>JABTXL010005854.1:993383-1049599 GCA_025134845.1 Neodon shergylaensis | reverse complement strand
AGTGCCCGCGCTCGCACCCACAACCCGGAGTGCCCGCGCTCGCACCCGGTGCCGAGCCCCCGTGCTGTTGTTTGCTCTCGGGCCCTCCCAGACTCGCTGACCGGCATGATCCAGGCACAGTTGCTGCTTGCCTAGAAGATTCTCTGTTGGCCAAGCTCACGAATGCATGTTTTTTCTGCCATTTCAGCTCATCCTAACTGCCTTGCCAAACCCAGCCAGTTCCTGCTACAGCCCTGCTCAGAGGCTGCTGGGAGCCACAGGGACTCCTCTGTCTTCACACCTGGCTCTTCTCAGATCATCCCTTCCTGGCTACTCATGAGCCTTTATACAAATGTTACTCATTTTTATTTTAAATTTTTATTTTTATTTATTTATTTATTTATTTTTGATTAGGATTTTGCTTTATTGATATAAATTTAATCTAAATTCTTATTTTTTAATTTTAACTTTATCTCTCTTTTTGGTTTTTTGTTTTTGTTTTTCAAGACAGAATTTCTCTGTGTAACAGCCCTGGCTGTCCTGGAACTAACTCTGTAGACCAGGCTGTCCTCGAACTCACAGAGATATGCCTGCCTCTGCCTCCCGAGTGCTGGGATTAAAGGCGTGCACCACCACCACCCGATTTATGAATTATACTTCATCATAATTTCCTTATGTTCAAATTTACTCACATTTTTCCATTGAAAGAGCCATGCACCTGGCTCAGGATGTCCTTTTGGAAGTTCTTCATTTTTTTTTTTATTTTGTTTTAGTTTTTGCTTTGAGACAGAGTCTCCCTATGTAGCTCTGGCTGTCTTAGAACTCTCTCAGTGTAGAATAGTCTGGCCTCAAATTCATAGAGACCCACCTGCCTCTACCTCCCAAGTGCTTGTGTCAAAGGCATGAGCCACTATGTCTGGCTGTTTGTATTTTCAATGTACAGTGTATTGCTGTGACTCTTCCTGCTTCCTGTACCCATTCCCCCAATAGTTGTTGTCTCAGCCCTATGGTAAACCTGCCTCTATCTCACGGGTAGTCAGTAACCCACGTGCGTGTTGTCTTCCTTCAGATGATAGCGTTTACATGCCTAGTGAGGAAGAGAGGGCAGAGTACATCCTTAATGATACCGGCTACATTTACATGGGTTTCGCCAAACAAATCAAAGAGAAGCCCTGGACCTTTGGTCAGGTAATGGATTGTCTTCTTCTGCACCATGCATGTTTTTCTTGGGTGATATCAAACAAAGGCTGTGGAGCAAAACGGGTTCACTTCAGCTGAAAAACTGGCCCCCCAAGTGTG
Source organism: Neodon shergylaensis (assembly GCA_025134845.1). Taxonomy (NCBI): domain Eukaryota; kingdom Metazoa; phylum Chordata; class Mammalia; order Rodentia; family Cricetidae; genus Neodon; species Neodon shergylaensis. Next base: position 1,048,321 of record JABTXL010005854.1, on the reverse strand, counting down.
AAACTTGCCTGAGAGGACTAAGATCCACAGACCCCACAGGAGAAGCGGTTTGAGCCAGAGGCCCCTTGTTCAGAGCCCATCAGGGCCTTTCTTTTTTTTTAATATTTATTTATTTATCATGTATACAGTATACAATATTCTGTCTGTGTGTATGTCCGCAGACCAGAAGAGGGCAGCAGACCTCACTACAGATGGTTGTGAGCCACCATGTGGTTGCCGGGAATTGAACTCATGACCTTTGGAAGAGCAGGCAATGCTCTTAACCACTGAGCCATCTCTCCAGCCCCCATCAGGGCCTTTCTTATCCTTGACTCTTTCTGATCTCCTATATTCCAGTGCATTTATCCAGGAACCATTCAGCAAGTCCTTATATAGGTGCCAGGTGACAGTGTGACAAGAAGCTCAAACCAGGAGGCATTTGGAAGACTTGGGTGCAGAAGGTTCTGCTGCATAGAGGGATGGGTGTCTTGGTGCAGCTGTAGAAAGAGTGGCAACATGGGTGGACAGAGGTTTGGTGGCTAACAAGTCCACTATGTCAGCTTCGTGGCATCAGAAGATGCCAGTCTTCCTCCCACATTTTACAGAGCAAAACACTCTGGAAAATGCCCACCCTTCAAACCTGCCTCCTGTCCCTGGTCTCTGCACAGAGGATAGGACAGAGGAGGAACAGTGGAGGAGGGACTGCCAGTCAGTAGGGAGTCTGCTTTGTGGGCAGCATGGTGTCAGGTTGTCCTGTGGCTGGAAGGCCAAGAGAGCGGTAGAAAAGGGGTAGGAATCGGTCGACAGAAAAGGGGAACTTCAGCCGGGCGGTGGTGGCGCACGCCTTTAATCCCAGCACTCGGGAGGCAGAGGCAGGCGGATCTCTGTGAGTTCGAGGCCAGCCTGGTCTACAAGAGCTAGTTCCAGGACGGGAACCAAAAACCTACGGAGAAACCCTGTCTCGAAAAATCAAAAAAAAAAAAAAAAAAAAAAAAAGAAAAGAAAAGGGGAACTTCCTGGGAGACTTTGCTGGAATCCTAGGTGAGTCGCTCCTCTCAGGAACTCGCTCAACTCTGCTGCTTTCTGAACCACAGCTGTTGTCTGCTCCTTCTGCTTTGCTGTGTTTCCCATTGGACTGCAGCATAACCAACATGTATCACATCCGTGGACCACGCTACCTTATGGGGTGTTCTTTGTATCCTAGTAAAACTGCTTAAACAGGATTTAAAAAGTAATTCAGGCCTGCACTGAGCTGGGCACTGCTGGCCTAGCTTGTGTGAGGCCCTGGTTCTATCCCTAGTAGTGCTTATCACAGAAGACTTAGAAATACACGGGGCAGGTTTGGTCGTACATGCCTGTGATATAAACACAAGAGAAGGTGACTCTGAAGCTGGTGTAGGATAAGTAGGAAGCTACCATCTCAGTACACCAGTGTGAACCAGGCATAGTAGCCAAAGCCTGTAATCCCAGCACTCGGGAAGCAGAGGCAGGCGGATCTCCATGAGAATGGAGCTAGTCTGTTCTATATAGCAGGTCCCAGGAGAGCCAAGGCTACGCAGACCCTGGCTCAATAAAACAACAAAAACAAAAAGACCTTCAACAATCGTCAGGTGGGGAGGAGGAAGAACAAAGAAGAAACTACAGTACATAAAACAAAATGTCAGCCTTCCGTGGTGATGACACTGCAGTTTAGAGCACTTCATTCTCTTAAACACTTGTTTTACATTTATTGTGTGTGAGGCACTGTAAGTTCCGGGGGAAAGGCTTCCCCAGTGCAGGTGTTGCAGCTCTGTGTGTGTGTGTGTGTGTGTGCGCGCGCGCGCGGGGTTCCAGTGCAAGTGTTGCAGCTCTGAAGGGAAAGGTATCCTGGTGGTCGGGAGCCAGGGAATATCACAAAGTCACAGCGCACAACAAACTTCACACAGGAGATTTACCGGGCGAGACACAAGCAGGAGACTGCGCAAGGAGACAGACTTATATGGGGTTTCCTGGGGATGGAGTTTTCCAAGGTGGGGATTTCCAGGGTGGAGATTTGTGAGATTTCAAGCCAAGCCCAGGGACTGGTGGGTTTTGAGGCTCAGGCATTGGTGGGATTTGGTAGGTTTTCAAGCCTGGAAGTGGGCTTGGACCCATGACCCTACATGCACACATGCGGCCCCGTGTGTGGAGGTCAGGACCTACTCTCAAGAGTCGGCTCTCTCCATGGGGTAGAGCTTGAGGATCAAACGCAGGTGCTTTTCCCACGAAATCAAACTGCCTACCCTAGTCTTTATTTTTAAGGTATTTATTTATCTTATGTTATTTTGCCTGTGTACATCTGTGCACTGTGTACTTGCCTGGTGCCCGTGGAGGCCAGAAGAGGACATTGGCTCTCCTGGAACTGGCTATGAGCCACCATGTGGGTGCAGGAATTAAACCCAGGTCCTCTGCAAGAGCAACGAGTGCTCTTAGCCATGGAATCATGTCCATCACCACTCTCGTCCACTTTCTATAACCAGTACTAGCCAAGTTGAGATGACATTTCTTGTGCACAGCTTGTGTCATTGATTTAACTTGATCACCAAAGGATTTCCCTCGCGGCTCTAAAACCTCTTTGTATCCTCTATATATGTGTGCGTTTACCCGCTGAGCCATCTTCCCAGCCCCATGTTCATCTTTTCAGTAGTTGTGCCCTGTGAGCCTTTGGATGTACTAACTGTTGTCATGTGTCTGACTGCTTGGTGGCTTCTACTGCAGAGTGTGGAGGATCTTTGGGAGACCGTGGGCAATTTCCCTTACTTTGGAGATGAGTTATCCTTCAAGGAAATACAAGTCAGATGGGGTTGGTTAGTGTCTGCCACAGGACAGAATCCTGACGCCTCTCTCTATCTCCACGACAGTTTGAGAAGCACATCCTGAAATGCTGCTTCTCCCTGCTGACCCATCTGGAGCCCAGTGAACTGCAGAGCCCGGTGATTGTGTCCAGGACCATCTGCACCATGGTATGTGGAGAGGCCAGACTCCACCTCCAGGCTCCCAGAAGTCTACACAGTAAATGCTGTTGTGGTCCATCAACACCCACTCAGCCGAGTTAGGTTTTCCTGCAGACACTAAGCTGCTCTCCATGAAGCTCACGGGGAGCTGTGGCTGAGCAGTTAAAACTGTCAAGGGATGTGTTGTCTGCCGTTGTCCTTCTGAGGACAGGTTCTCAAATTTGAGTTCAGAAGGCCAACTTTGCCACTTCTAATTTGATCGTAGGAAATGGCTTTTCCAGTCTACAAGATGGTGTAAATATTCGAGGGTCTCGCCCTCCCTGTAAACCTGGGTGCAGCTGGGATGAACACATGCTATGTTGTGTTGCTATGCTTTGCTAACTTTCTTAGCAGCAGTGTACCGAGTAATCCTGATTTGTCAGCAGAGGCAAACATAGGTTCTTTCATTTCAGTCTTACTAATATTCATTCTTGGATAACACATTACATAGTAAATATACCTACATGTGTGAATGAATGTATGTATGTACAGATGTAAGTTATAGAATGGTCACAAAAGGATCACAGAAACTGCAACAGAATCCAAGGAGTTCAAAGAGGCAGAGAAGCTGATAGGGATGCAAGAAGGATCTCTGTTGTGTGTGTGTGTGTGTGTGTGTGTGTGTGAGAGAGAGAGAGAGAGAGAGAGAGAGAGGTGGGGGTGTGTGCGTGAGAGAGGTGTGTGTGTGTATGTGTGTGTGAGAGAGAGAGAGAAAGCTGTGGGATTACAGGACTGAGCCAAGCCTCAGGGTCAAGCGAGGCTGCAGAAGTGAGGTGTGGGACAGTGGAAGCAGCTGGGTGAAAAGCAGGACAGGGTCCAGACTGACAGCGATTTAAGTAGACCATATTAGCAGTAGGAGCAGAGCTGAGCAGAGATCCCTGGAACAGGCAGTTCCCTTGTCCGTACCAGATGCTCAGGTGACAGATCACCATCACGACGTTAGCTGTCCTTCACCTCGGGGTCCAGATGAAGGTGTGTGGTAAGTGCTGGGCCTGATTGGTCCCGTTAGGATTTAAGATGCCAGTGTGCCCTTATGTTTCTAATTACCTTGCTACATTTATAGCCTGATTTCCTTTTGCCGTTAGGTATGTCATGTGTCAGTCTGTACTCACAGGTGTCCTGAACAAGCAGTGTCTATGTGCCGGAAAGTCACCCCGCCTCTGCATTTGCACCCTGAAGTCTCACGTGGGCATCACAGCCTTTCCATGTTATGAGAGATGCTCTTCTCTGACTTTTTACACTTGCTCAGTGAGGGATGGTTTCTCTGAAGGAGTACAGAAGGAGAGACTAAGTCTCCCTATGTAGTCAAGGCTAGTCTTAAACGTGTCCCTTGTTCCTCCTGTGTGCTCTGCTTGTCCTGACAGACTCTGGGGTGTGGGGAGAGCACACATGTTAACACTGTTCTGTCCCGTGTCAGATGTGTGCCGTGAATAATGGCGTGCTGGTGGGGAACTGGTCGGGAGACTACAGCAAAGGCACCGCCCCCTACGTGTGGACCAGCAGCGTGCCCATCCTGCAGCAGCACTTCATCACCAAGGAGCCTGTGTGCTTTGGCCAGTGCTGGGTTTTCTCTGGGATCCTGACCACAGGTAGGCAGCAGCCGGGGCAGGGGCCGCTCAGCCCCCGCAGAAGCTGACCATCCTGTCTGGGCTCATTTCAGCACTGAGAGCAGTGGGCATCCCGGCTCGCAGCGTGACTAACTTTGAGTCAGCCCATGATACAGGGAAGAACCTCATAGTAGACATCTACCTGGATGAATCGGGCAAGACAATTACACACCTGACCAAAGACTCTGTCTGGTAGGCTCCCTCCTGGCTGGCTGGGTTCCTCCTCTGTTCTCCTGTCGACTGGTTCAGGTTGGGAGCAGTGTCAACTCCAGAAACCCACTTTGCAGAGTCAACCTCATTGTGTGACCCAGAACTCCTGGGAAGGCTTGTTAAAACATGAAGACCCCTGGGCTGCAGCCTCTGCCCCCATGGAGGCAAAGACTGAGAACTGGTCTTTACTTCTGGCCTCCAGCCCTGGAGACTGAGACAGGTGCTGTCTGCTACACTGATGTAACTGGCACTTCTAGTCAACCAGGGGCACTGTCTCCTCTGCTCTCTGACCCAGTGCGCAGCACCTTGCAGGCTAACAGCACAGGGATTTTAAGGGAAGTAGGATGTCTGGAGGTTTGGGGTCATGTCTCCCACAGCTGGATGTGCCAAGTCTTTCACTTTGGCACAAGTGTTGGAGACACCAAGTTCTGTTAATCCATATGGTGTAACTGTCTTAAAAATAGCAAGAATAGCTGGACAGTGGTGGCTCACACCTTTAATCCCAGCACTGGGGAGTCAGAGGCAGGTGGATCTCTGAGTTCAAGACCAGCCTGGTCTACAGAGTATGAGTTCCAGAACAGCCAGGGCTACACAGAGAAACCATGTCTCAAAAACAAATAAACAAAAAGGCAAGAATATGGAATACTGTCCAGCTACAAAGCTATAAAATTATTCATCAATAAAATCAGAATCCCTTTGAGTGGAGAAAAGGTTTACAGTTGTTTGCCCATTCATTCAGTGGAGACTAGCGATCGGGGGTCTTTGGGTCTCAGGGGCTTCTCCTCCACTGCCCCTCTGCTCTAAGCCCCGCTCTCCACACGGCTCCCCACTGTCCTAGCCTTTATTGACAAAGGTCCCCCTCTCCAGAACCTTAGAGGGCTGTGGTGACAGTTTCTCTAACTGCATGGCTGGCTCATTTCCACTGCCACAGGAATTTCCACGTGTGGACAGATGCCTGGATGAAAAGACAGGATCTACCCCAGGGCCATGATGGCTGGCAGGTCCTGGATGCTACACCACAGGAGATCAGCGAGGGTGAGTTTGTATGGGGCTCAGGAGGAGCTGGGGATGGAGGCCGTGTTTGGGGTCTTGGGTGGCGACACTCACACTGAGCAAGGCCTTATAAAGAGGACACAAGTGACAGTCACATGATATAACAGTAAGTACAGGCGCTTCCTGGGTGTACAGCCCATAACTCACCTTTTCATGTGTTTGTGTGTGCACACACATGCATCATGGTATACACGTGAAGGCCAGACGACAGGTTGTGAGAGTCGGTTCTCTCCTTCCATCACATGGGTACGAGGGGTTGGATTAAGGCTGCCAGGCTTAGCAAGTGCTGTTGGCTACTTCGTATCTCACTAGCCCACAGCTCATCTTTAAAGTGAGTTTGGTCACTGTCTGTGTTTAGCAAACCCAGGCTCAGGAAGGTACGGTGAATGGGACTCTTAGCCACAGGTCCCTGAGCAGCTGACCACAAAGCCCCAGATGGAGTGGGAGCGTCCCAGCTGGCTGGTTACCTGTATCTGGTTCTGGGTGGGAAGGAGGTTGGGGAGTGTCTGGGCAGATGAAGTCTGGTCTGAGGTTACACAGGAAATCTTGTGGATTTGTTACAGGGTTAATATGCCTTACCAGTGAGAAACTGACCTGCACGCTTAAAAGATTAATAAAGGAGAAAGCCCTTTAAGAGTGTGTGACTGTTTCTGGCTAATGCTCAAAGGGAACCAGCCTCGAACAGAAAACATTTCCAGCTTGTTTTATGTAGCCTTAGGCTTATACATTTCATCTACACTGTCATCCTTAAATCTCTTTCACATCCCAGTGGGACCCTGACCTCCACAGGACACAAGCCCTTGCAGGGGACTTCTTTAGCCGTTCCAGGAGCAAGGTCATCACCCAGACAGAGGGAATAGTGTGGATAGAGGAGGGGTACCCAGAGGCAGAGGCTCAGTCCCCAAAGGCATTCAGATTACAATGTAAATATTTTGGTGCCTGTATTATTCCAACCAGCGTGTCCCAAAGGCTCCCTAAGGCAGGGTCACAGCCTCACAGCTCCTGATGGCACCAGCCAGGGACCTCCAGAGATCTGCTGTTCCTCACCTCCCCACACCGCCTGTGCTGAAAGGTGCTCACCAAGGGGTCCTTTCTCTGGGGTCCCAGTTGTCTCTGCCAGGGTGGGGACGGTAGCCTTGCAACTGGGCTGCGCACAGCCTACAGTCGCTACCTACCTGGGAGGTAGCAGAAGCCTTGTGCCCAGGTGGAAAGGGTTTTAGAAGACCACCTATCCATTCACACTCTAGATAAGGTGATGGCAGAGTGTGAATGCCCTCTGCATGTTAGAAGCAAGAGTGTTAGATAGAAGCGCTGTTCTGAGTCTCAGCTCACTACACTGAATTGCAGGGTTGGCTGCTTTTGAGAGGCTAGGGGAGGAGCCGTGTGTATTGAAGGTTTAAATAAAACAAGGAAATGACAAGACCAGTGTTGAGAGTAACAGTGCAAAATCAAACCAATCTGTACAATGAAAAGCCAAAAGACTAATGCTTCCTAAGTTGTTAGTGACGGTCAAGGAGACCTCTCTGCTCCTATGTCAGAGCTAGAAGGCAGCATTATCAGTTCAGGTCAGTAGTGACGGCTGGTGAGGGGAAGTGCCACTGTATACTGCTTTGTTTGATTTTTGATGTCTGATGACTTTATGAGGTCAGTACTACCTTTATACCCAATATCCAGGAAATGAAGGTACAGGGGCCATACAGAAACAGGCAATGTTCTGGGATGAATGGAAATAGAGGCATGGCTCCTTCCCTCTGGACCTGAGAATTCCTGGACATTTCAGTTCTAAGCTGGGCTGTGTTCTTAGTGGTAGATAGCAGTCAGACTGCCTGGGAAGCCCCTGTCTCCTCCCTGAGTGGGTGGGATTTCTTATTCTTGCTGTGATGGACTTAGGGGCCAGACCCCAGCAACCATCCTCTCTTCCTTCCCCTCAGGAGGCTTCCGCACCGGGCCATCTCCACTGAGCGCCATCCGCCTGGGGAAGGTCGAAATCCAGTACGACACCAAGTTTGTCTTCACCGAGGTCAACGGTGACAAGTTCATCTGGCTGGTGAAGCAGAACCAAGGCAGGGAGAAGAACGTCCTTATCGCTGTGGAGACTGCGAGCATCGGCAAGAACATCAGCACCAAGATGGTGGGCGAGAACAAGCGCGAAGATATCACCTTGCAGTACAAGTTCCCGGAAGGTAGCTGCACAGGGACTTGAGGGGAGAAATCCAGGGCATCGTTGGCCATAGGGTTCCTGTCACAACAGCCTGACCATGGGCGCTTTGGCAAGAATGTGACAGTACCCCAAGCCGGGTGAGATGAGGGTGACTGTGTCCTGGGGCAGGCTTGGCATGACACACAGTTTGTCCAGTCCAGGGCAGGATATAGCCGGGTGTGGTGGCACACACCTGGAGGTTCGGGTAAGGGAACTGTACTGCTATCTGGGGGGGGTCAGCCTCCAGCAGCACAGGGCTTTGAAAGGAATCCAACCAATCAGCCTAAGCTAAGCTTGTATGTCTGAGGGGTCTTAGTGAAGGAAACACTCTTACACAATCTTGATGGCTTTCTTCCTTGTTCTCTTGTGTTCTTTCTATGTTCTTTCTGCTGTATACTTTTTTATACAGCTTATATATCCCAACAAAGTCTTTCAGGCAATGTAGGAATTACAATGTGGTTTTCTGCTTTTCAAGTGAATGATTGCAATGAATACAAAACACACAGGAAAAAAACAGCATGTTTTCCATATCCCTCACACTACAGGTGAGAAACAAACTATCCCAAGAACCCATGCACATTTATTTGTTGCAGATTTGTTTTTAGCAATTTGTTATAATTAACTGTGTGGGCAGGCAAGCTATTCATGTCAGGGCTTTTACTGGCCGACTGCATTTGCCGTTACAAAGAAAGGGCCAATTACTTTATTACTTATCTTGAAAGGTAATCTTATAAGGAGTCTTTTTTGGTGGTGATGGGGGAGTTCAAGACAGGGTTTCTCTGTAGCTTTGGAGCCTGTCCTGGAACTAGCTCTGTAGACCAGGCTGGTCTCGAACTCACAGAGATCCGCCTGCCTCTGCCTCCTGAGTGCTGGGATTAAAAGGCCTGTGCCACCACCACACAGTTTATAAGGAATCTTAAAGGAATCACAATCCTAAACTTTTATTATTGAAAAGGAATCAGTCAGTTCTACTTTAAATCGTTAGGGTACATACCCACGCATCAATAATTTTTCGTGTCAGGAGAGTGAGGGCAAAAACGAGTATAAGGAATTCACCCTCACCTTTGGTCATCACCCAGACCGAGCAAGAAGAGCTAGTAGCAATCGATCTACCCCTGCCTAATGAGTCAGGCAGCTCGCTGTGTGTCCTTGTGAGCTCCAGCTTGTTTTCTGGGGTTATTTATCGTAAAACTATTAGCAAGGCATCTGGTCTACCCTGATGATAGAGGAATGTCATTGGTTAATTAATAAAGAAACTGCTTGGCCTGATAGGTTAGAACATAGGTGGGTGGAGTAAACAGAACAGAATGCTGGGAGGAAGAGGAAGTGAGCTCAGATGTCAGGCCGCTCCTCTCCAGGGCAGACGTGATGAAGCTCCGCCCCAGGATGGACATAAGCTAGAATCTTCCTGGTAAGCGCACCTCGTGGTGCTACACACATTAATAGAAATAGGCCAAGCAGTGTTTAAAAGAATACAATTTGTGTGTTGTTATTTTGGGGCATAAGCTAGCCAGGTGGCCGGGAGCTGGGTGGCAGGAACGCAGCCCACAGTCCCTTCAACACCCTGAAGCTTTGTTTTAGCTAGAGGCATGTTAACGCCTCTTTTCAGCATTAAGAGAATTAGAGCCAGCCTGGCTCCTGGACTCAGGTGCTTTCCTTTTACCCGTTAGCCTGAGCAGCTCCTCAGGTGGAGCTCCTTGGTTAGCTGTGAAGCACATCCTTGTATTTGTTTTTATTCATCAAAACTATGTATAGGCTATCATTATTACTATCAAATTAGACAGTACAGCTTAGAGAGGGGCCATCTTCTTGACAATCCATGGGTAAAAATGCCCAGGACATGGAATTCAGAGATGTTCTTATATTCTTATTGGCTTAGATTCACCCATCTTCAAAGCGGCTGAGTCAGGACTTTGTTTTCCTTTGGAGACAGTCACACTATGTAGTTTTGGCTGGGGAGCTGTGTCCACACAGGGGCTGTGCCCACTCGGGGGCTGTGCCCTTCTGCAGGACTTGGTGCTGTGCCCACTCGGGGGCTGTGCTTACTCGGGGACTGTGCCCACTCAGGGGCTGTGCCCGCTCAGGCTGTGCCCACTTGGGGGCTGTGCCCACTTGGGGACTGTACCCACTCAGGGGCCGTGCCCACTCGGGTTGTGTCCACTCGGGGGCTGTGCCCACTCGGGGGCTGTGCCCACTCAGGGGCTGTGCCCATCTGTAGGACTTGGTGCTGCTCTTCAGCCTCACTTGCACAGATCCTCAAGATGAGAGGCACAGCTTGCTTGTCTTTTCCCTTCCCTAGCTTCTCTTCAGGTTTGTAAAACTGTCTTTCAAATAAGCACACCAGGATAGAGTCTGCTGGTTGTGAGCCGAGTCTGCTCAAGTAACGGTGAGCTCTATGAGTGGACATTTCCAGGGAGCTGTCATGGAAGTCAGAGGAGCATAAAGTCCATGTGATGAGGTTGTAGGTATGCTCCAGACCGAAAGGCTTCCGATGTCACTGTGACCAGCACTGCTGGTTTTCCAGGTGACCAAGGGTCTGGGAGGAGGGGGAGGCAATAGGATCACCTCATGCCTTCTGAATTCCTCCAACTCACTCTGTTGTCCAGGCTGGCTTGAAGTCATGGCAATTCTCCTGCCTCAGTTTTCCAAGTGCTGCTGGGATTACAGGTATGAGTCACTATGCCTGGCTCAGTGTGTTATTGTGATTAAATTATCCTTAGTTTGATGTCAAGATTCCTAGGTAGTCCGGGACAGGCACCAAAGCTACAGATAAACCCTGCCTCGAAAAACCAAAAAAAAAAAAAAAGATTCCTAGGTAGGTTGGAGGTGGAGTAACTCTTTGACTCTTTGCTTGTGTTCCCACAGCTTTTTAGGAGACTACGGTGCTCTGGTCTTCCTGCTGCCAACCACTTAAGACAAGTCCCCAGCATGCGGCCTTGGGTAGTTCTCAGTGTGAATCCGTAGCTCCTGGGAGCCTCCATAGTCCTAGTCAGTGGGTGTCTTAGTTTGGTTTCTGTTGATGTGATAAAGACCATGATGGAAAGCAGCTTGGGCCAGGCAGTGGTGGCAAACACCTTTAATCCCAGCACTGGGAAGCAGAGGCAGGCAGAGCTCTGTGAGTTCGAAGCCAGCATGGTCTACAAGAGCTAGTTCCAGGACAGCCCGGGCTGTTACACAGAGAAACCCTGTTTTGAAAAACAACAACAACAAAAAAAAAAAAAAGAAAAGAAAAGAAACTTGCGAAGGAAAGGGTTTATTTGGCTTACTCATCCCAGGTCATAGTCCATTGAAGGAACCCAAAGCAGGAATTCAAGGCAGGAACTGAGTCAGAAGCCACAGAGGAAGACTGCTGACTGTTCCTCATGTCTTACTCAACCTGCTTTCTTATACAACCAGATGCACAGTGGTACAGGCCCCTCCCACATTGATCATTATCAAGAAAATGCCTATGCCTGATCAAATGGAAGCATTTTCTCAACTGAAGTTCTCTCTTCCCAGATGAACCTGCTTTGTGTCAAGTTCACAAAAATATCTAACCAGGACAACTGACTCCTTGTCAACTTGACACAGAAATACAACACTATGAAACAATACCCTTTCCTGTCTTGCTTATCCCTAAGATCTTATATTAATATCAATATCACAATATGAAAACATTCTAAAAGTCCCAAAGTCTTTTAAAATTCAGTCTCTTTAAGATATCCAAAGTCTCTTAACTGTGGGCTCCTGTAAAATAAAAACATGAGTTACATATTTTTTTTTTTGGTTTTTCAAGACAGGGTTTCTCTGCAGCTTTGGAGCCTGTCCTGGAACTAGCTCTTGTAGACCAGGCTGGTCTCGAACTCACAGAGATCCGCCTGCCTCTGCCTCTCGAGTGCTGGGATTAAAGGCGTGCGCCACCACCACCCGGCTATGAGTTACATATTTCTTATTCCAAGAGGGGAGACCCAGAGCATAGTTACAGTCAAATCCAATCAAACACAAAATTAAACATTCAGTGTGAAATACCCAGTGCTTTACATCTGAGACTGACTCCCGGTCCTCTGGACTCCCAAGGGGCCCCCGGCTCCACTTTTGGGGCTCTGCCACCTGCAGCACAAATAGCTCGTCTCCTAAGCTCAAGTTAGGTCCATGCCACACCTGCCTCTGCCCTTGGTGGTCAGTCCATGGTCTTTGTATTTCCGATATGCTGGGTCTCCATGGCTGTACCTTTATCAGTGATCTCTCCTGGCTTCTCACAGTGCCATGCTTCAGGTGATACCCCATGATATCTTCATGCCTTTAAAACCAGCACCACCTGGGAAGCATACACTACCAAGTTTAGCAGCTAGCATGAGGTGCAGCCTTAGCCCTTTCTAAACCACAGTTCCTGGGTGCTGACGAGGAGGAAATACTCCCAGAAGATTTCACCTCAGTGATGCTGGTCTCTTCATGAAATCTGATTCCTCAACTCCGGCTAACCAGTAACCAATTGTCTCATGAAGGTTTCACTCTAGTGGTGCTGGTTTCTTGATTATCAGCTGCCCTTTCTTTTGGGTGTGTGAAACAGGGTCTGGGCTAGAACTTTCAGTATACACCAGGCTACCCTCAAAGAGATCTGCCTGCCTTTTCCTCTCAAGTGCACAGCTGATTCTTCAACTCCAGCTGGCCAGATACCACAGAGTCTTAGTTCAAATGTATCATACAGATGGCTCTCATAGATTCTTTAAGGGACTCTCAAGATTCTCTTGAAACTTTTCAAGACAGGATTCCATTGTCTCCACTGCTCTCAACATTTGTATTTTCCCAGCTCCCACAGAACAGTGCCCACTGACCTTTGAACACTCAACAGCTTTTCCAGACCAATGTCCCAAAGTCCTCCCATAACCTTCCCCAAAACGACATGGTCATGATTGTCACAGTAATACCCCACTCCTGGTACCAAATTCTGTTTAATTTGTTTCTATTGCTGTGATAAAGATCATAGCAACTTAGAAAGGAAAGGGTTTATTTTGGTTTATATATGCTGCATAGCAGTCCACTGAGAGAAGCCAAGGCAGGGACTCGAGGCACCTACTGACGCAGAAGTCACAGAGGAACACCTCTTACTGGTTCGCTTCTCGTGTCTTACTCAACTTTTCTTATAGAACCCAGGTCTGTTTTCCCAGAGGTTTTAAACCTACAGTGGAATAGATCTTTCTAAATCAGTCATTAATTAATAAAATGCCTCGCAGACTTGTCCATGGACCAATGAGATGGAGCCATTGTCTCAACTGAAGTCCCCTCTTCCCAGATGACTCTGGCTTGTGTCAAGTTGATAAAAAAATTCAAACCAGAACAAGGGAAAGCTCTCTCAGCCCCCAAGGGCGTGCTCAGACATTTGGTTCCCCTTAGAGAGGTGTCCTCAGGAAATGTTCCGTGTCTCTGCAGGCTCCCCAGAGGAGAGGAAGGCCATGGAAAAGGCCGCCGGTAAGCACCCAGATGAGGACAAACCCGGCCGTCGGCCAGTGAACAGCATGCTTCAGATCCATGTCCTCCAGAATTCTGTGGAGCTAGGCTATCCTGTCACTTTGACCCTAGTGTTGAAAAGGAAAACGGCCACACCACAGAATGTCAACATTTCGTGCTCCCTCGACCTACAGACATATACAGGCAGCCAGAAGACAAACCTGGGAATCATCCAGAGGACGGTGCAGATCCAAGGTCAAGGTACCAGAGTCTCGGGCCCCGGAGAGACTAGGATCCCCGTCATCTCATGTCTCTTTCTTCGCTGTGATTACTCCCATACTCTTATGTTTGAATAGACACAGCATTTATTGAGCACTACATTTGGTGGTGATAAGGAATCCTGGCATAGTAGAAAAAATGGGCCACATAGATCAGAGTGAGCGCCGGGAGTCTGGGGTCTAGCACACATAGATCAGAGTGAGCGCTGGGAGTCTGGGGTCTAGCACACATAGAACAGAGTGCCAGGAGTCTGGGGTCTAGCATACATAGATCAGAGTGAGCACTGGGAGTCTGGGGTCTACCACATAGATCAGAGCGCCAGGAGTCTGGGGTCTAGCACATAGATCAGAGCGCCAGGAGTCTGGGGTCTAGCATACATAGATCAGAGCACCAGGAGTCTGGGGTCTAGCACACATAGATCAGAGTACCAGGAGTCTAGCATGTTAAGGGTACTAATGGTGTCGCCAAGTCTGCAACAGTAGAGATTTTGTTTGGAATTACTATTCTATCAGTGGGCTGTGGTACCCTCAGCGTGAGCAGACTACCCTGACAATGGGGGCCCAGAATGGGCCTGGAGATCTCAGTAAATCATCAAGTCCATTTGATCCCTAGATGCAAGCTCTCCAAAGAGAGGTCAGGACTCCTCTAAGGCCAAGCGGCTCTGTCCTGAGTTAATCTAACCCTATGTTTGCCAAGAACTCACCTCTCCTCTATTCCCTGCTCTTTCACAGAATCAGAGGTGGTTCTCAGCATGGACGCCAACTCCTACATCTACAAACTGGGCATGGTTGACGATGAGGTGGTCATCAAAGGGTTCATCATCGCAGAAATAGTGGAGACTGGCGACAAGGTGGCCACCGACACAACCCTGTCGTTCCTGTACCCCGCCTTCTCTGTTGAGGTGAGCTGCCTGCAGGCCAGGGAAGGGGCAGAGCTCAGGGCCTTTGTGTCCCCTGGTTGACTGACCACTGCGCCAACTGCATCCCTAAGGAAAATGGCACATTTTCCACTGCATCCCCAAGGAAAATGGCACATCGTTTTCCACACAGGCATTTCTGAGAAGGGATGTGTCAAGCAGCTTCTTTTCTCTATTTTTGGCTAACTGGATTTAAACTTTTTAAAAATGAGGACTACCTGTTAACAGCACAAAATTCTAAAGATGCAGTTGGCGCGATAAAAATTTCTTCCTGTCCTCCTCAGATGCTCAGCTCCTTTACCAGAAGCGATCCCTGCCATCAGCTTCTTGCGTGTCTAAGTGTTTTGGATACAAGCCAGTGAAGTACAAGTCTTGCCATGGGCCCACCCCCAGTGTGGGGTGCGATAAAACTGGTGCCAGACCAACTCCCAGGCAAGTGGGAGTCAAAGGCAGCTTACATAAGAGGCTCTCCATAGTGATATTTTATTTGTATTTAATAAATAAAGCTTGCCTGAAGACCAAAAAGCAAAACCGCCAACCACTGGCTCTTACCTCTACCTCAGTCCAAACTGCCTCCAGGAATCCTCCTCAGAACAAGACTATCTGAGGGCTGTCTCCTCCTGTTTTATACTCCTCTCTAGTGCTGGGATTAAAGGCATGCACCACCACCACCTGGTTTCTATGGCAAACTAATATGGCTACTGGAATTGAAGGTGTGTGTCACCACTTCCTGGTCTGTAAGGCTGACCAGTGGGACTGTTTTACTCTCTGGTCTTCAGGCAAGCTTTATCTATTAAAACACAAATGAAATCCCATCATCCCAGAGTCCCTCCCTGGTGGCCCTGGCCTCTCCTAGGATCCATCATGTTTACAGCTCAGCAGGGTACCTCCCTTGGGACTTCTCAGGCTGAGGATATGGCCACCTCTGGAGACTGTTTTGACATTTCTGTGGCAGTGTGGTTGAGTCAGAGACTCATCCTTGGCCACGGTGGGGCTCAGGCCTGGCCCCTGCTCAGTGAAGCAGAACCGCATGCTTCCCGGGATCCACTCTGCTTGGAAGCAGGTTCAGCCCACTCACCATGGCCCAATCATCTAGAATTTCTAGCTGGGCAGTGGTGGCGCACACCTTTAATTGCAGCACTCGGGAGGCAGAGGCAGGTGGATCTCTGTTTGAGGCCAGCCTGGTCTACAGAGCAAGTTCCAGGACAGCCAGGGCTACATAGAGGAACCCTGTTTCAAACCCTCCCCCGAAATGAGGGGCTGGAGCAATGACTCAGGTTAAGAGCATTGTTACAGAGGAACCAGGTTCGGTTTCCATCACATACATAATGGTTCACAGCCACTTTTAACTGCAGTCTAAGGGAATCTGATGCCTTCTTCTGACTTCTGTGGGTACTAGGTATGCATATGGTGCAATACATACATGTAACCAAAACATTCATACAGATAACATAATTAAAATAGGTTTCTCTTGAGGGTCTCACTCCCATTCTCCTCCAGAGGTGGCTCCACAGGTATCTGTAGGCATCAGAGAACACTAGTCTCTGGAGCCAGGCATGTGTGGTCGGAGCGTCAGATGTCCTAGAAGTGGGCACTCTACTTTCCTTTACTAAAATTCTAGTTAGTACATCTATACTGTGATTGGAGGAACTAAAATTCTAGTTAGTACATCTATACTGTGATTGGAGGAACTAAAATTCTAGTTAGTACATCTATACTGTGATTGGAGGAACTAAAATTCTAGTTAGTACATCTATACTGTGATTGGATGTAGCTAGCACATGGTTTGAGTGGGGAGTAGGCACTGCTTCTGGAACCCTGGGCATCTGAAGGAGACCAAACCCTGGGCAGGGGAGATGGGACTCTGAGGGAGAGGGTCCAGCCAGAACAGTATGGCAGGGCACGCGTGAGTTCCAAGTGTTCTGGCTTTGGACAAATGAGGGGCAGAACAGATTCTGAAGGATGAACACAGCCTGTTTTTGGATGTGTTTCTCCGGGTTGTCCTGTGAGGCAACTTGGAATTTTGGGTCATTGGCGAGGGAGGACCAATGTCCATACCATAGCTTGGGGCTCTAACAGCTGTTCAGCCCCTGGGCCTGGGCAAAGGGGCATCCTGATTAGCTGGATGAGATCAGGATGTAGCTCACACCAGGACCTCTGGCTACCATGAACTATGTACCTCGAGTTCCTTCAAAATATGTCTGACAAAACTAAGGAGGTAAACATGTGCAAATACACGGAATCTCAGAGAGACACAGGTGGACCAGGTTCTCCACAAGAGCCTTCCAAGGGAGTACAGACCTACTGACACTCCAGCTGCCATCTAAGCTGTCATGTGCAGCTCGTCACGCCTGCCTTTCCTCCACTCCCCACTCTTAACAGATGCCGGACACGGGCAAGGTCAACTGGCCACTTCTCATCACCTGCACCTTCAAGAACACCCTGCCCATCCCTCTGACTAACATCAGGTTCTCCGTGGAAAGCCTGGCCCTCTCGAACATGCAGTCCTGGGATCAAGGGTGAGTCCACCCAAATTGTTCTCACAGTACAGATGCTGTACATGGGTCTCTCACATGTGCCATTCTTCGGAGATGTAAACTTTCAGCATGAGATTCAGTAAAAATGCAGACACACATTGCTGGTACCAAATCACAGAAAAGACCACACTAGTGTTCTGCCAGTGGTAGGCCTTTCTGCTTCTTGTCAATCTGATTGTTCTACAGAAATGTCAAAGCATCCCCTTGTCTTAAGTCTCTGCTGTAATTTATTTGTTTCTTTTGCCTGTTTACCCCTAGGGAGTCATTACTTTTCTTATTAACCCGAGTGCAGCCTTTACTCGGGAGGAATAAGGGTGCAATTAGCTTGTAGGAGGTTATTTATCTTGAGACAGTCTCACTCTATGGCCCTAGCTAGCTTAAAATTCACTATATTGGCCAAGCTAGCCTTGAACCCACAGAGATGCGTTTGCCTCTGCCTCCTGTGCTGGGATTAAAGGTGTGTACCACCTCTGCACGGTCTTGTTTGCTAAGGTGCTGTCCTGGAAGCTGAGCACAGGCCTTGTGCATGAAAGGCAAGTGCTCTCCCACAGAACTATATTCCCCAGCCTAGACTGTTTAAAGTTCTAACATGCCTTTGTTAATCCTCTCTGTGGATACTGAATTTCATGTCATAAGCAAGAATATAGGAATAGTTGCAGGTGGTGGTGGTGCACACCTTTAATCCCAGCACTCAGGAGGCAGAGGCAGGCAGATCTCTGTGTTTGAGGCCAGCCTGGTCTACAGAGCTAATTCCAGATAGCCAGGGTTACACAGAGAAACTGTCTCAAAAAAAAAAAAATCGGGGAGGGGGAGGGAAATGGGAGGAGAGGAGGAGGTGGAAATTTTTAAGTAAAAATAAATTAAAAAAATGTGAAAAAAATCAACCAAACAAAAAAGAGAAATAGTATAAATTTTCTGCAATTTATGGCTCTATTTACATAATTATTACTGTAAATATTAATTTTGGGGTAGAATTATCCAGAGCCCCAATTTTGCCAAATAATTTATCAATGAAATGTCAATAACACAGGTAATCCCCACATATACCTCAGTCTCTGGACTGTGTCATGTGTCTTTGTCGGTGATGCTGTGCTGTTTGAATGGCTGTACTGGGAAGTGTGCAGTGCTGTATGGAAGGCAGCTTTCTTCTGCTTCTCTAACATAGGACATTGATTTGGGATTTAAACCGGAACTGTGCTGTGCCAAGGTCTTGCCGGGATGTAGGCTAAGTTCCCACGCATCCATGTGTCCTCTCTGTAAGGGGCACACTCCTAGTTGGAGCCTTTGTTGCCTGGTGCAGGGGATGCTTCTCACTGTTTTCTGTCTGAGGAACTAGATATTGTTCTTGGTTTGCCGACATACCCAGTACAGGATTTTAACTCAAAGATTCCTCTGGTCTGTTTCTCACCAAGTGTCTAGATTTCCCAGGTAAATCCCAGCAGTCTCCTGTTATTCTGAGACTAGGGTTTCCTAACCCTTCACAGACACACAGATCACCCGGGAACATTGTTATTCTGAGACGAGGGTTTCCTAACCCTTCACAGACACCGATCACCCGGGAACATTGTTAAAGAACAGATCAGTTCAGCAGTTCGGGTGAGGGGGGGCTTTGAGTCCAACACACTCTCAGGTAATGCCATCTTGAGTCCCTAGGGTTAGAGAACACCTTGTAGATCCACCAGGAACTGTGTTCCTGAGGACGCCCAGGAGGGTTTGTGACGGTCCTAACTGGAGAGCAGCCATTCCAGCCAGCCGTCTGTCTGGCAGCTGAGACAAATGGCTACACTCAAGGTGGAGGCCAGCTTTACTGGGCTCCGGAGCATCACTGTGCTTTTCCAAGAGCTGTCCCGGAACCAGATGCCTGGTTTTTTCATGCAATGCACTTTTCTTCTGTGGCATCTTTGCTGATTCTGTGTGCATTTGAATTTTCTAGGACAGTGCCACCTGGACAGTCCATCACTTTCCAAATGAAGTGCACCCCAGTGAAAAGTGGACCCAAGAAATTTATTGTCAAGTTTACTTCCAGACAAGTGAAGGAGGTTCATGCCGAGAAGATCATTCTCATCACCAAGTAGCCCAGCTGAGACCATGGAGATGGAGGCAAGAGCCCTGATTGGCTCTGAGCCTCTGCTAAACATGTTACCATTTCCTAAATTGTACTTAGTGTTCAGGTCAGGGATGATTGGATTTAATTACTCAGAGGAGGGCAGATTCAAGAGCCAGCCCAGCAAAAGACAGAGCTCAAGGGCCAGT
The DNA here is from genome assembly GCA_025134845.1 of Neodon shergylaensis. NCBI lineage: Eukaryota > Metazoa > Chordata > Mammalia > Rodentia > Cricetidae > Neodon > Neodon shergylaensis. The sequence goes on along the minus strand of JABTXL010005854.1, from coordinate 1,028,849 downwards.
GTAACCTCAGGCAGTAGCTCCATGAGACCAGGGCACCTCTCTGCAGCTCTGAGTATACATCACAGACATCTCAAACACACATCGAGGAGTCACGGCCTCAGAAGACAGCAACTGTCGTCTGGGTTTAGACCCACAGACAGAACCCAGAGCTGCTATTCAGTGTGGCTGAAGTGCTGGAGGCATCTTCCATTTGGGCATCGGATTCTGTCAGGTCCAGGGGTGCCTAGGGGTGAGCTGAGACCCCTGCAGGAAAGCATCCTGGAGCTGGTCCTGGCTCTACATGCTCATCCCAAGGCTCTGTCCTCTCAGAAGCAGGCCCACGCTGGCGTGAGGCCCTCTTGCCTCTGGGTGGACAGGGGAGGAGACCCCACAGCCTGCATCCCCTCCGAGGAGGAGTCTATGGCCACTGGTAACATCTGCTCTGCTCACTGGAGTCTGTGTTCTGCTCTGCCCTCCAGGGATCTTCTCGATGATCACTATGCTTTGAATTAAACTGCTGACTTTAAGATGGCTGTGTCCTCCTGAGTGAATTTTCCTGTTATGTCAGCATGCTGCTTAACAAACCTGTGGGAGCCACTGCCTCTGAACTTCACGTTGACCTCCTTGGTCTGGGCTGTCTTCATGATGGTCAGCCTCGGTCAAGGGCTACAATTTCTAAGTGGACATATACTCCAGAGAGGCGCAGTAGACCGAATGAGGGGTATTTGTGTATTCCGAGGACACTTTGTATGATAAAACACTGTGACCGAATGCAACCTGGGGAGGAGAGAGCTGATGCCATCTAACTTCGGGTAGCGTTCAGTTTCTGAGGGCAGTCAGGGCAGGAGCCTGGAGGCCAGAGCAGTGCTGCTTACTGGCTTGCTCCTCAAGGTTTGCCCATCTGTTGTCTCATACGATCAGGACCACCAGCCCAGGGGTGGTATAGTGAATTCTAGTTGGTCTTAATAATAAAAACCCAGGGTCAGATATGGGGGTATATGTTGAAGATCAGAGAGACAAAGGAACAAGCCAGAGACAGCCACATCATGCCCAGCCAGGTCCTCAGCCTGAAAGGGGCTGAGCATCTCTTTCTAAGCAGCCATATCACTTCCTGTTTCCTCCGCCCTGGTGCTGGGAGTAAAGTCGTGTGCCTCCACTGCCTGGCCTCTATGGCTAACTAACGGATGGCTCGGCATTCTCATCTCCAGGTGAGCTTTATTTGTTAGAGCACAAACAAACTATCACCAGAGTGGCAGCACCACAACGGGCCAGGTCCTCCTACATCAGTCATCAATCAAGAAAATATATTACATACTTGCTTACAGGTTATATTTTTTTGAGAGGGTTTCTCTGTTTAACAGTCCTAGCTGTCCTGGAACTCGCTTTGTAGACCAAACTGGTCTCGGTCTCACTGAGATCACCCTGCCTCTTCCTCCCAAGTGCTGGGATGAGAAAAAAAAACGCGCATCACCACTGCCTGGCACTTATAGGCCAGTCTTATGGAGGCATTTCCTCAATTGACTTTAGCCTGTGCCAGGCTGACAGAAAACTAGCCAGAGCACTGTCAGCATCTCACCTTCATTTGTTCAGAACTAGAAAACCTCAGTCCTGATTTCTTCTGCGTATCTGTCCACCTCCCTGGGATGCAGCAGGTGTCTGGCATGTACTTGTGGGGTGACCAGTTAGTAACCCCATGAAGCCACTGTTAATGTCTGTATGACACTTGTTGGGCCTGAGAGGAAGGATGCTGTCTAGGGCTTTAGGTTGCTAAAAACAGGCACCTCTAACTACAGAGGTAGATCAGAGAGCTTTTATTCAGACGAGAGGCAGGTGTGCAGCCCATCTCCCTCCCAGAAACACTGGGCCTCTTCTTATCAGCTGCGCTACTGAGCAGACTCTCAGGAATCACCAAGGAGAGAAGGCCACTGTGTCTGTCCTGGTGGGAAGGCACAAGACTCAAGACTGAGCAGACTGCTGCCTACATGATCCTGGTTGTCCATCTCTCCTTGGGAGAGATGCAGCTGAGGCCCTAACATGATAATGGGTTTGCTGAGGAAGGAGGAGGAGCTCTAAACCTGTGGGAGCAGATGCCTGCCCACCTCAACTCTTCTAGGGGAGTACTCTGGAAACCGATGGCTGTGGGGCTGGGAGGAAGCTGTGCTGCTAGTCAAGCTGGCTCCAGGGAAGATCGCTTCAGCCTCAGTGTGCACAGACATCCTTGTGGTCCTGGACTCAGCACAGACACTGACTCTAAAGCTCCTTCCTTCTTTTAACTGCTGCTCCCTGGGGACCCAGTCACTAGCCCTTCTTTCTCCTTGGTGTGGAGTCTCTGATAGGTCATCCAGGGGTTAGGGCTCCTGCAGCCAGTGGACCACTCTCTCCAAACAGTATCAGCAGTAAAGCCAACTTGGGCTAGGATGTTAGTACAGATAAACGTTAAAACACATCTACTCATAAGAAATGCGCCTGCAGCAGGATGGGGTAGGGCACAGTTGTTAATGCTGGATCCCTGCTGCTACTCTGTGGGGCAAATCATAGGATCTGACGGAACTCCACCCTCCAGGGACTGCCCAGGAATAAGACCACTGCTCGGCCTTCGGCCCCCCACAACCTTCCTTTCTCAGTGTCCTCAAATAATACCGACTCTGTCAGGCAGTGGTGGCGCTTGCCTTTAATCCCAGCATTGGGGAGGCAGAGGCAGGCAAATGTCTGTGATTTCGAGGCCAGCCTGGTCTACAAGAGCTAGTTTCAGGACAGCCTCCAAAGCTACAGAGAAACGCTGTCTCAAAACAAAACAAAACAAAACAAAACATCCGAAAAGCCTGACTCATGCATAAGGCCACAGGTTCCTTTGGTCCAGGACATGGAAGAAGGGATGTAATACAGAATCCTCCGCCAGGGTTGGTGCAGGCAACACTGGGAAATGGTTCAAGGTCTGAGTGGGGGAGCTGGTGTGCTTCTTGAAACTATCTGTTTAGATGCAAAAGCTGCTGCTTCTGCAACCATGGCAATAGACTGGGGAGTGCAGGGGGCTGCCCAGACCCAGGCACCCAGCGGTCTGCATGTCCTAGCCACCATGCAGTTTTCTTTTGTTTTTAACATGGGGTTTCTCTATGTAGCCTGGCGCTCTGTAGCCCAGGCTGGGCTACCTGCCCCAAAAGCTGGAATAAAAGGCATGTGCCTCATGTCCAGCCACACAGCTGTCTGAGAGGCACCATCCTGGGAACTGTTCTAAAATGCAGAGGTAACCATTTCTGGGTGTACCTGTCCCTGTGTCTTACTAAACTTTTTCCAGGAGCCCAATACATGAATGTGAACTTGTGGCCACAGAAAGGCTGGCTCCATTGTTGTCTCAGAGAGGAGTCCAGTTATCTATAGGATGGGAACTAATTTTGGGTGACTCTGTCATAACTCAGGCTCATTTCCTTCTGCACAGGTTCTGCACATGTGCATGCATGCAGGTGGGTGGGGTGCTCTTTCAACCAAGCTCAAGCCCCAAGGGCAGGTTTAGTAGCCCCTCCTTTGTCGTGATTCCCACAGCCAGTCAGACAAGGAATCCCTTCTCCAGGAATGGCTAGTATCTCTAGCCTTTCAGGTTGGTCATCCCTGATGTCAGTATCCTTCCCCAGGCCCTCAGCGTCCCCAAGACAGCCCTTAAGAAGTAGTGGCGTCCCCGCCCCAGGACATTCTGGTCATCATTTCCCTTGCTGGGCAGAGACTAGGTAGCCTTCCCAGGCCTGGAGAATAGTCCCTAACCATCCCTTTTGGCACATGCTGCTAAGAGGAACTCAGAGAAAGTCCCTACTCTTCTCTACCCACACCTCACCCTGAGAGAGAGAGTTGGTAACCCCACGGGAATGCCTGAGCAAGCCCTGGGAGCTGGGAGTGCCATCGGGCCAGCAGCTGCTGTTGGTGTATTATTCTTGGCAGCCTCTATTCATCCAGCACCTCCACAGAGTCCCTGTCTTTTGTCTCCTCCAATTGGCTCTCAGTGGTCTCCATATTGTCCATGTCTGACAGAGACGACACTTGCCGGACCAAGCCCTTGTCAATGGGTATCACGGGTTGACAAGGTCTGGTGAAAGGGTTGAACCAGTTCAGGGAGAAGTCCCCACCAAAAGCCTCCTGGACCGACTTCCAGCTGCCCGAGTGCTCCCTGGGCTGCGTCTTGCGTTGGAGGCGTTCAATACCCTGGAGGGGAATGGGGCGAGAGGTCAGTGTGGTGTGACTTGTCTTGGCAGAGCAGGGCATGGGGTGTCCGATATGGCACAGCTTGCTGTGGCCCAGGCCACCCTGGAAGCCCCATGGGGCTGCAGGGCAGAGTAGAAGCTGTGGAGCCCGGTAAGAAGGCGTGGCATTGGAACTGCCTGTCACCCACTGACTCCCTGACCCCTTCCTCCAAAGGCAGAGGTCGGCTGCTGGACACCCAGTGACCAAGGATACCCTGGCTCCCGTCCGTCTGACGAAACCACTATGATAGGATCAGCAAGCTTGGCACCGGGAAGGCTGAGGGCTGAGGACACGGCACAGGACACAAACATGCGAGGGGAAGCAGCAGATGCCACATGCAGCGGGCACCGAAAGGTGCAAAGGCCACTGTAGGTTGTGAGGGTTTGTCAGGCCTGCTCATGCAGTGGGTTCCCCATGGCTTCTCCCGGGCTGACCACTCACCTGCTGAGGATGCTGGCTGTAACTCGGCCACCAGGCCACAGAAAGAGGGTGACGGGTAGGAAAAAGCCCAGAATTGTTACAGATACAGCCAGAACAAGTCTCTAGACCCATAACATCCCTACAGAGGCTCGGAGACCCCAGTGTAGCCTCTACTGGAAACCAAGGGAGTTCACTGAGTTTTCCCAAAAGACATGGATGTGCTCATTCATATGACTCAAGACCCTCTTCCTCCATCCAAGACCTCTATGTTCCTAGTTCTACATCTTCTCTTCCATGCAATCTTCCCCCATAACTGGCATATTGGACACCATCTTTGTTATGCGGACATCTGACCGTATCCTATACCAACTCTTCTCATGCCACCTCAGATTAGTTCGAGAATCTGATCTCAGCAGGTGTGGTGCCGCACACCCTTAGCCCTAGCACTTGGGAGGAAGAGGACAGCTGGGGATAAACAAACAGACGATAGGAATCTGAGCTCATTCTCTCTTCATATGAGACATCCATCACCAGAGGAGCTAACGGGCGTTTTACAGCAGTGAATATTACAGAGACGGATTTAGCCAATGATCAAAGTCAGAACTGCCAAGACTGAAGTGGATCAGTGGCAAGTGGCCCCAGTTACAGAGAACCACAGATAAAACAACCCAGTGCCATTCCTGCCCCAAACCACAGCCCAATCCAAAGACATAAAGGCTTCTGCAGAGCACCTGGTCCAGCCTGCACTGGGCCAACCAGACAGAAGTGGTTTATTCTGAATTCCATAAGTTACAGGACCACTACACACTTAAAATGATTCATATTACATTATATGAATTTATCCTCAATTTAAAAAATGTAAATCATGACAAATTTAAGAGTGAGGAACTGCTGGAAATGGGGTGAAGAGACAAACAATAGAATGTGGGGTCCACGAAGGCAAAGGGGGCAAGGAGAGGAACCTCAAGAGAGCCCCTGAAGCAGAGGGCAGTATGTCTCAATAGTTTTGTCTTTAAAGAGAAAATGGGTTTCATCTGCTATTGTGTGTAGGCTAGTCTCAAACTCCTAGGCTCAAGTGATCTTCCCACGGTAGCCTCCTGACTACAGGTATGTGCCACCATGCAGACTTCAAGATTTTACTTTCTCCTTTTTACTTTTTATGTATGCATTTATTTATTTATTTATTTTAAGGAGGCAGGGTTTCTCTGTAGCTTTTGGAGCCTGTCCTGGCACTAGCTCTTGTAGACTAGGTTGGCCTGGAACTCAGAGATCCGCCTGCCTCTGCCTCCAGAGTGCTGGGACTAAAGGCATGCACCACCGCCGCCCAGCTGTTTCTTTCCTTTTAAAATTATTATTTTTTTAAAAGATTTATTTATTTATTTTGTTTACAGTGTTCTGTCTGCATGTATGCCTGCAGGCCAGAAGAGGGCACAAGATTTCATTACAGATGGTTGTGAGCCACCATGTGGTTGCTGGGAATTTAACTCAGGACTTCTGGAAGAACAGTCACTGCTCTTAACCTCTGAGCCATCTCTCCAGCCCCCTAAAATTATTTTCTTAAAAGAGAAACATTTTGTTGATGTTATGGTTATAAGATGTTTATCTTTGGCACTGAATATCATAGAGAAGATACATAATTTTGCAGGCTTTTAAAAAATTATTTATTTATTTATTTATTATACAGTTCTGCCTGCATATATTCCTACAGGCCAGAAGAGGGCACCAGACCTCATTACAGATGGCTGTGGGCCACCATGTGGTTGCTGGGAATTAAACTCAGGACCTCTGGAAGAGTAGCCAGTGCTCTTAACCTCTGAGCCATCTCTCCAGCCCTTGCTGGTTTTTTATAAGTGAAATTATTTCACAGTGAAAAGTTTAAACAAATGTCAAAAAATTCATGGCAGATTTTGTTCTCTAACCCAGAACACTGAATTAATAATGAAAAGTTGAGGGCTGGAGTGTACAGTAATGCAGGCTGATTTTAGAAATTGGAACTGTGTGGGCTGGCAGCTTTACGTGACCCCTCGACTACCCAGCGACCTGTGTGGTAATCACAGGGGAGCCGTTTGCACAGGAACCCCCCATGGAACTGTTTCCCTAGCAAATGGTGTCTGTTTCTGTGGATTTGTCCACATTTCATGTTTTCACCATGGAGCAAACATTAGTTTTTTGTTTTTTTTTTTTTTTTTGTTTTCCGAGACAGGGTTTCTCTGTAGCTTTGGAGCCTGTCCTGGAACTCCCTTTGTAGACCAGGCTGGCCTCAAACTCACAGAGATCCGCCTGCTTCTGCCTCCCGAGTGCTGGGATTACAGGCGTGCACCACCACCGCCCGGCTCGCAAACATTAGTTTTATAGAATCAGGTCAGACCCTTGCAAGTCGTGCCCACAGGCACAGGCTACCTTTCTGCAGACAGCAGCGACAATTCATTTTCAGGGACCCTGCATCCCCTGCCTGGTGATCACCTGCAGTCAAGAAGGGCTGGGCCACCCCAATGTGATGACACCCACTTGGTAGGGAAGGTGTTAGGACTGATTCTCAGCAGAGGTCAGACAGGTTGAGCCAGCAGCCCAAGCTTGGCTGGAAGGCTATGCAGAAATAGGACCAAGGTTTTTTTTTCTCTCCACCAGGTGTTTTCACTTTGCCCACGTGGACAAGCAGGGTTGCCACTGTCCAATGGTGTGTTGGGATAACTGGCCTGTGAGCTGACATTTCTTAGCAGCTAAGAGGACAGACATCAGGAGTGCCAGTTGAGTCCAGAGAGGAAATGGCCTGAATAAAAGGATGCATAAAGCAGGCCCGAGGCTCTCTTTCTAGGAGTCATGGAGTCCAGAAGGCTCATGCTCACAAGTGGGTACCCACGTCTCAGGCTCAAGAGAACCGTGACTGATTCATGCAGTCCTCTGCATGTATGGGGAGTGTGATCTGTGAACTCACCAACACCCCAGCATGGAGAGAGGAGAGGCAGAAACCCCAAGGCTTGTGAGACTCTTGGAGTCTTGGCCAGCACCCCCACAGCGGGCTCTCTAGAGCTGCAGGCAATGTATTTAAAAATGGGTTTTTCTGGGCACGGCAGTGCATCCTGGCACTCAGGAGGCAGAGGCAGGTGGATCTGTGTAGGTCTGAGACTAACAGAGACACCTTGTCTCAAACCTACCCCTCAACAAGACAAGGTGAACATGGGGCTCCAGAGAAGCTGTTACACACCCAGAAATCAAGCCCCGGACCACTCTATCTTCTGCATTTTCATCCAGTGCTCGCAGAGACCATGAGAGAGAAACTAAGGCTCAGGGAGACTGTCCACGCCCGTCCTTTGGTGTGGGTTGGACAAGTGCTGCCACTGAGTTCGGTCACCTCAGCTGAAGAATTCCAGGCATCCCTCATTCCATTTTCCCCAGAGGGTTTCTGGGCTGCCACCCCTGCAGTACTCATTATTCTTCCTGGTTTTCATTGTCCACGGAAGAGGAGAGTAAAGGATCTGGGGCCTCTGCTTCACGTGTATTAAAAGTGAAGGACAGACAGGGATCCAGGCCTCTCTTCTTTAAGCAGTATCTTTCTTCTGAGGGAGAAAGGAGGCTGAAGGTCCTGGTTTTGGGGAGCGTGCTGCTCAGTGGCTTTTTTCCTTTTCTCTGGAATAGGGTTTCACTGTGCCCCCTAGGTTGGTCTTGAACTTGACTCAAGCCACATTCCCATCCTAACCTCCTGAGTGTTGGGACTACAGACGCACACCACTATACCTGGCTCTTTACGAATTCTTTCTTTTCTTTCTTTCTTTCTTTCTTTCTTTCTTTCTTTCTTTCTTTCTTTCTTTCTTATTTATTTATTTTGGTTTTTCGAGACAGGGTTTCTCTGTGGCTTTGGAGCCTGTCCTGGAACTAGCTCTTGTAGACCAGGCTGGTCTTGAACTCACAGAGATCCGCCTGCCTCTGCCTCCCGAGTGCTGGGATTAAAGGTGTGCGCCACCACCGCCCGGCACGAATTCTTTTTTTGAGATCTAGGGTCTCATATACCACAGGCTAACCTTGAGCTCTGCATATATCCAAGAATGACCGTGAAAGGACCCTCTTGCTACTTCTGAACCTGTTGGGATTAACAGCTGTGTGCTTCCAAGCTTGCCTTCATATAGTCAAGAATCAGCCCCATGAGAGTGAAGCCACAGTGGAAAATGAAAACCTGCCCATGGCGGGGCTACTCAAACACTGTGGGTCTGGAGAACTCTCTAGACGCTCCTCACGGGAAGGTTGGTTCCTTGGTTTTATCCTTCTTCTGCTGGCTCTTCAGTAAAGGTGCCTTGGTCAAGACAGGCTTGCATGGAATGTTTAAGGATCGCCAGAGACTGTTTTATAGATCTCAGGTTTCCTTGGCATTCATTTGTAGGAGAGGCCACACATAACAGAGTGGAAGTCGCCGGTCACTGGTTGATCGGTGTGAGCACATCCCACGTAGCGGGCGGCAACAGCACCCATCACCACCAGCAGCACAGCTAACCTGAAGCCCCATCCCTGCAACTCTGAATCATTTGCGTCCCTTGGGTAGTTCAACCTTTGAAGCTGATACGCTGTTCAGAAACAGAGGAACTGAAATCTTATTAGTCTGGTTTGAGAACTCCAGCCCACCCTCCTGGAGTGGGACAGTCCGTGACGCCAATCTCGCATGGGCATCCCTTAATAAACGTTTGGCAGTTTGTCTCATTTGGAAGGTTTCTCATCAGGATATGAAGTGGCTGAGCAGACTGAGCAAAAGCTGGCTATCCGTTAGCTCTTGTAAGGTTCAAGGGTCACAGAGATGATGGCATCAAGGAGAGGCCCAGCACACATATCTTCTTTTGTACCCTGTATATATGTCACCAAGCCCGTGTAAACACACAGATATGACATCAGAGATGGACAAGAACATGGTATTATCCAGCCCAACTGTGTCTTCTTCACTCCTACTCTCCAGAGTTCCCATTCTGAAATACAGGATACGTAGGCTCCCTTACCGGTGGGGACCACTGAGAAAGATGCTCTTACTACATCTGAAGAAGCTGACAAACATGTGGTCACTGTACACTCGCTCAGAGAACATGAACTAGGACACACACAGGCCACCCTGGGCTAGTCCTACCTTGAGTCCCCTTTGCTTTAGTGTGAGCACTGGGACTTGTACTAATTCAGAGGTAAACTCAAATGAGACCTGGGATGTGAGCTGGGAGCAACCTTGTTTAGAGGGTGAGCTTTAGTTTCAGGATCCAAACTCCTGTAGCGCCACCTACTGCATTCCCTAGGAACTCCACAGGGAAAGCAATGAGCCACCTACAAAAGAATGTCCTTGAAGGAGATTTCCTGAGTTCCAGTCTTGAGAGGGAAAGTGTGTGTGTGTGTGAGAGAGAGAGACAGAGAGACAGACAGACAGACAATGACAACAGAAACCACAGCTGTAGTGCTGCTGCCCGCTGCCCAGTGGGTCCATCCTGAGTATCTCTGAGCAAGGCTAGAGCATTCTAACCTACTGAACCTGGAATAGGCCACACCTCTTTCATATATATCTAGAAAACTATAAAATTTAAAAGGTCTGGAGAACAAATGCTATGAACTTTACCTAAAAAAAGCCTATTTAGGCCAGGCGGTGGTGGCGCACGCCTTTAATCCCAGCACTTGGGAGGCAGAGGCAGGCGGATCTCTGTGAGTTCGAGACCAGCCTGGTCTACAGAGCTAGTTCCAGGACAGGCTCCAAAGCCACAGAGAAACCCTGTCTCGAAAAACCCAAAAAAAAAAGCCTATCTATGTGAATATATACAATTATGTGCAAAATTAAACACACACACACACACACACACACGCACCCAACCCCCAGGATCTCCACCTAAGCAGCACAGCAGGTGCAAGTCAAAGTCAAATGAGGTAGGGAAGGTGGCCAAGCCCTCGCTTAAACACCCAGGGTGGTCTCATCATCTGTCAACACTTGAGGCCATCAGCAAGAATCCCACAGCAGCACGCTAGAACTGTGGGCAGGGACACTAGGCACTTTCGGTTGGCTCAGTTTTGCTCTCTGCTGGGCAGGCTCTGGCCCAGACTCTGGAGGGTTTGGCGTCCTGGAGTCACAGAGCACCCACCCAACACACACACAGCACTGACCTCAGAAAGGTCAGCATACCCTTTACAAACCAAACTGAACTCCCTCACCTTGCAGCCCGACGCCACCTACCCTTCTGCACAGACCCTGGGGAGACAGTGGAGCAGAAACAGAGGTTTGGAAAAGGTTTATTGCATTGTTTCCATGTGGAAGCACTGGCAGAGTTGGGAAGAGGCAGCATGTCCCGCTGACTTCTGAAAAAAATCAAAGGGCTATGTCGACTTTCCTCCTACCCAGGGCTAGAGTGAAAAACCTTATCCCACTCCCACCCCAAGCAAAAGCTACACAGGGAGTTCTGTGGTGAGCGCTTTAAAACCACTAGTGTGGAGGACTTCACGGTGCTCGTGGTCTAAGTGGGATGTAGTGTTCAAGAGGGGTTTTCTCCCAGCACCTCCTGCATCCCCCGGTCCTTCCACAGCTCAGGACCAGCTCAGTCCTGTGAGACTGCGCAGGGAACCGCCTCCGGATGGGAAAGCTAGTCTGTGCGGTGGGCAGAGGAGCAGGTGTGGGGGAAGCTACCTGGCAACTCTAAGAACGTTGCCTAACATCTACAAACCATCTCCCAGGAGAAACACAAGTAAGATTCAGGTCTGTGCACATCTAGAGGGCTTCAAACTCCAGAAAATATATGCTCATGGCAGACTAAAAATGAGATGATCCTGATAGCTGGCCTGTTTCCCTCTGAATGAACATAGCTGGATTGACAACTTGCTGGGAAAGGGCGGGAACTAGGGTAGGAAGTAGTTGTAACACAGACAAGTGTAGCTTGCCTGAAACTGTTTTTCTTCTTGTGATTGTATAAGGCATTTTTGAACTGGAAAACAGCTCTCCTTCATAGTCTTCCAAAAAGTCAGAGGGACATAACTGCTAATTCAGAATACAGAGACCCCCTTACCTCTCCCACCTCATCCAAATCATTTTGCACATCCGTGCCCATCAAGTACAAGGCTGGCAACTACTTTTGAAACTGAGGCGAACTGTGTTCACTTGGGCGCAGGAAGCCGCTTCAGAAGGGCCCTTCTGAAGGCTCCAGCCCCAATCTTGCCATTCTTAGGCCTCTAGGGGCTAATATCATCTTCAGTGAGGTTCTGAGTCCCGCGGGTGCCAGTGCTGCCCGGTGGGCAGGAGGCGATCAGGGCCACTCTTGGCTTCCCTACTGGACCAGTTCATCCACACACAGCATCAGGGGGTCAATTAGTAGAAGGGACAGGCCCTGGGCAGCACCCTCGACGTTAGTCGTGCTGACAGACAGCAGAGAGGAGACAGAGGCCAGAGAAGTGATTTCAAAAGGAAAAGAGCAGCTTCATTCGTCAAAAAATTGAAAAGATGATTAAAAAAAAAATAAAACATGGGGACGTTTTTTTCTCTGCAATGCTCAGCCATTTTTCTGGAGACATAAAAAAGTTTTAAGAGTAGTCACTTTGTTTTGCTTTTGGCCTAAACATTCACGAGAGCGGATGGGACGGTGCCATGACGTGGCCTGAGTGGCAATGCCAGTCAGGGTCCTTCAGACCACGTACTGGTACGGGTCTGCCTTCCCTTGGTCTGGTGTGGCAAAGGGGCTGGCCCAGCCTAGAGAGAAAGGGTGGCCAAAAACAGCTTTCATGTTCATCCACTTTGTTTTTTTAGCCCATCTTCTCTCTTCCTTTTTCAATTGTTCTATTCCCTGAAAACAAGAACAATCACACTTTCAGTCAGGCGCCCCAGGGCTGTGGCTTCAGGGGAGACGTCCACATGCCTCCGATGACCAGAGTGAACACTTCTTTGTCAAAGCCGGGAAGCTACCTACATAACGCAGCTTTCTTCTGTCTCTCGTAAGAAGCATCACACACTTACAAGCTCCCAAGGAGGAAGGGGCAATGAGCTCTCAGCAGGCACCCGGGCCACTGCCGCCAACAAGACTGACACCGGCTAGTCAAAGGGTTTACATGCCAGACCTGAGTCCTTGCAGCGTCTGAGGCACCTGTGTATGCAAAGGCTTTGGTGCAGGAGCCCGAAATTCTGACAACCAACGGTGGCTGTTGGTGCAGGAAAGATGAACAGGAAAGCTCAAGCTACAATGGCCACTTTGCAGAAAAAAAAAAGAAGAAGGAGAAGAAGAAAGAGGAGCAGCAGCTAAAGGGACCCCGCTCTGGTGCAGCCTCACCAGCCCAGAGGTCCAGGAAGCAGCCACTGGGCAGTCTGGGGACAGGGGAGAGACAGTGAGAGGCAGGTGGTGAGGAAAACAATCACCCCAAGAGGAAGGAGGAATTAGCGCAGGTTAGAGGGAAAGGGGTCACAGTGGGGAGGAAGGAAGTCTTTCCAGTGCTCTGCTCCCTCAGCGAGGAGCAGGGAGGCCAAGGCAGTTCTCACAGCCTGTGCCACTTTCCCTGCCAAGTCTCAGGGAAAAAATACAAGATAAAACAAAAACCAGGGAAGGGGAAGAGAGTTTTCTTTCCCTCCTTCAAACAGCTGTTGAGATGCCGGAACGGCAGAGAGCAGGGGCTGTTGTCTGTCTGCTGTCTGTCAAGAGGGGATGGGGCAGCCCATGTGCTCACAGCCTAGGGACCTGGGAAGACACCAGTTAAAGAGGTTGATGCTCTCCCCACGAGCCGCAGGCCTTTTGTTTCTTTTCAACACATTCTCTTTGGGGACAGTCTTGATGAACAACAGCTAGGACCAGGCTGTCAGTGGGCCTTTGCTCCCACAACATGCTCTGGGCACCTGAAGCCGTGAAGAAGCCGCTCTTCATCTAGTACTGGCTACAGAAGAGCACGGGGGCCCCCAGACCAAGCTTAAGGTTTCTATCTGGTGAGGTGGGGGGCAGCACTCATGAAGCCAGGAGCAAGCAAGAGACTGAATGCAAGTCCCCACGATTCTTCTGCATACTCAACTAAGGTGCTGCCCACCTCACCCTCCAGAACCCAAAGCACAAAAGTCAAGAAACGCTACCTCAAAGCCACTTCAGAGCTCCTGTACTTCTCTGCAAGGCCAGGAGCTGACTGCAGGACATGAAGCGGGTGGGCAGATCCGTCCCCTGGATCCAATCATGACACCAGCTCTAGAAGCTGATACCTAGAGCCCTGCTGGGAAGTGCAGACCCTGGCAGAATGCCCAAAGGGGCACAATATGTGGTAAAGAAGGCAACCTTCTGGCTAGGGCTACAGACAGGACCAGTCCCATGTGACCCTGCACCCTGAGCCCTCAGGCCCGGCACCTGGCCAGGTCCCCAAAGCCCCCTGCTTACCGTCTCATCTGTGCAGATGGAGTGCACTTGGGTCCCGAACATCACTGAAGTGAAAATGAGGAAGAGCAGCGCCTCAAAGCACAGCAGGATGAGTAGGATGACCGTAGTGGGAGGCGAGAAGGAGCTGCACTCTGCAAGGGAAGCGGTGTGGGGATAGGGATGGCTACGTGGCTCCCTGCCCCACCCCACCAAGCTCCCACCCTGCCTCCAGGTCCTACTTTTTGACCTCTTACTCCTTCAAGGAGTCCCCAAGAGACTTGGCAGTCCGCTAGATGGAGGAGCTGGCTGTGGGTTACTACCTGCCTGGCCCTGAGTGCTGAGGGGTTCTGGGAAGAAGTAGGGCTCTCAAGTCTGACAGTCATGTGTAGGGGACAAACCTGACCATGAGCTCCATGATGGCCCTAACACTCTGCACTGGCTGGCCTTTCCTACCCCTTCCATGTGGAAATGGAATCGCATCTTTCTTCCTTACCTGACATCTACCTCTCCCACTACACCTACGTCAGACTCCAGGCAGCAAGTAACTGTTCTCTCACTGCCGTACAATCAGTTTTGAATGCTGCCCAACCACAGGTATCTGAGCATGAAGCTCAGGCATCCTGAGATATACATTCCCCTGGTACAGGTAAATGGATAAGAAGTAAAAACAGAACATCTGTATAGCTTACTTCAGCTGTGGAGTGTGTGTGAGTGTGTGCATGCGTGTGTGCCAGCGTGCACACACATAAAAGACAGCGGTCACTCCCTTCTCAGCTGCACTGTTACGGGGCAAAGCCAGGGAGGTCCACCATTCCCTTCCCTTCTTGCCCCAGACTCTGAAAATTCCAATTAGGATTTGGAATGGCAGGATCCAGGCCCCAGGAGTGTAGAACTCCCCAACTCAGAGTACCCATCCTAGGACACAGTTCCCTGAGCCCTCTTATACAAAATCTATTATGGCTCAACAGCTTAACCAGAGCCAAGCAAGGATGACATTAACTATTAACCATGGGCAATTTTCCCAGTCTTACTGCCCTGGGAATGGGTGTCTGGAGTCCACTCCGTTAGGAACCTGGCTGGGAGGACCTTGTGCACTGGATGCAGCAGACAAGGTTTGAACTATAGGCCCTCTTTTCAGGTGAGAGGTCTCAGGACTATTTCATACTCTGACCCCAGCTTTTGTCATATATAAAGGAGGAGCACTCTCCTATCCTGGGGCTCGTAGGGTCTAAACAAAGCAATGCTCAAAATACTCCCTGCATGTTGCCAGGCTCTAACTGTCCTGTCAGCACCACTACAACGAACGTTGTTGCCTCTGTGACAGTCTGGATTATACAATAATTGTTCACAATTAGCCTGACACAGGCAGGAGGTTTGTGATGATAAAATGACCTCACTGGATACCCTCTATCAAGTTGCCAAGGCCATACCTGAATTGGCCTGGATTGCCAGAGCTGGCAGAATACAAGCACTTGCAGAATGCTCACTGAGTGAGCAGAAATGGGTTGGGTTCACTTGGTTCTGCAGATGGTATCTTGCTGTTCCTGCCCCCCTCTCAAAACCGTGGTGGACACGGAGAGGGCCAAGGAGTGGAGGCGTGGAAAGAGGAGGGCACTCACCAAGGGCAGGACTGGAGAACAGTTCCTGCTTGGGACATCTGACTTGCAGATTCTGAGTGTGAAAGCGCTAGCCCAGCATGTAGCTGCTTGTGACTTTCTGCTCTCCCACCCCCGTTTCTCCTGCAGTCTCTGGCTAAGCTCCCTTCCTCAGCATCTGCACATTTAGATGGGATACGTGTGAAACAGGGAGACACTGTCTACAATCTTAATCTAAGTATCAAGACAAGCAATCTGAAAATAACAACACACACACACAAAGAAAAACAAACACAAATCCTCTATGCCCTAGGCAAAAAGTTAAAAACTGATCTCTGGAAGACTGGGGTAAAATGTCCTTGGTTACAGTGCCCTGTTTAGAGCTGGGGTGTCGCCCAGGAGAAGAGTGCTTGCCTGCTGCGGCCCTGGGTTTCAACCCTAATAGTGACAAGAGTGAAACAAATGCCCCGCAGACCCAGACTCAAAGCTGTCTCTCCCCTGCCTCCTTAGGAGCCTGGCCTCTGCTCACTTATGCCTGTGAGCATCTCTGGGACACGCCCAGTCTGCTGCCTCTCTTACAACCTGATCAGTCTGTAGGCTTTCAGAAGATCTAATAAAATAAGGCTGGGCCTGGTACTGCACAGGGGATAGAGGCCCCCATGCCACTCAGTTTCTACACCTTCTCTACAGCAGGAAGAAAAACCCCAGCAATACTTACTTGTCCAGTCTTCTTCAAAGCAATGCAGGAAGTGGAATCCCACCATGATGAGGGCGTGCAAGGAAATGAGAGCTATGTACATCTGAAACAGGAAAGCAGGGCTGAGCCATTGTTGGGAGAACGGCCTAACTGTGCAGTCTCCTTGAACATGTGCTACGGGAACATTTTGCTAGGCTAAGGCCAGAAGAGTATCTGTGATTTCTCCAGCCCACAGACCCCCTACTTTCCTGTTTGGAGTGGGAAGGCATCAGTCATTTGTTAGGAATATGTGGAACCAGAACAGACGTACAGCCTAAACACAGACAGGACTCGGGCTGTGTGGGGCACATATAACCTGCTGCTCCTTCTAACTGAAAGGGTCAGAGCGCCAACCATCTGCACCTACCTGGGCTCCGAGCTCGAGGTCTCCAACAACACTGCCTTCTTTAGGGACTAATGCCTGAGTGATACCCAGAACAGAACGCTTGCCCCCTGGTACGCAAACCAAACTTGCTTTCTACAGGCACAAGCGAAGAGCACTTGTGGAGCCAGGGAGATCCGGCCACGTGGGCAGGCAGTGTTCTCAACAGCAGCAAAGACCGCACAGAGTGCTGACATTTTCCAAAGAATAAGAGTCCCATTGCCTCGTGGAGGCAGGGCAGAACTCAGAAGCCGACTTACTGTAAACAGGACAAAGTACTTCTGGTTGTTCTCGCCGACACAGTTGTTGACCCAAGGACAGTGGTGGTCCATCTTGCGAATGCACCGTTTACAGACACTGAAATGACCATATTCAGACTCTCAGCAGGAATTATCACCATACACGGTCTGAAACAAGTACTGCACAGTGACAAACCAGCAGGTGCTGGGCAATACCAGACTCCAGCTCCCACCTCTGGGCACCAGGAGAAATACGTCTGGAAGGCAGAATGAGGACCTCCAGGGTCAAGTCATTCCTCCAAGGCATCTGCACACATTAACAGGCTAGAACTGACCCAAGTAAGAGGTTGTCCGCAGCCTCACGGAACTTAGCTGGGTTTCCTGAGGAGACCAAGTACGATGAGTTTGGATAATGTTACTGTAGGACAGGATATTGGGGAGGGGGTGAGTTCTAGAAGCTCTACCAAGCACTAGCAGAGATGGAATGCACTTTTTCAGGCTGTAGGAACTGTAGCAGCTTGGCAGACTTGGTAGCCACACTAGTGGGCTCCTATCATTTGCCTTATACGAGAGGCTTCACGCTGCTCTCGCTCTTCTCCATCTCCAAGGGCCTTGCACGACACAGGCAACATTCAGAAATGCTAGCCCGGATGCAGAAGGCAACTGTACCACTGGTCTGTCTGCTCTGCCTCTTCTGTTACACATGGGAATTATGTACATGAAACATTGGTGAACACTTCCTCCCCACAGAACAAGGTTTTCTGTGTACTCCTGGAACCTGCTCGTAGACCAGGTTGGCCTCAAACACAGAGACCCACGTGCCTTTGCCTCTCGAGTGCTGGGATTAAAGCTGTGTGTCACCACACCTGGCCTTCTCATACTCCATTTTAAAGCAGATCCCATAGATGGAGTCACCCACTACAACCTACTTCTCATCTTACAGGCATGTCTTCCCAATAAAGAGAGCTCTAGGGTCCTTAATGCTCTTTTCACCTGGGAAACGAACTCCTGAGAACATCTCTCCTTGTCTAGGCTCCTGAACAGGTCGTCTCCCACCCTACTTGTTTCTAGGGAGGCTTTCAAGTACATGCTCGAGTCAGTGAGGACTCCACTGTAGAAAGAACAGGTGTGGACGAGCAGGAGGCTAGGTTTCACAAGGGGCTAAGGGGCACCGGGCAACCAGGTCAGACAAACACATGCTTGAGGGACAGGAAGTGACTGTAGCACTTGAGAGTTGCATAAGCGGGCGGGTCCAATGTTTCCTGCTCTCAAAGGCATGAAGTGCCAAAGCAGCACTTCTCTTTTTGGGCTAGAAGGCTTCATACAGGGAAGGCAGGGCTCTGGGGCCCAAGCTATGGAGGCTGAGGGTGAAGCAACGGTCACTGAAAACATCAAATGCACTCTATGGAGGTATTTCCCGGTGCCGTGGCCTCTAGATTTCCCTCAATCCTATATTTTACACCACTGCTTTAAAAACCAATGGTTCGGGCTGGAGAGATGGCTCAGTGGTTAAGAGCACTGACTGCTCTTCCAGAGGTCCTGAGTTCAATTCCCAGCAACCACATGGTGGCTCACAGCCATCTATAATGAGACCTGGCGCCCCCTTTTGGCATGCGGGCACACATGGAAGGCTGTACACATAATAAATAAATAAAAAAAAAATTTAAAAACCAATGGTTCTTGTCCCATCTTTTTACCACTTCCTTGCCACTTTTCAACACCCAACTCTGAGGAGACATTCACAAGCTCTTTGGCTTCTATGCATTAACACGTCTACTCATGGGTCGTGTTCCATCTTCGGGAGGCATAAGGACCCATCTTCGCTGTGTAGCCTTTAAGCAGCCAACATAAGTTCTCCTATCTATCCTGGGTGCTGACCAACATTAGTTAGACATAACCATGTCACCCAGAACTACCTCTCCTTGTAGCACCCCTTACCACACTGTCATAGGTACACCTGCCCTGCATGGGCTTAGAGCTACTTCTCGCCCACCACAGGCTAGGGTTGAGCCCAAGGCTTAGCCAGGCTGGGTCTGAGCATGAAGGCTTAGAGCTCAGACAAGATAAGCAGACCTAGAAAATGGGCGAAACCACAGTGGAGCAGGGTGAGACCTTGGGAGTCCTGGTTTCATTTACAGGTTTTCATTACCCACCTCACTGACTGACAAAATTGTAGGCAAACAAACAGCATCCTACACTCTAGACCAAAACAGCTCTGAAGAGACAGTGTGGGCAAGGGAAGAACAGAACACCAATCTCCATTTTGTGTGTGGGTGAAGAGACAGGCCGTCCAAACAAATCCGGATCATCACCTGTTCCTCAGGTGAACACCAGGTCACATGAAGATATGTTCAGTGACTAAGGACTGGAAGAATAAGCAGCAGGAGTCCATTCATGGTTCTAGGAAGCTGATGAAGGTTCAGCCTTAGTGTATGTGTATCAAAGGGAGCCCAGGGTGTGTGGCCCAACCAAGGCCAGGCTTGGCCTCCCCTGGGAACCTATCACATAAGCCCAAGGCCTTGGCTCTACATTAACCCACACAGGGTTTTCACCTGCTTCCCTAGTCCTTACAAACGGGAGGACTCAAACAGAATAAAGTTGCCTGGGGCTATAGGGCTGCTCCTGGAGGGAAAGGCCCACCTACAGAAGCAGGGCTAGGAGGCAGACTCTAGATCAGTGGTTTTCATCTCTTGGAGGGGTGTCGAAGGACCCTTTCACAGGGGCTGCACACCAGATACTTACGTTAAGATTCATTATGAGCAAAACTAACAGTTATAAAATAGCAATGAAAATAATTTTATGGTTGGGTGTCACCACAACATGAGGAACTGTATTAAAGGGCTGTAATCTGGAAGGATGAGAACCATCACTCCAGGCGGAAGGTTTGTGTGTAGCTATAACCCCACCAGAGCTCTGGGAATAGAGACTATATATCAACCTCTATAGACTCCACCAGGAGCAGAATGCAGAAACAGGTGTGTGTGTGGCCCTCTTCCCAAGGACAAGACAAACACAGCTTTCTCTAACCGTGACCAGGAGCAGCCTCTGGCTAACAGACCATCAAAAACCCCCATCTATCTCACGTTTCAGGATCTGCCTACCCTAACCAGGGTTCTGGGAAAGCCTGGGCCTCCACGCACCATCACGAAAGAGCAGTGCACATCTTCTGAGGCAGACACAGGTTACCCTAAACCAGGAGCTCTTGCTTTGCTCCAGCTGTTTGCCAGCACTTGGGTGCCCACTTTGGGTCACTTTGGGGAGGAGGTGAAGAGGCGTGGTAGCTGCAGTGAAGAAAAAGAACACCAGGTGCTGGGCCATAGGGAGGAAAGCGAAAAGAACCACTGTGTGGCAGGAAAGCTGTTTCCTAACAAGGTTAATCCTCTGGTTTCTGGCCCAGTCTTTAGAAACTGTGCATATCTCTAACCACACACGGTTCCATTCACGGGGAGCTTTCACTTCCTGCTGGCCACTCCATAGCTATTTACATTAAATCCTTAAAATGAGGAAGGAACCAGTCACCCCTGTTTAGAGAGGGAAAAGTGTGCCCCACAGAGACTTTGCACGGGCTTAAAACACAACCTCTCCAGCTTCAGAGTCAGGCCTCCAGGGTAGCCAAGGGTAATAAATGCCATCTCACGTACAAGAAGCAAACCTCAACAGACCTCAGAGGCAATCCAAGACAAAGTCCTCCGGAAAAGCAAAGCTTCTCAGTCAAACACTCACACAGCTGCCATTGTGTGAATCACTTTCATACTGGAGTTCTAAGTAAAGCTAGAGCCCCACAAGGACCCAGAATCAGACGGGCAGGATCCACACCTGTCTCAAGTATCCGCTTGCTCTGTGACCTTAAAGCAGTCAGCTGACACACGAGGCTAGCGTCCCCATCAAGGGCATCGCCTGTGCAACAATACCGGATCTCCAGGGGTGGCCATGAAGGCGGAAATAGAGGTAATAGAGACCGAGGTTCCTGGAACACAGCAGGGCTGGGGAGCTGTCCGGTCTGGGTGACAGATCGTAGGGCAGCACAAGAAACCACTCCACAATCTGTTGCTCAGGTACAATCTCTCTCCCAGTATCTCAGCTAGCAAAGCTCATCCTCCAAGCCCTCCTCACTCCAAACATACAGCAAGTTGTAAAGGGGCCAAATGACATTGGAGGTCTCTGTAATTGGCCACTTATAGATCCCGTGTAATGAGAAAAACGCAATTGTGAGCAAGATGTTTTCTCACCAAGAAGACTCAAAGAACCCTGATGATACAAAGGGATGCCTGTAACAGCTCAGAGGGAAAAGAGACTTCTGCTTAGGAGCTGCTCCTGTCACAAGCTCCCACAAGTGTTGCTTCAAGGAAAGTCTGAGAGATGTCTGTCTCAAGCACTGCACCTCACAGGTTTGCCAGAGCTGTGGGGTTACCAGGAAATCGGGAGTCCCTCAGCCTTACAGACACGAAAACAGAGGCTACACCAGGCGTCCCTCGCTGTCAAATGCCTTTTCCACCCTAGCGGTCACTCCTTGACTGGGTGGGACACTCAACAGTCCCGGTGCTGGCCTGGAGCTGAGGAGGGTCCACGGTACCTGCAGTGGTGGGCCCGGTCGGGCTTGATGCTGCAGCACTTGGGGCACTTGTACACCACCTGCCCAGGCTTCAGCTGGAGGCTCTCGATGAACTCTTTAGTGGCATTTCCTTTGGGCACTGCCCCCTAAGAGAAGAGGGAAGGCATCAGGGTCAGCTGTCACTCTACTGGAGGCACATACATGGGCTCTGTGGTCCAAATCACCTAAATACACAGAATTTTCCCAAGAAACTGCACCTAGGTCACACTGACCCCATGATTAATTTCTTACTTTCATTAGCCAACACTGTTTTTTATTGATCTGTTCTTTCCCCCCTGGGAATATCACGGTAGTAGCTTGGCTCACTGATGATTCTGATTTCTGGGAAGAGCTCTGACCTTGGGAGTGTCAACTGGTGAGTGCCACATCCCACAGCTCACCTCTCCCATGCCAAAATGTGCTGCTTGACATTCACTGGGTTGTTTTGCTTTATTTTATTAATTTATCTATCTATTCATTTATTTATTTATTTTTACCTGTGTGACTATTCTGAAGGATGGGCACTCTGTATTCAGTAATAGAAGCCATGGCCCCTGGGTATCTGACATGTTACTCCATGCTGGCAATACACAAATACTTGGTATTCTGGTTCTAGAGTCTGTTTGGACTCTGCGCCAATCTGGACAGAAGGACAGACAGAATACCAACTTGAACAGGATCTCAATAGCCAGTACCACCAAGTACCTACCTGGAGCTAAGCCCTGGGCTCAACACTCATCACTATGGACTCCTCCCATGTGTCCCCCTCCTGCTTACCTCCCCAACAGGTGCAAGGGTGTGTGTGCTGTAGAAGTTACTGTGTTAAGAGATCAGAGGAAGCTGGGCTGTGGTGGTACTTGGGAAGTAGAGGGAGATGGATCTCTTGACTTCAAGGCCAACCTGGTCTACAGAGTGAGTTCCAGGACAGCCATGGCTACCCAGAGAAACCCTGTCTCAAAAAAACCAAAGAAAGCCGGCGATGGTGGTGCACGCCTTTAATCCCAGCACTCGGGAGGCAGAGGCAGGCGGATCTCTGTGAGTTTGAGACCAGCCTGGTCTACAGAGCTAGTTCCAGGACAGGAACCAAAGCCACAGAGAAACCCTGTCTCGAAAAACCAAAAAAAAAAAAAAAAAACAAAGAGAGAGAGGGAGATCAGAGGAAGCAGCAGCCAGTAACTCATGACCAGAGGACAGACGCTTTAAGACGCTAATGTCTAGGGCTGCTAGAAATGGAAGGGCATGCTCCAGGTGGAGCCATGGGAAAGGGGAACTGTGAGCCCATGCAGGCCACAAGCAGAGGCTTAGGCCCTTGAACTCTGTGAGACAGATAAGGAAATGGACAGACAGAGTGGCGATGGATGGTTCTCTAAGGACACCACAGAAGTGGACGGGAAACTCCTACCAGACATGACAAAGCATACATACAGAGTAGAACGAGCTGCAACAGTGGTTGGGCGAGCACAGGAGGAGAGGAGAGAAGCACAAATAAACGAACTCCCAGCTGCTGGTAAACTTGGGAACCATGCGGAGCCAGAGAGGCTACCAGGCCTGCTTTAGGCTGAAGTTCCACCGCTGTGCCTTTGCTTCCTAACAGGGAGCCAGGATCCACTTCCAATGCCTGGAATGATGGTAAGGGTTGCAGCACACAGGAAGCTTACAGGAGGCCCTTGGGTGCACTTTCCACAGCTGGGTGCTCACATTCAGAGTCCAGTACTGCACCAAAGCTGTGGAGCTCTACTGTACGCCCGGACTCTAAGCTGTGGAGCTCTATGGTATGCCTACACTCTAAGCTGTGCACCAAAGCTGTGGAGCTCTATGGTACGCCCGGACTCTAAGCTGTGGAGCTCTATGGTACGCCCATACTCTAAGCTGTGCACCAAAGCTGTGGAGCTCTACAGTATGTCCAGACTCTAAGCTGTGGCACTCTACAGTATGCCCATACTCTAAGCTATGCACCAAAGCTGTGGAGCTCTATGGTATGCCCGGACTCTAAGCTGTGCAAAGACAGCAAGGAGCAAAGCCTGGACATCCGTGCTGCACAACAACTCCCACAGGGTCCAAGAAGGTGGAGGAGGGGGCTTCGCACGGCTGACAAACTTCAACTAGCCAGTGGGGCAGAAAGGACAAGAACTGGTTATCAGGATCTGTCCTGTGAGAGAACAGAACGTCAGGAAGGGAATAACCAACCACTTAAATGCCAAGATGCATGCAATTGTCGTTTGCTTTTGCAGAGAAGGTATTTCACAGGGGACAGACTCGGGCTAAAGGGACTGCAGACACTGGGTAAGCAATAGTTCTGTGCTGAGAACAGAGGCTATGATGGGAGCTGTAGGGCATCACCAGGCAATGAGGCAGCCCAGGGGAGTACCTAATGAAGGTTCCAGCCCCCAGAATTTGCTATAAACCCTAGAGAGCCCACACAGGGCTGCCAGAGGAAGTCACTTTGCAAGGGTAATGGGAGCCTTATGAACTATTCTCATTATTGTTTATTAGCCAGCTGGTAATTAGAGCCTTCCTGAAAGTGTGCCTCTCTGGTATGCTTCCAACTGCACAAACCTCCCAGAAGACTTGTTCCCATCAGGACAAGGCCCCAGCTGTCCAGCCACCTGAGCCAGTTCAACCAACGACCAGCTGCTGGCCCCTGGTGAGGACCCCCCACCCGTCACCCCAGAACTGGCTATTCCACACTTGTTCGCTTCAGTCTCAGAACTAGAAACTGTTACTCCCTCACGGAGAGGAGCTTTTGTGGTTGATGTTGTTGAGTGTAGTCCCTGTTAGTGCAGGGCATGGGTGGGAACTCGGTGTCTGAGACACTCACCCTCTCTTATCTTTATCCATCTCATGGGAATGTCCTGAAGCTTGCAGATCCCTGCAGCCTGCCTATCCAAATACACTGAGTTTTCCTCTCTTTTCCAAAGAGATAAATACTTGTTTATGGTTTTTAAAAAAGGAGATATAGATAAGAAAAGGGAAAAACCTCACTTGGTCACCCAAGAGAAGTATTACCTACACTGTGAAGCATATACTAAGAGTCTTTTCTCTTGGTACACAGTAAGCTGTAAACGCTTAAAGCCACAATTGCAAAATATGCATCAGCCTCATCACAAAGTCAGATAAAACATGGCTGACTCAGCCCATAGGAAGCATAGAGAAGCTGCTGGAGATTTCCTGGCCTGGGCACGCGTAGCACTTTACCCTCTTGTTCAGTGGTATCCTGGATGCCACGTTATCGAGGCTAGAAACCTAGTGGCCACCTTCTGGTGTTCTCACCCTGCCTCCCCTCTGCTGCGTTATTTCCATCTAAATCTGAACCCTAAAACTGCCCTCAATCCCATGCTCCCCTCGTATCACTGTCACAGGCTTTCTTAGCCCTTACTGCCTCTGATTATTTCCAGGACAAACATTCTACATTGTAAATGGCCACATGACCCCAGACATAAAGCCTCCAATAGCTCCCTGGTGACCATGGATCAGAGTCTGAACTCCTGGCCTGGGAACACAGGCCACACCTAACCTTGGCCCCACTCTCGTGCTGGGCCCCTCCTGACTGTGCTGCCCTGTTTATGCCTGGGCCTGCAAGGGCACTGCATACACCTCAGGCTTCTCCTCTGCCCCCACGACACGTGAGCACCACCTGAAGTCCTCTAGGAAGCTTGGCAGCCAGTATTTGAAGTCCTCTGTACCATTTCAAAGCCACTGAAGCTCCCTGACGTCTTCCTGACGGCCTGAAAGTATGGCATCGCCCACAGCAGGACACACACCATGAGATTACACACTGACTCTCCAGCATGACTGTGAATTCCCAAGAGGACAGAGACAATGTCTTCCAACCTAGCAAATTGCTCAGAGCCTGGCATCAGGCCTGCATTCAACATACCCAAGCCAGATAATAATGATACGACAGACATTTATTGAGGCTTATACAGTTCAGGCACAGTTCCAAATGCTTTGTGACTGAAAGCATTTCGCCAGTTAATTCTGACAATAAATCTGTGAAAAGAGACTGTGTGCTCCCTCATTTTGTAACACAAGTGAGTGAATCAGAGTCAGACATCTCCAAAAACAATGTGGTTCAGGGGCAGCAGACTGCAGATCCAGGCCCAGGCAACAGTCAAGACACAAACACAGTTTTCAGGGAGTTCTACTAAGAGACTTGGAAAAGTGTTCTTTTTCTTTATTGCTTTGATGCTATCTATCACACTCTACTGCCAATGACTGTATCAACAGTACAAGAATAGGAAGGTTAGCCGGGCGATGGTGGCGCACGCCTTTAATCCCAGCACTCGGGAGGCGGAGGCAGAGGCAGGCGGATCTCTGTGAGTTCGAGACCAGCCTGGTCTACAGAGCTAGTTCCAGGACAGGCTCCAAAGCCACAGAGAAACCCTGTCTCGAAAAACCAAAAAAAAAAAAAAAAAAAAAAAAAACAGAAAAGAAAAGAAAAGAAAAGAAAAGAATAGGAAGGTTAAAACAAGAAGGCTTGACTCAATGTCTAGATTAGGGCACACAGAAAGAAAGCAGTGGAGATAAGAAACCGTCAACAAGAGATTGAACTTGAAGAGGAGGAGGAGAAAGAGCAGCAGCAGCAGCACAAGTGGATGGATCTCTACGCCTTCAAGGGGGCTAACAAGGGGCTGGACCCGGGGAAGGAGAGGCAGAAATGAACCAACCACAAGGATTCACGCAACTGTGGTAAGTGTGCAATGTGGGGCATTGAACTTCCTGGGTGGGGACTGCGCCTCAGTGTTCAGTGTCTTCTGGGAAAGACACTGTCCCAAAATGCAGAACCAGAATGTAACTGGAGCTGCAAAGGAAGTGGTGGGGAAAGCAAGGTGATGGGCAGGAAGGATGGACTCCAAGATAAGAGGGGTTCCCAAGTCCAGGCTGTCTCCAAGGGCGCCTCCTCTAGAAACCATAGGCATACAGGCAACTTGCTTGTGCTCCAGGACCTGCTTGGGCCTGATCACACATATGCCAATCCATCTGATAACGGAGTGCAGCTGTGCAGTACAACTTCATGACTTGGTGCGTCAGAGAACACCCGGCTCACGATAGGCAGCTCAGGTTGCATGACAGACTTAGGGCTTCTATTGCTGTGGCGACACCATAACCACAGCAACTCTTATAAAGGAAAACATTTAATTAGGGTGGCTCGCTTATAGTTCAGAGGTTCAGTCCATTATCATCACGGTGGGACATGGAGGCATGCAGGCAGACGTGGCCCTGGAGAAGTAGCCAAGAGTCCTACATCTTGCAGGTAACAGAAAATGGTCTAAAACATGGGTGGTACCTTGAGCATATATGAGATCTCAAAGCCTGCCTCAAAGTGACAGACTTCTTCCAACAAGACCGTACATGCCTACTCCAACAAAGTCACACCTCCTAATAGTGCCTCTCAAACTACCACACCCATTGTCAACATTCAGTTTCCATTAAGGTTCAAAAACAGGCCAAGAGCCATCTCTCAAAAGGAGAATTGTCTGCAGATGATGGCAGAGCCTTGCTCCAAATCCCAGAGGTCTCTCCTGTGGTTCACATACAGAGGTCTGCCAAAGGCTCCAACAAAACATCCCTGCCGCTGCCACTTCAGTTACCATAGGCCCTGCTGGATTATACGGCACACGAGGCATAGCACAGTAGCCTTTTCCTACTTTGGGCCCCACTCAAAGTTAGCAACTTTCCGAGTCACTCAGTATACGAGCTGTAGTACCACACCAACAGGGGAATGTGCTGTCTCCAGAATCAAGTAGGCACACTGAGTGTCACACTTGCTTCCTGGTGGTAGAAGCCAGGTGCAGTAAATTATCCTTTACCCTAGAAGGAATATCTCTACATGCCTGCACCACCGGTTTACTAGGAATTTCACCGACGTAGAAAGCCCTTGAATTCTGGCTGGATTTATTTCCTATCCTTTGATGTTCATATGTGCTGCCAACAATTCCAAAGCAGTTCTTATAGACAGGTACTGAGAAGGCATGGCTAGACCAAAGCTGCATAACACACACACACACACACCATGTGTGTTACTGGCTCAAGTAAGGTCGCCACATGTGGTACAGCAGCTGCAATCAGAATCATTACTTGACCGAGTCTGTGATAGTCAACTGTCTTCTGCACAGGCCCAATAGGAGCACTACCTTGAGGTAAGCCAGACCCAAAAAGAGGAACATGGGATGTACTCACTCATATTTGGTTTCTAGCCATAAATAAAGTACATTGAGCCTATAATTCGTGATCCTAGAGAAGCTAAATAAGAAGGTGAACCCAAAGACAAACATATAGTCATCCTCCTGGATATTAACCTTCATCAGGCGATGAAAGGAGACAGAGACAGAGTCCCACATTGGAGCACCGAACTACAACCCCAAGGTCCAAATCAGGAACAGAAGGAGAGAGAGCATGAGCAAGGAACTCAGGACCGCGAGGGGTGCACCCACACACTGAGACAATGGGGATGTTCTATCGGGAATTCACCAAGGCCAGCTGGCCTGGGTCTGAAAAAACATGGGATAAAACCGGACTCGCTGAACATAGTGGACAATGAGGACTGCTGAGAAGTCAAGAACAATGGCACTGGGTTTCGATCCTACTGCACATACTGGCTTTGTGGGAGCCTAGGCTGTTTGGATGTTCACCTTACTAGACTTGGAAGGAGGTGGGAGGTCCTTGGACTTCCCCACAGGGCAGGGAACCTGGTCTGCTCTTCAGGCCGAGGAGAGAGGGGCAGTTGATTGGGGGAGGGGGAGGGATATGGGAGGCGGTGACGGGGAAGAGACAGAAACCTTTAATAAATAAATAAACAAATAAAAAAAAAACAATAGGAGCACTAAAGGACAAGGAGGTGGGAACCACCACTCCTGTATCCCTCATGTCCTTGATGGTGGCGCTAATTTCTGCAGTTCCTCCAGAGATGTAATGCTGGTTTTGGTTCACTATTTTCTCTGTTAGAGGTGATTCCAATGGCTCCCACTTGGCCTTTCCAACCCTAACAGCCCTCACTCCACAGGTGAGAGAACCGATGTGGGAACTGTCAGCTTTAGTCCATCTACACCAGCGATACACTCTGGAGCTGGGGAGATAACTCAGGGTGAGTTCATGTGGATTTCCAGGACACAGAAAAGTGCTGTGGGTAACATTACAACCTCAGAGCGGGCAATAACAGCCCACGGCGAGACCAACCACCAGCACGGCCTGCTCTCACCGCGCTGTCCTTTCTCTCTGTTGAAAAGCATCTCTCTTCCCCAACTGCAAATGGTACCATTTCTGCTTCTTAGACACTTAGAAGCAGTTTCTCTCTTCCCTGGCTGTGTGGACTCAACTACTGCTGTGCCAGAGTCAGCTAACTCATGAACGGTCCAGAGAGCACCATGGCTGAACTGCTCTCCTGTTGCATATGAAATGAAAAGGTCCAAGCTAGAAGGATGCAGTATTATCTAGTGGGAGACCATGACATTTTTTTTTTTCTCCTGTCTCCTCTTCTCTCCCCCTTCCTCCCCACCCTCTCAGTGCTAACCTAAATGACATACAAAGCAAATAGCTGGGCGGTGGTGGCGGACGCCTTTAATCCCAGCACTCGGGAGGTAGAGACAGGCGGATCTCTGGGAGTTCGAGGCCAGCCTGGTCTACAAGAGCTAGTTCTGGGATGGGCACCAAAGCTACAGAGAAACCCTGTCTCAAAAAACCAAAAAAAAAAAAAAAAAAAAGGCAGGATATAGGCTGTTCCCCCGAATTATAGATAATATGCATTCCTGAGATATAAATCATCATCCCCCCCCATTAGGAAAACTCCCCAGAACTCCATTTGCTGATTAACAAGAAGCCCCCAGTTGATCTGCGTTTGACCCAAGTTCTGACTCCAGACGACGCTCCTAGGAGCCAGGGTGCCCAGCTGGTACCCTCCAGGCCCCATTTCTACAGCTCCACCTCACCGTTACACACATGAGTTTTCATTAAGTCTCATGTGCTTCAGGCAGAGGCATGAGGATCCTGCAACGGGGCTTGTACACAACACATGCTTTGAAACGTTTGTCTCACGCATGGCAGTTACAGGACAGATTCTCCATTTACATCCATGGGGGGGGTGATTGGGGCTCAGGACTGTGGCTCTTGCCTACTGTGATGGGCAATTTCAAATGCCAGTCTAGAATCACCTGAAAGAGAGTCTCAATTTGGGACAGTCTGTATATGATTGGCCTTTTAACATGTCTGCGGAAGGGGATAACTTTTGATTGCATTAATTGACAGGGAAAGACCTCGTCCAAAGCAGACAACATTGTTCCCTGGGTTTGGGTCTTGAACTGTACGAGAGTGGAGAAAGTGAGCTCAGCACAGCATACACACATTCATTTATTGCCCTCTGCTTCTGACTGCGGATGGACGCTTCAAGAGTCCCCTGCATTGACTTTCCTGCTATCATGAGTGTAACCTGAATTTTGAGCTACAATAAATTCTTCCCCAAATTGCTTTTGTCAGGGCATTTGATCACAGCAACAGGAAAGAAACCTAAGGCTGCTACTTAGAATTGGAAGCTGAGCCACAAAGCAAGGTAAAAATCAGGAAAAATTCTGCTGCAGGGCTGCCTGAGGAGGTCCCTGGAGAGGCTTCCATGCAGTAAGGAGGAAAGCGTAGGTTTGTGAGAGCAGCCCAAGAGCCAGCAGGAGGTTCCTGGTGACATCCAGCTCCTCAGCCCTCTAAGCCTTCTAGACAACAGTGAGTCCATCTTCTACCCTCCGATCCTGCCTGGCTCACCTAACATCTCTGCTTGTACCTAATACATGGTAGTTTTGCCACAAAGAAGCTTTGATTTGGTCTCTGTTCCTCACTAGTCTTCCTCAAGCAACAAATGCCACTAGCATCCACAGTTGTTCCTTCCTAGGCTGAAGGTTTTCTTTGTAGCCCACCTCCATTTGTTAGCTTCTCTCAGCCCTGGTAATTCATGGGGAGCAGGGGCATTTTCAAGTGTGTCAATACCTAGAGCTCTGCCCCTAACCTGATTAAAGCAGAACCCCTTAGGGCAGGAGGCAGGCACCAGTACTTTAAAAACTCTCTAAGGAGTTCTTACTGTGTAGCCAGACTTCAGAATCAATCAGTGACTCAAATAAACTGCAAATCCAATAGCTTTTCTGCTTCTATCATGATCCGAGCCAGCGCCGTGTCTTGCCTAAACCACTGTCAATGCCCCTGTCTTATTCTTCTGCGGCTCCTACCTGAACCTCACCCACAAGCACACTGCTATTACACCTATCTCACCAAGGTTCTGAGAACTACCAAGGTCCGGCATGATCCTGCCTCTGTGGACCGTTTTACTCTCCCTGTTCACCATGCTGTAGTCTCACTCCAAGCTCAGACCTAGGTACCCCTTTTCTCTTCTGCCTGCAGACCTCTGCATGCTCTGGCCTGCAGCTTCAGCCATTCAGGTCGGCTCCAATGGCAGCACCACGAAGAGGTCTTCTTGGGCCATCCTGGCCTAATGGGTGCCCCTAAAGCCCACCACACCTCCTGTTGCTGTCCTACTGTCCTTACACAATTACGGATTTTGGTCAGCACCTCATTTATCACTGAAATATGAGGTTCCAGAAGGCAGGGGTTCTATTTGTCTTATTCTCAGCTGTACCTGCTGCTCATGGAGGAATCTTCTGCAGGGTTGGCACCCAGTCCACACAACTGTTCATCTGCCCAGCAGTGCCCAGCAGGGCCCTGCCCATCATTGCTACAGCCGTCCTTGTCCAGTGACTCTGGCCTTGTCACTCCAGAGTTAAAAATTCCTACAGCCAGACCCAGTGGCCACACCTTCAATCTCAGCACTCGGGAGGCAGAGGCAGATGGATCTCTGTGAGTTTGAGACCAACTTGGTCTACACAATGAGTTCTAGAGCTACATAATGAGGCCCTGTCTCAAAAAAATAACTTCTTGGGGCTTTAGACTCTTTACTGTCCTGTTTCTTCTTTCATAACCACAGACACCAAAGGTAAATCCATATTCTGTGTGGTCTTCCCATCCCAACAACCAAATGCCGAGGAGCCACTGCCTGTTTTTCTGAACAGGAGGCTCCCGACTCTATTCTCCGCCTCTCACCAACAACCTTATTGACCGATAGATATCCTTCCCTGCTTGTCCACAGCAAGCTACACTTCCTCTGCCAGGGCTGCCTTCACTTGTCTTCTCAACAGAGGCAACAGAGGCATCTTGATGGGAGAGCTGGTACTGGACTGTGAGCTGAGCAGAAGACGTAATTTCTTTCACTGTCTCCAATACAGGGGCATCACACAAACTTCTGAACAAATCCTTAGTTCTTTTAAACTTTTTTATACCTTTGTGTTTGTGGCATTTAAGAACCTAAGCACTTCAGCTCCTCAGGTGCTGATGTTGCACTGTCCTGTAATATCTGCACCAGTCCACAGGCCCCAGCACACAGAGCCTCAGGCTCCGTTCCCTCTGGAGCAGCCACACAGGTAAACTGAGCCAGGAAACTGCCTTTCCTTGGGAGGGATTAACAATTACTTTCAAAGGCCGGGCGATGGTGGTGCACGCCTTTAATCCCAGCACTCGGGAGGCAGAGGCTGGTGGATCTCTGTGAGTTCGAGACCAGCCTGGTCTACAAAGCTAGTTCCAGGACAGGCTCCAAACTCCAAAGCCACAGAGAAACCCTGTCTCGAAAAACAAAAAACAAAACAAAACAAAAAAAAAAACCAATTACTTTCAAGAAGGGGACTGGCTCAGCCCTATGGTCTGTGCTTTGCTTTTCTGGGGCTCACAGAAACTGTGTGTGGCTACTAACAGAAGTTTTTCTTTCCCAATGTAATGACTACCACCCACATAGCAAGGTTAACACACAGGAGGGCTTTACCAAGTTACCTGTATGGTTGTTTCCCATACGA
This sequence comes from Neodon shergylaensis, assembly GCA_025134845.1. Classification (NCBI taxonomy): domain Eukaryota; kingdom Metazoa; phylum Chordata; class Mammalia; order Rodentia; family Cricetidae; genus Neodon; species Neodon shergylaensis. Next base: position 996,486 of record JABTXL010005854.1, on the reverse strand, counting down.
CACAATGAGAACAGGAGGGCTTGATATCGGGGTATGAAAACATTCAGGGGCCTCTGCCTCACCTGATATATTTATCTAAGTCACTAAATGGAACAAGTTTTACCCACAATATTCAGAGGTGTCTACTGTCATGCCAAACAGGCCCGGCCAGTTTTCCATGAAAAGAGGAACCTTTCTTCTCCCTGACTACAAGATGTCTCATTATGTAGCCCTGGCTGGCCTTGAACTCACAGGCGTCTACCTGCTTCTGCCTCCCAGAGACTAAAGGTGTGTGTCACCCTACCCAACCTAGAAAAAGAGTAATCTTGTGTAAGCTAAGTAAAGGCTAAATGCATGCAGACCCTGAAAGTGGCTGGGCTGTCGATCAAGTCGACCCACTTCCAATCTCTGTCTTCTCTTCCCCTAGAATGCTTTCTGTTCTGACCATCTTGTCCAATCTTTAGGGTTATCTGAATGCATTTCCCAAACAGAGGCTGGGTTTAGCTGGACCCTTGACACAGCAGGCTCAACAAATACATACAGCAGTATGCAGACAGTGCCATTGAACTTACCCTATACGCTTTAATACAGGTGTTGCCCGCTTCCCAGGTCAGAGTTCCAAAAACTCTAACAAGAGGTAGCTCACTTTTCCACCCAGGCCTGGCTGCCCTTCTTTCACATTCCCAAGATCCACAGGAGTTTGCGGGTTATGGCCATGCCAGGGCCAGAGGGACAGAATGTAGGCTGGTCAAAACAAGCCCAGACATACTCACGGGGTCCGTCAGCATGGCCCGGCAGTGTGAGGCCAGCGCCAAGAAGGCCAGCAGGTTGAACACAATTCCGTTGATGATGCTGTACGCGTAGTCTCTGGATGGAATCAGCATGACAAAGAGGACTACAAACTCCGCGTAGAGGACCAGGAACCAGGTAACAATGGCGCAGGCGATGCCACAGCCATCACGGATAAACCACATGGTTCCCGCAGGACCAGGGAAGGGAGGTGGGGCGCACTTCTCTGGCTGGAGGTATTCTGGTTTCCGCTCAATGTCTCGGAAGTGATGGTTGGGGGTCAGCATCATAAGCTATTCTGTCCATACTGGCATCTGAAAGGAAAGGGAGCAGAAATATGGTGTTAGCTCAGCAATAAGGAGACCTCCCAAGTGAGCCACGGTGTGTGTGCACAGATCTCGCACAAACGCTGCCAAGGGGTGGGAACGAAAAGAGACCACACCCAAGGGCAGCCAGATCAGACAGCAGCACAGCGACGGGAGGTGGGGCTAGAGCCTAAGTCCCCTTGGCTATGAGGGCATCTCTGGGCAAATAGTCCATTCAGTTAAATCTGGGACAGCAAGTGCTGGGGACAATCTCCTGTAAAACAGAGGAGCACTGAACTGGAATGGCTTGTGAGTGACAGGGCAAAGAGGAGAGATGGTGACAGTGTATTCAATGGTTCCTAGTACAAGACAACACCATTTCCTCACCTGTGAGGCACTGCCCACCAGGGGTGTTGTTTCCAGAGCTAGAGGGCTTTGGGGAGGGGCTCGTGTTGAACATCCTGCATAGCTCACGGCCACGCACAAGCATTCTCTTGGTAAGATATTCTTTCCATTCGAAAAATGATGGGTAAGCAACTTTCTTCCTAAGAGCTACAGCACTGACCTTTGGAGTTGAAAACTAAGAACTGGGAGATGAACCAGAACAAACAGAACAAAGTATAAGTGTAAAGTATAAGCATGAGAATGCTATAAGGAAACCCACTATTTTTATGATTGTTTTGCTTTTTGAGACAGGGTTTCTGTGTATAATAGACCTGGCTGTCCTGGAACTTGCTATGTAAACCAGGTTGATCTCAAATTCATAGACCTACCTGCCTCTGCCTCCAGAGTGCTGGGACTAAAGGTGTGCACTAAGAGACGTAACTAAGAATCAATATTGCACACCTATTCATCCATAATGGACTGCAGGACAGAGAGAGAAGATCTCCTCTGTTCATCTCAGCTGCTAGCTTGTCGTAATACCAACCAGAACTCTCAGTGAGAAACTGATGGCTCAGTCCATTCCTGGGTATAGAAACCATGGAAAGTCACGCGTAGCACAGGTAGTGGGCAGAGTAAGTCACTCTACAGCAGAAGAAATGATCCTGGCCCCAGACGTAAGTTCACCTTCTGAAAACTGAACAGGACTCTATGAAACTGCAGACCAAGAGTGTCTGGGGACTGACCTGTGCTCCGCAAATTCTAAAACCCTGGATTCCATCAACTACAACCCACACTCAATAAATAGGTCATACGGCACAAGAAGTCAGAAGGCCAACAGAAGAGAAGCACTCTCCAGGGACACGCTTATCACCTGTGCTCCACTACGTTCAAGCTCACCCTACAGATGGCCTCTGGTAGCTTTGCATGGCGATGGAGAGTTGCCCAGCAAGGCAGGTGCTGTATCAACATGCAAGCCTCTGAGTCTTTACAGAAAAGTTGCTGAACCCTAACTGTCAACCACTAAGTAGGAAGCAGACCACCATGACTCAGGTTCCCCTGCACCGGAGACAGTCGGTTACAAAACTCACCAGCCCTCTGACAGCACATCCTCCTGTCATAAATGGGAGGCCACTAAAAAGAAGCTTCCAGTGACACAGGCAGTTCATTTCATTCTCTTTGGCAGCTGCGCATTCTCGGTCCTATATGCAACAATGGTGTCAAGGACACTAAAATTTTGCACGTTGTTTTATTAAGGAATAAGCCCTTCTACACAAGAAAAGTTTCCCAAGCAACTAGGACTTCTTTCTTCCATTTTTTGCGGGGTGGGGATGGGGAGGGTTGAGATAGGGTCTTGCTATGTAGCCTTGGGTAGCCTGAAACTCACAGAGATCCACTTGCCTCTGGATAGAAAGCATATACCACCATGCCTGGCTAACTGGGACTTCTTTCAAAGCACCTGTCAATCACTTCAATCGTTAGATGGAAATCTGAAAACAAAATGTGAAAAAAGAAGCAGCAGAGGTCGAGTGCACACTAGATGGGATCCTGCTCCTGCCTCAGCACAACAGCCACTCACTTTCCCCAGGACAACTGAGTTAGTCCCAGTCACCAGCACCTGTGCGGGCCCCTGCAATCCCAGTCACCAG
>JABTXL010005854.1:969609-990463 GCA_025134845.1 Neodon shergylaensis | reverse complement strand
GACAGCAAGCATGCCCCTCTATCGACTGGTAGACAGACAGACAGACACAAGGCATGTGTGACAGCAAGCATGTCCCTCTATCACAGACTGGTAGACAGACAGACACAAGGCATGTGTGACAGCAAGCATGCCCCTCTATCACAGACTGGTAGGCAGACAGACACAAGGTGTGTGTGACAGCAAGTGTGCTCCTCTATCACAGACTGGTAGGCAGACAGACACAGGCACGTGTGACAGCAAGCATGCCCCTCTATCACAGATTGGTAGGGAGACAGACACAAGGCATGTATGGAGCAGAGCCTGCAGCCCAGAGCTCCTGGGGCTTGATGCTGCTTGCTTCCTGAGGTGAGCTGCTCATCTGTTCATAGATGGGCAGCTCCAGGGCTGAGAATGGCTATGTGAAGGCCAGGCCCACAGGCCCTGCCCTCTGTGACCCACTACTCAGGCTTGGCTGGACTCACAGGCGGAGTCCAGCTACCATGGCTGTGGTTACTGGATGAGGGCAAACCCCTTTCAGTCTACTACTTGACAGCCCATGCTTTAGGGACAGGAGTCAAAGGCATAAAACAATATTCTCAAAGTACACTGTAAGCATGGATGACAATTTCAAGGTATTAATAAAAATGTTATATTTAAACAGCAACAACAACAACAAAAACAAAACAAAAAACCAACCACATGCCACAGTTTTCATTCCAGCAAATACTCCCGATCCTTTTCTACTTCATCTGCTGTCCTAGGACAAGATGCAGTCATGAAGTCATGAAATGCTTCAGACAGGTCTGATACCAAATCCTTAGAATCCCTTTTAAAGCACTGTGGAAAGATTTTGTTTCTCAAACATTACACCCACTCTAGTTCTCCACCCACAAGTGCATTCCTCAACAGCATGAAGTGGATCTGTGTAAAGTAACACTTGGTAGCAAAAGACAATGAGCCAAGCTGGTAAGGCTGCCTCAAATCTTTTGCAATTCTTTTCCCTAGTCTCAGACACGGATCACCTAAATATACATGCAACAACAACAATAACAACAAAACAAATATCACGATTAAACCATTTGGGTCTCTACAGGTAGAAACTGTATAGATAACTCTGTTCCATCTACCTATGCATATCAGCAAGGTACAGGACTTCTAAACAGGAAGCTCTTGGCTAGTTCCAACGCTGAACATTTAATTCCTGTTAAAACGAGTTTCTTCCGGAGTTAAGTGACTGTCTATCATCACAGTCATTCAGAACGTCATCTCAAACACTGTGGCTGGCATCTTTTCATAACTCCTGAGATGTACTTAGAGAATTAACATCAGCCTCCGTCATTTAATGGAACTGTTTAAAGAATGTAGTATCGGACTCTTGATGGCCACTTTAGAGTCAATCATCAATTTCTTATATTTTTGGTTGTGAGCCTGGGCTTTAACAGCTGAGCCATCTTCCCAGCCCTCAATCATTGATTTCTACAAAAGCATTTATTCACAAGCAAGCTGAGCAGCTTCAAGGGTAGGTGAACAGCCTAGGTCCTAGATGCTTTAGAAGCAAATGGGAGTTGGGGGAGGAGCTGGGGGGACGGTTCAGTAGTTAAGGTATTTGTTGCTCTCGCAGAGAAGCTGGGTTAGATTGCCAGGACCTGTATCAGGTGCAAACATATACACATGCATAAATAAATTTGTATAAGTATACCAAATGTTGTGAAATGTATGTTCATTTTCTGATGAGACTCCAAAATTCCAGTAATGAACAACGAATTACTATGCTTAAAACATTTCATTAACATAACAGAATGACTCACTGAACTTTCCACAAAGGTAAGGGTGTGGCCACAGCCTGCCGGAGCAGAGGCATCTTATCTGCCAGAGAAGGTGTCCGGGCAGGCAGGCCTGGCTGTCTTGCCATATGGGAACTCCACACAATCAGCATTGCTGCCCCTCTGCCTGCCACACTCAACCCTCAATTAACGTAAAAACAAAAGTGGAGGAGGTGTGGAAACACCACACCTGTACCCCAAAAACTAAAATTAAAGTCCACCAAAACTAGAAAATGGTAAGCCAAGTTTCCTGTCCTACCTCACAACTGGCTGTCTTCTTTGTTTTTGAGACAAGGTCTCACTCTACGTTTCTGGCTGGCTCTTCCTCTGAGTGCTAAAACTGAAGGTGTACCACACACTCCGCCTTCATTCCTAGCCAGAGTTTCTTTCCACTTAACTGACCACTGAAAATGTCCAACAGACCACAGAAGATACTTCTTTAAGCTCTGGTCAGCCTGGGCCTCAACACCTGCCTTCACTCAACAATAACAAAAAGAAAAGCAAAAAAACAAAACAATAATAAATGATTCCCTCTCCCAGAAGCCATTTCACAAGCCCTTTGAAACACAGCCTCCTAGAAACCCACGGAGACGAGCTAGCCCCTTCCAAACTTGGGCCAGCTTGTTCAGAGCTCAGAAACGAAGCTCAAGGAGTTGTTGGTGCCTATGAAACGACTCACTCTCTACACTGGCCGACAGTACCTGTTGCAATCTTCTGGACTGGCTGTTAGGGCAACTGCCCTGAATTAATCCCTTGTAGGCAGTCTAATGGAGAAAGAAATGCTTCCTATTGGCAACAATAAATAGTCACTGATCTAGTTACATAAGAATATATACCAATGGGTAAGACAACCTCACAGTCTGAAAAGCCCTTCATAAATAAGTGTATAATCTACTTGATAAGGAATTGTCTTCTGCCTCTCAGGGTAGTTTCCAAAAGGCTAAACTGCTGCTACATTGGGGTGGGGTTGGGGGCTGATGAAGGAAAGATGGGGCTAGGACTCTTCTCAACTGACACTAAACATTTATTAACTGGCAGGCACCAGTGCTGCCCCATCCTCAAGTGCATTCCGTCCTGTAGGCTCTATGCCCACTTTCCTCCTTCCCTGAGAGATGAGGAAGCTGAAGCATGGAGATTCTGGCTAAGTTCACAGCTCCGGGAAGCAGCAGAGATGGGGTCCATCTCCACAGCTGGCTTTCAGCTGCTCACCACAATCACTGAATAAAACAGAAAAGGGGAGGGACGTCAAAACTGGCACCAAGGCCCTGGGTTACTTACAGCTTTGCCATCTTGCCCTCACATGGTATGAAGAACAGGTGCTATTGTGTGGGCTAGCCCCCCGCAGAAGAGTTTAAAGTCACGGGACTGAACAAAAGCATTCTGGACTGATGCAGGGTCCAACATCTAGAAGACTGATCCTGCTCTAACCTAGGACGTGGGAAGGCCATGACACTTAAATCAGTAGTCAGGCTAAGACTGAATCCCTTCAGTCTGCTGGGAATTACTTCCCAAGGAGCCAGTATCTGTACACAGCTTTTTCTGAGAAAGCCCAAACAAGCAAAGATTCCCACCTGAGGGTGCTGAGCAAGGCCCCTGGCCTCACACTGTGCCCTGTGCAGACACACAGCTACTATGACATCATCCAAGCAAAGCCTGACTTTTGTTAAGTACTAAAAACAGAAGCTTGCAAGGATCACTAGCCTCCAACAGGGGGTTCAGCTTTCCAGTCTTTGATGCCCACTATACCAGGCATCTGTAAGAAAACATAAGGAACAGCTTCAGGGGGGAAACCAGAGACATTGAGGTTGGCTTCAAACTCCTGCAGTCCTCCTGCCTCAGCCTCGCCAGTTCTAGAGTCACAAAACGGGGGGAGGGAGGGAGCAAAGATGAAGCTAACTTAAAGGTCCTTGCAGGGATTCAAATCTGAAATTTTCTTGTCAGGGTCAAATTGAACATGTTCTTGATTTTTTTTTTTTGAACCAAACGTTTAACCCTCCTTCCCTATCCTTCACTAATATTCAAAAGAAAGCCACTAGTAACTGTTAGACTTTCCCAAGCAGTTTTAGTTTTTACAGGTATAAATAGCATTACCAAACTACATTAAACAGGGGTTGGAGCTCCGTTGCTAGAGTGTTTGTTTAGCATCCAGAAAGGCCTGGGTTCAATCCCAAGTACCAATAACTCATGTGTGGCGGCACAAGCCTGTTAATCTCGGCATTTGAGAGGTAGAGGCAGGAAAATCATCCTAGGTTACTTAGTGAGTTCCAGAACAGCCTGGGCTGCACCTGACTGCCTCAAACACCTTAACAAACAATAGCAGCAAAATAACCATCAAATATTACAAAATGATAAATGTGAGAAGCCTTTAAGTACCCAAAGTTAGGCTGGGTGTAGTGGCAATGCCTTTAATCTCAGTCCCCAGGAGGCAGAAGCAGGCAAATCTCTGAGTTCTAGGGCACTTTGGTCCACAGAGAGTTCCAGGACAGCCAGGGCTACAAACAAACAAACAAGCGCTCTAAATTAAACACCATTTTGAGCCATTTTTCAGTATTTATTATTTTTATGATAGGGTCTCACTATCTCTGCCTGATCTGTAACTCACTATGAACATCAGATTGGCCTTGAACTCACAGAGGTCTGTCTACTCAGTTTACTTTTTAATTCATTTATTAATTTATGTGTGTGTGCATGTGTGTACACACATATCACACATGATGCATGGAAAGGTAAGAGGACAACTCGTAGAAGTCATTTCTCTCCTTCTACCATGTGGGTTCTGGAGGTCAGACTCAAGTTGTTAGGCTTGTGGCTGGCACTGCTACCCTCTGAGCTATCTAGATGATATTTAAATCTTTGTACATCCAGGATCTAGACTGAGTTTTACAACCTAGCAAGAAACTAGCTTGGGAGTAAAGTGATGCTAAAAGATTATAGAAACAAAGCAAGTCAGCAGCGAACCCAGTCAACACCACTAAAGCAGCCCAGGAGTCTGTTCACCAGATCTGTATCTTCTAACCAACCTGTCTTTCTGGATTCTGCTACTGACTTGGTCTAGAAAGAGACTTTATATGACAAGGTCAAGACTTACGACAGCAGGACTGTGGCCAGGTGGGCACTAGCCTTACTTTGTTAAGGTGAGGGATGGATCCCACACAAAGGTATCCCAGCAGCCTCCTTGCCCCAAATGTGAGACAATGTCCTCAGGCAAAAAAAAAAAATCCAGACTTCAATCAAATGTTTGTGCATCCTGAAGGCTACAGTTTGGAGACTATAAAAGCATGATTTCCTAGCTTTTCTCAAGTGCTGGGATGATGAAAGCAAGGATATTTGCCCCTGGCTCTCTCACCTGACCTGGCTAAGTGTCTCAGGAAATTTCCCAAGAGGAAAGCAAACCATCTTCAAAGGTGTAACTACCAGAAGCATGGTGCCAGCCTCTTCCCTTCTAGGTCAACACTGAAGTATTACCCTCAGTTTAGACCTCAGACTCTGAGCACAGACTTTTTTTTTTAAAGATTTATTTATTATGTATCATGCTCTGCCTGCATGTATGCCTGCAGGCCAGAAGAGAGCACCCAATCTTATTATAGATGGTTGTGAGCCACTATGTGGTTGCTGGGAATTGAATTCAGGACTTGTGGAAGAGCAGTCAGTGCTCTCAACCTCTGAGCCATCTCTCCAGCCCGAGCACAGCTCTTATGTGTGTATTCTACACCTGGAAATTGGTATATATAACTCATTTTCTCACATATGACTTCATGAGACTCAAACAGCCAGCCCAGTTTCTTAAAATTAAACACGGCAGACCCTTCCTCTAATGGGGAATATGCGTGCTCATGTACAATTTTTCTATCACTATAATCCTAAATCACAAAATCTAGGACAAGATTATGAAAGACTGTTTATATCTAATATTCATACAAGGCCAGGCGGGACAAATGCAAAGTATGCAAAGCAAGCAGACTTTTAGGAAAAGCAGCAGCTCACTTTGTGTTCTTCTGTGAGGCTGAAGGTACAAAGGAAAAGACCTAAATTCTGGCCTTGGTCTGCCTAGGACTGGGCATAAAATACGCTCCCCCCCCAACACTCCCTGGCTGACTTTCTAAGAGTTCACAGCAGTGCTCCAGGCTCTTTTATAGCTTTAATGAACCGGGTGGGTGGAACGTATTTACTTCTGCTTTACATAATGTTATTGTTGTTAGCAGCAGCTCTTTCTCTCTTGTACCTGGTACTTGGCCTGCACAATTAGCACCTTATTACAGCCTTAATTACTAACTGGCTCAATTAAGTATTTCATTTTACCATCTGGTTCATGCACTAGCTCAAGGGTCTGAACCCTAAACTTCTTTTAAGCAAGTGCCTGATTTTTCACGTCTTTAGGTCCATGAGGCTGTCAGGCATTCAAAGGCACTAGAACACTTCCTGAATGTTTGGCTCTCTAAGAATCTCTCAGATTCTGGAGGGCTCTTGTTTTAGCTGCTTGTGGAGTTTAGCTTTACTCTGTTTGCATATAACCTTTCCCTTTATCTGAAGAGGTGGGCTAAAGCAGGCACAAGACTTATCAACATCACATTCCATATTTCTCTAAAGAGGATTCAAGAGAAGTGAGTTCATGTTAGAATATCCATCCTTGCTTTAGAAATTAAACCTGTGGCCTGGGGATATAACTCAATGATAGACAAACATGGGCTTTCTGCATTAAGTTTCCTGATGGATGACAGAGGCTGTGAGGGGCTATAGAAGTTGACACTTAGGACTGCAGGTTTGGGAGCCACAAAGCCTCCCCTCAAATCCTGCCTCTGTTACTTACTAGTTCTGTGATCTGTGACTTTGCCTGTTTCCCAAACTGTAAAATTGTCCTCATAAGGCTCTTTGGAGAGGTGAATCTTTGTAAAGTTTTTGACACACAAAAAGCATCACACAGCGCCATAGAAAATTAATAGAGTTATCTAATTAAAAAAATTAAAAAAATAAAAAAAAGAAAGAAAATTAATAGAGCACAGGGTTTTATAAAAGACACAGCAATAAAACACTATGAAACAAACAAACAAAAAAAAAAAATCAAAAAACCTGCCATCCTTGGCTCTTTTCTTTTTTTGGTTCTAACATGTTCTTTGAATTGCTTCAGTAAAAAAGAGCTATGGGTTGATGAGCGTTAAAAACATCTAATGAGCTTGACAAGTATGATGAAAATGACCTGGCGGCACTGAGGAGTAACTGAAGAGAGCACCAGTGCTCTACCAGAGATTATAAACACCACTTCTTATGTTTCCTCAGGTCTTTTGAACCTACTATCAGCCACCACCTAGAAAATTAGTCACCACATCAGTAATGCTGACCCTTCCCCACAAAGAACCTGCTGTTGGTTGTGAGGGTACGGTGTGTGTGTGTGTGGTACTGGTGAGGGAACTTAGGGCCTTTTGTACACAATAGTGTTCTACCACTATTATGTATTTTTAAAGATATGATGAAATATTTTTCTTCCAGGAAAATGACCCCATGGTAGTCAAACTTAACTTTTCTTCTGGTGTCTTTCTTTTCTGACTTTTCAACTTCTCTCTCTCATCTTCCCAACCTTCAGCTTGCCTCCCACCATATACTACTAAAATGGCCTGTCTTCCCAATAATCTCCGGCACAGGGTACCGTAACAGGAGTCCTTGTTATTTCGCCAGTTCCTCACACAGAATCTAGTTGTCCAATCAAACACACAAAGAGATAGGGTATAGGTGCTGTATTAAGTGTGGCACCTATTCCTCCACAAAAGGAAGAAAACCTTTCCGGTTTCGCCTTTCCCAGTTACCCTGGAGGGCAAAGTTCAACCTGCAAGAAGTCTTCTCTCGGAATACCTGTAGTACTATGTGTGCACACAGGAAATTCATGTCCAGTCTATCAGTGGGAAAGACCATCCATTTGAGGGCTCCATTAAGAGTACCTAGGAATATAGTCAGGCATTTCCTGCTGCGTTCCTCACCCACTATAGCCGCTAATCCTCTGTTACATCTCTAATCACCGTGTTCTGCGGCTATGCTTACAGTAGCCTTTCCCTCTGCCCTGGAAGAGTCTTTGATCAGAAGTTCCGTTTATTTGCTCAGTTAGTTGTGAGGCCAAAGAGAAGAAAAGCCTCTCTATTTTTGTTGCTGTTCTTTGAAACAGTGTCTCACAACGCAGCTCTGGCTGTCCTGGAACTCACTATGTAACGCAGACTGGCTTTGAACTCAAAGAGATCTGCCTACTACTGCCTCCCAAGCACTGGGATTAAAGACGTGTGTGACCCGCACCTTTTATTTCTTGATGATTAAGGTGTGAAGGGTCACTTTCCTCAAAAGTAGAGCATCTGGTAAGTGAAGTGTCAACCAACTCCCCTCATTTCCCCACATCGCTCCTTTCAAACTCGGTTCATATACTATCACTCTTCCTTAAAGGGCTCCCACGATGACCCCAGCTTCACCTTGCAGGCATTTCTTTCTAGATAATCCAATTCCCGTATCCTCCCAGGGTCGGTTGTCTTTCAGGCAGTTGTTCACACGCCTCCCCCAGCTATCTTCTCCATCCAGGCATTTCGAAGCGCAAGACACTCTCCCAACTCTCTCTGGGACAATACTCCAGCAACTAACTTACAAAACCCTGGGTCACTATCTGATGACGGGCAGCAAGGGAGGAAGAGATAAGGGAGGAGAGGACAGAGAAAGAGCGATCCCTGGAGTGGAGCGCGGAGTGAGCAAACTGAGAAGCCGGCGCCCCGCTCCTGGCTTCCGGACCAGAGTGACCTAACGAGGGATCCATGGTCTCTTCAGCCATCCTAAGGACCAACTAAGGGACTTTAGGAGATAGACCCTCACGGGGCAGCACGACTTCCGCCTTCCCGAGGCGTCTCACGTGCGCGAGCTCGGCTACTTCGACTCCGGCCCCAGCGCGCAAGGGTGCGCGCTTCTTGCCGAGTCCGGCTGGGGCCCCGCGTCTCCCTCCTCCCGGGGCTTCCTCTCCGCACTGACCGTCAATCTGAAGGCAGCTCGCAGTCCCACGCCGCCAGCCGCTGCCCCTACCCCGGGTCCCAGCCTCCAGCGTCCGCGATGGCTCGGGCACCGGGTTGCGCGGCTTGCCGGACTCGGCCTCACACCGGACGGCGCGCAGGAGAGGCCCATGGAGCTCCAGGCGGTGGCGGCAGCCGCGGCTGCGGGAGCGGCCGCCGCGCGGGCTGATGACGCGCGGGCACCGTAAGGAAGGGCGCAGGCTGATGACGCGCCGGCACGCACGGTGAGCGGAGCGGCATGGCGTCGGTGTCGCTGAGCGAGGCTGAGAAAGTCTACATCGTTCATGGAGTACAGGTAGCGGTAGCGGCCGCGGGTGCAGGCCGTAGCGCTCAGGGAGGAGGTGCGGGGCGGCTGCGTGGCCGAGACCGACGCGCCGAGGCCTCTGCGGTCCGCGGCGAGAGTGCATCCCGCATGCCTCGATTTCCACAGCTCTCGGGATGGAGATTCATTCCTAGCTTTTCAGGGAGCGGTGGGCCTCTCTTGAGGCTGCTGCTCAATGGAGGAATGTCCTTATGGCCTGCACGCGCTGAAGGGCCTGCACCTGAGATCCAGTAACCGGAATCCCGGCCCGTGGATGGACGTCTTCAGGCTTCGCACCGAGAGAGATGGAGGCCATGCATCCGAGGGAAAAGGCCTTCAAAACATAAACTAACAGCAACCCTCCCACTCCCCCACTCCAAAAAGGGAGTGGCGGGGGTGAGGGGGTGGAGAAGGGACCGGAGCTCAGTAGTGGAGAGCTTGTCCTAGCATGCAGAAGGTGTTGGTGGCTGTCTCCTGTAATCCCAGCACTTGGGAAGTGGAGACAAGAGAATCAGGAATTTAAGGCCAGCTGAGCTATCAAGACCCAGTCTCAAGAAAAGTCGCACTGACCAGTGTGTATTGCTGACAAATAGGGAAGAGTGGGAAGTGATTTGTTCTTCTTTTGGCGGTGCTAGGGGTTTATCGTCATGGTCTTGTACGTGCTAAGCAGGCGTTCTACATCGAGCCCCATTCCCAGTCCTTCTTTTCTCGTTTTTTTTGGGGGGGGGGGACACGCGTCTTTGTATTACAGGCTGTTGTGGGACTTACGTCGCCCTTCTGCCTTGACAGAAGGCATGCCCCATCACCACCTGGCTGAGACTGGTAGACAGTGGTGTAGTCGTTTTAGCTTAGATTCCTGGGTAGCTATAATGAATACATGATGTGTACCCAGTCTTGCTTTTGGACATTCAAGAGGAAGAGGTGAAGAGGGTTAACCTGGCAACCATCTCTCTGGTATCATGCAAGCCTCCTCCCTGCAGTTGATCTTGCGATGTAGCCGGCAGATTAAAGCAACTTGTCGCCATTTAAACTCCGTAATACAAGTGACGGCCATGGTCTTTTAAAAAATCCTATGACGTTCTGTTCTCTTCTGTGCTCCTTATAGGGTAGAAATGCCAATATTTAGTCAATAGGTTGCATATTAAACCTGATTAATAAAATCCAAGCCCACCACTCATTAGCTTTTCGGTTCAAGATTAGGAGCAGCGGGGTATATGCAGAATGGTGTTGTGAGGGGGATGTAAAAATAAGGTGGCCAGCCCTGGAGGGAAATGGTGCTTTCCTTTCAGGTTTGTTTTTTTTTTTTTGTTTTGTTTTGTTTTTTCTGTCAGAAATGTGGCTTTGTCCTAAACCATTCGTGCCACGTCGTTAGTCTTCACGGTGACTGCGCTAAAAGCAGCTGGGATTTAAATCCTTCAAATTGACAGGAACTGTTAAATGACCTGAAGAAAAAGGAGGCTCCTTGTAAGAGTTGGAAAGCTTCCATCCAGCTGCAGAACACCCTCTTTGATAATAACCATAACAAGCAGTGATTGGCCCTGGTGATTCATCTGCTTTTCTTTACCAAGCTGTATCCTTCTCAGCGGCCACTTGTGCCCAGCTTCCCTTCCACCTTGGTGAAATCTGCCGCCCCCCCATCCCCATCCCTGTACCTTTAATTTCACGTGGCTTCTCCATTCCCTGTATCACATTATGGCCTAACAACTCTTTACTTTTTTTGAGGCAGGGTATCACTATGTACCCTTGGCTCTCCTGGAACTTATAGAGATCCACCTGCCTCTGCCTCCTAAGTGCTGGGACTAAAGGTGTGTGCCAACATGTTGGGCTAGCCTGACAACTCTAGAGATCCAGTTCCACTGAAAGAATTGTCTGTGCTGCTAGTGGTTCGTTACCCTCTGTGTGGCATGCTTTGGATTACACACCTACCGCTGCTGGCCCTGTTGAGGATGGGTAGTAACTCAGGTGGCCACTCCAGAGCTCTAAGCCCCGTGGGATATTTGTTGTCTGTCCCATTGAGTGGTTTAACTGTAACCTCATAGCCAAACTAGGTCGTGACTGTTGATTGGGCTTTCAAAGACTTTCCTCTTGGGGCTCTGTCTGAGCTGTTTCACTGCTTTGTTCTTGGCTATTGGAGGAGGACAGCTCGGCTGATGTTTTCTGTATTTCTGCCCCTTTTCTATGGCTTTACCTTTTAGCTTATATCTGAGTCTGGTCTTCAAGGATAAGATTGAGAGCCGTCAGCTACTCAGTCTGACCATTTGGAACTGAAACCAGTCCCCGGCACATTTCCTGTTCAGCCCTTGCCCTTTCTATTCGCAAACCCGTGGCACAGAAAGCCCGTGACCTTATTGGGCCACATCTTTCAAAGGGATGCAGAGCTGCTCAGGAGGATCGGAGAGTGAAGCAACAGTTGCTGTCTAGTTTTACTTGGCATTTCTTGGGCCTGGTCCAGCAAAGCCGGGCCAGATGAGGTTATTTTCTACTAAGAAGACACTTAAATCTCAGTTCTCCGTTAAGAATTGATGAGGTACTGGACATGTCAAAATAAGATGAAGGGGTCGCCTTTGAGTATGCAGTCATCCTGATTATGTTGAAGTAGTAACACCAATTGCCTTGTACCACATCCAGGTAGCGGAGTTGTTAAAATGACAAATGTAATAGCTATGCAAGTCTCCAGGAGCTAGCCCAGCAGCCAAAAACCCCCAGTCTAAGGTGCTTCAGTCCCTGCTGAGAAGGGCAGGGTCCATGCCATCATGATGCCCAGAAGCTGTTTCCTTCCCTGTTGACTGGAGCCTTCAGTCTTGGGTGACTTGTCTTAAGTATTCAATATATAGATTGATCCCTTTGCTTCTCAGACTGCAAATAAATAAATAAAATGCATGGTAAGGCTTCAGGTGCTGAACCAAGCCAGGCAGGTCCAGACACTTCCCTCAGAATTTTATAAGGAAAAGTCATTTTTTTAAAAGTGCTCTTAGTTCAGTGATGCATGGAAAGGTTGTTTTCTCTCATTCTGTTGTTTTCTGTTTGCGTTACTTTGGAGAGACTGGAACGTCCATTAAACATGAAAGGAAAACGTGTAAGTTTTCATTCAGCTCACTCGTCCACTTGGCCTTCCCTGGAAGGCTGACGGTTATTAGAGGACAGAGAGGCACGGTCCAGTGAGGTCCGGTGAGGTCCCGTTTTCTGATGACCACGCCGCCCCACGTGGAATCAAGTCACAGGATGACATTTTAAAGGCAGCCCTTGAAACCCTGCGATTGATGGCGTGGCCTGCTGCATTCAGAGTCAGCCCCATCCTGATCAGGGCCACCTCATAGAGCTGGCCACCTCATCTCTGAAAGTTGTCTGTGGAAGGTACAGGCTGCGTAGAGTGGTGGGTAGAGTGGTGGGTACGAACTCTGACCTTGAGTTCAAAGGCTGCTCACTGGCTGGGGGATTTAAGACACTAAGTTAGTAGACGTGGCAGTAAAGAGTAGCTCATTGAGGGCTCATTTTCCTAGACATTAAATTCTGCTGCTCTCCAAACACGTCTCCCGATGCAAGTGATTTCTTCCAGTGAAAGAGTGAGTTGAGCGGGTGGCTGCGCGTGGACTTCACATGATTTAGGTGTTTAATTCCTCTCAGAAGTTGCCGAGAGGGTTAACACGCTGGAGCAGATATGACGGATGGTCAGTGTAGTATTGTGCGGTGGGAGCATGCAGCAATGTTTTGTTTTTTTTCTGTTTGTTTAACCTCTCAAAAT
Source organism: Neodon shergylaensis (assembly GCA_025134845.1). Lineage (NCBI taxonomy): Eukaryota > Metazoa > Chordata > Mammalia > Rodentia > Cricetidae > Neodon > Neodon shergylaensis. The sequence goes on along the minus strand of JABTXL010005854.1, from coordinate 977,590 downwards.
AAAGTCAGATACATAGGCAGTTAGCCTGGCAGTTTAAAGGTAAGAATTGATAATCATATATTTAAGAGCAATAGTCTTTATTTGTTTTCCCCTCTCCTTTTGAGAGAATCAACCCTTTGAGGACCTGGTGAAGTTCATTATTATTTTTAATTATATGTGTGGTTATATACATAAGTGAGTGCAGATGCCAGCAGAAGCCAGAAGCGTTGGATTCCTTGTGAGCCACCCGACATGGGTACTGGGAACCCTACTCAGTCTAGAGAAGCAGTATGTGCTCGTAATCACCAGGCCATCTCTCCAGCCCCTTGTTAACTATTTTTCTTTTCTTTTCTTTTTTTTAAAGTGGGCTAGAGGAATGTCTCAGTGATTAAGATCACCTGTTTCTCTTGCAGAGTTCTCTTCCCTGCACCTACATGGCAGTTCACAGCCACCCATCACTCTAACTCCAGGATCTGATGCCCTCTTCTGATCTCCTCTGGCACCAAGCACACACATGGCTCACATACTGACATACATGCAGGCAAAAGACTCAGATATAAAGTGAATGCATCTAATTTTTAAAAATTCAGAATAAAAAATACTTTCAAGGGTATTTATGAAAAATGAGGAAGATCTCAATGAGATGGTTTGGGGTATTTTATTGTATGCAATGTGTGTTTGAAAAAAGAGAAGTATAAAAAGAACATTAAAGGACTAGAAAGATGACTCAGAGGTTAAGAGTACTTGCAGCTCTTGCAGAGAGCTCACACAGCTGCTTACAACCATATTTAACTACTTCCCAGAATTCAGTGCTGCCTTCTAACATCCCTGGGCACCAAGCTTGCATGTGGTACACAGGTAAAACACTCATACACATAAAGTAACAATAACTTTTTTTAAAAAATAACATGTAAAATGATATACTACCCTTCATATATGAAAAGGGAATTATTGGGGGCTGGAGAGATGGCTCAGTGGTTAAGAGCACTGACTGCTCTTCCAGAGGTCCTGAGTTCAATTCCCAGAGACCACATGGTGGCTCACAACCATCTGTAATGAGATCTGGTGCCCTCTTCTGGCATGTGGGCATACATGGAGGCAGAATGTTGTATACATAGTAAATAAATTTTAAAAAAAAGAAAAGAAAAGGGAATTATTGCCCAAAAGTAGATCATTATCACAAGAAAGCCAAGTTGTTTCTATAGCGGGGTCCAAATTCCAGACTTACACAAGTATGCTTTTTGTAATAATGCTTAATTTTAAAAGAAAGCAGTTAAAAAATATTTATCTGCTCATTTGAATGGATAAAACACAAGATAACGCCGGGCAGTGGTGGCGCACACCTTTAATCTCAGCACTTGGGAGGCAGAGGCAGGAGGATCTCTGTGAGTTCAAGACCAGCCTGCTCTTCAGAGCAAGTTCCAGGACTGGCTCCATAGCTACTAAGAAACCCTGTCTTGAAAAAAGAAAGAAGGAAGGAGGGAGGAAGGGAGGGAGAAAGAGAGAGAGAAACAAGATAAACCAGATCTGAATGAGAGACCAAGGGTGGATGGGAAAGAGGTGAGAAGAGGTGTGTGTGGCGAACATAGTGCAGATAAAACAAAGGATGTTACACTGGTATTCCATACACATGGAAGAGTAAATAAGTAATTAAGAGAAGCCAGCATTCAGTGAACCCAAACTGAAATATAAATAGTGGCATATGAGTTTGAGTTACAAATGAAAACTAACAATAGACATAGACAGGTAAGAGCAAAAAAAAAAAACATGGTATCTAACTGTACTCTACTGCAAAGTTGATTCCTATGGGGAGAATGGTTAGCAGCCCTGAAACAATGTATATACTGAGAGAGAGAGTATATGGAAGTTGGGGGTAGATAATGACAGCCAGGTTGCTCCCTACCTCCACCTCTAGGGATTTGGTAGTGGAACTCAGAGAAGAGACTTACAAAGAAGAAAAATTAAGTCTGGAATGAACTATGAACATTAGGTGGAAGAGAGCTATTGATTTGAACTCTTAGCTTCTTGATAGGTAGTGAACTCAATGACGATGCGTTAATTAGTGTGTGTGTATGTGTGTGTGTGTTTTCCTGTTCTGTTTGCGATGAAGGTTTAGAAACAGCAAGCTTAGCACCCAGATCCTGCTGTTTGAGTTCTTTATGCCAGTAAGAGGATCCAGGGCTCCTTGGGGAAGGGGAAGGGAAAGCTAACCAATTGCCACAACATGTTGTGTTGTCAGAAATATGGAAGAGTTGAGAGCACAGAGCCAGCCTAAAGGGACCAACATGCATTGAGTGAGAAACATTAGATTAGAATCCGACATGAAATGGACATCTATGAGTTGTGCTGTTGTAGACAACGGGAAACAAATAGTTGGACAGAGGGACAGGCAGCACATAGCCACTCTGGTACCGTCGTGCTGCAGGGTTAATGGAGCACTACTATAGAGGACCGAGTGGGAGTTCCCCTCAGCTAATGCTGGGAGAGCATTCAGAGTGCCTGAGGGAACGGGCTGTGTTGTGACCTAATCACAGAAACAAGCTCACCTGCATTAGTGTGTTGACCCTGTTTTAGAAGGTTAAGTATTCAGGGTGTGTATAACAGGTCTTGTAAACTGAATTTGGGGTGAATAGCCTTGAGGATTTGGAGAGGGGTGGGGTGACTTTTTGTTGTTTTGTCCATTTTGCTTGCTTTTATGCATGTGTTGTGTACATCCAGTATGGCAGGCCTTTGTGGTCAGACACTTCTGACATGAAACCATTGCTTTGTCAAAATTAAGTGAAGGATAAGTCACTTGAGTCTCTTTCTTATATTAACCTGGTAGTATTATTAGTAATAGTGAGGGCAGAATTTGGGGTGACAATTGACTGTATTTCTCTAAGGGAGGAGGGAATCTAGTCTGTCTGAGATGGGATCACAACCGAAAGCTGCTGTTCCCTTAGGAAGACCTTCGGGTGGACGGCCGCGGCTGTGAGGACTACCGATGTGTGGAGGTGGAGACGGATGTGGTGTCCAACACCAGTGGGTCTGCCAGAGTCAAGCTGGTAAGTGCTGTGGGCATTGTTCATACCCAGGTGGAAAGGTGGGTAAGCCTTAAGGGTCGGTTACAGGCCCTGCTGACATTGGTCTTGGGGAGACCCAGTCCTTAAGCCATACTGAGAGAACACATCTTTCCAGATCCAAAGCACCCCTCATCTCAGACTCCCGTAGCCCAAGCCACAACACCGTGCTTGTCTGGAAGAGGAGTGTGGTTGTTTCTGAGCAAGGACTCTTGTATGTGTCTACAGGGTCATACAGACATCTTGGTGGGAGTGAAAGCAGAAATGGGGACACCGAAGCTGGAGAAGCCAAATGAAGGCTACCTGGAGTTCTTTGTTGACTGGTCAGTACCATGTAGGTGGTTTGAGAGGACGAGGAGTGCGGGGGATGCATAGCACGTGGGAGGCATTGGGTTCAATCTCTGCCTCCCATTGGAAAAGCAAAGATTGAAAGATGAAGATTCAGGGCATGACGGTCAGGTTTGTTCATTTACCTAGGAAGGATTTACTCACTTGTAAAGCGCCAGGCAGTAGAAGTACCTGACCTTGTTCTAATCCCCTGGCTCTTGCTGAGGGTTAAGTGAAGTTGTAAATGGTAAGGTGCTTTGGAAAGCACCAAGCAAAGGTAAACATGGATCATCTGATCCACAATACCCTGCGTCTCTTCCTGCTCTTACTCTGCAAAGAACACTTGTTTTGCTTGGCAGGTGGGTCTGGGACCAGTCAAACAGCCTGGCGAGCTGGGAAAGTGGCCATAGTATCGGCAGCAAGTGTGCTGGGAAGAACCAGGGCTCTGTGGTATCTGCGTCCAGCCCTGGGCCAGAATGTGTGACCTCAGTCTATACCTGAATCTCTTCCCCTAAAAGGGCGAGGCCTACACGTGGTGATAGGTGAAATCAGAGCAGCTCCTAGACGGTGACCAACTCTCGTGAGATTCAGAAACCTTATTTCTATTTCTTTTTCCTTTCCAGAATTGGGACTTGGGAATTTTTTATTTTGTTTTATGTGTATGGGTGGTTTGCCCACATGTATGTATCTAAGCACCACTTGGATGCCTGGTGCCATTGGAGACCAGAAGAGAACAGTAGACCCCTCGAGCCGACTTTACAAACGGTTGTAGATGCTGGGACTCGAACTTGGGTCCTGCAACCGCAACAAGTGCTCTTAACCACTGGGCCAACTCTGTAGCCCCAAGGACTGGGACTTTTTATTGTATGGCCCCTGCTTTGGTTCTAGGAACTAGTGTTGACCAAAGCAGTCCTTTGTCGGAACACAGCCCAAGAATGAAGTCCTGTGAGAAAACTCTAAGAAAACTAGACAAGAGTCTTGTGACCTTAGTTTCTTCAAAAACACAAAATTGTTCTTGAAATGTGTGTCAGTGCCTCCCAGGTGTAGCAGGCGGGAGTGAGTTCAGATTATTCACTGCCACTGACTGCTATTTGTTTATATGACTTTATGGAAAAACATGTTTTTGCCATGTGCAACTTGTCCTTGTGATTATACACAGCTTGAACTCCCGAGAGCTTTACTCGTGTGACCTTCTTAACCCTCAGGGTAGAAATTTTCTCATGTTCTGAATAAAGTTAGCTATTGTGTTTTTAGGCTCCATTCTCCCAGTTTCTACTGCCTCTGGAGCAGCATTCTTACGATCGCCTCTTGGCTTCTGCTAGGTCTCGGTGTGGTCCTAAGACCTCCTCCACATGTGGAGGCTGGTTAGAGGGACCATAGGACTTAGCATATAGTTGTGAGCATGGCTGGAATTTGTCCTAGCTTTGCAGATGCAGCAACAGACTTAGGACATTTCTCCCACTCAGATTTTTCACCTGGGATTCTTAGGTAGGTGCAGTCACATAGGCTCAGACTCCTAGAAGGAAAGCATAGAACCAATTAGCCAAATCTGGGCACAGTGGCCACATAGGTGGGCCCATCTTGGTATGGTAGTTAATTTTCCTGTCTTCATTTCCAAACACAAAAATTGGTCCTCACTGGACCCCTGTGAGAAAAAGACAAGTGACGTGTGTTTAGAGAGGAGGTGCCTGCCCAGGGTCAGGTGGCCAGAAATGTGACTCTGTTTCTTGCCCTTTCTGCTCCTACAGTAGAGGCCAGTTTAAGGATGTTGAGCTTGGGAGGAATACTGTCCGTTCCTCTTTCTGGCCAGTTTTCTTCAGCTCTTCCTCCACCCCCAGCTCTAGCCGTCTCCAGTCGGTTATCGTGGGGCTGACTCATCCTGCAGTGAGGTGGACAGTGGTGCCATCGCCTGCTTTGCTGCTGCAGGAAGCAGAATGGCTTCCCGGCCTCATCTGCAAATCCCATTATTTACAGACAGAGGAGCTGTAATTGCTTTCCTTTCCTCCCGTGTTTTCTGCCCTCCTCATCCTGGGCGACATGCTGGCTGCATCATAAGGAGTGCTGTACTCCCATGCTGGGGTGCAGCGAAGGAAGGGTTTCACTGGACTCTCGGTTTGCGGCTTTTTCCAGGAGATGTAAGATGATCTGTTCCTCGTCACCCCTGGGATGCACAGCGACAGCCCAGAGAACGGCTTGTTCATGTTCATCCTAGTAAAGTGAGTTAGTGGTGCTTGCCTCGGGAGTGGAGGATGTGGATGACTGCATTTTCCCCGAGTCACTAGCCCTGTTCTTGCCTAGATCCTGTTTTATCTCTACTGAAGTCTGTGACAACACCAATACAAGCCTGAGTCCAGAGAGATGCCTGACGTTGAGGTGACCGTGAATTCACACAGCCTAGATACAGAATGAAACAGTTATGTCTGTGTGTGCACCATGCTTGCTCTTAGCAGAGATTCTGCTGGTCTCAGGAAACACTGTCTAGCATGGGAATCACAGTGTTCTCCCCAAAGTATGACGTGCAAAAATATCATGGCTTGCTGCAAAGTGGAATCCCTCTGGCCAGAATTCAGAGAACTCGTCTCACTGTGTGCTGTGTGTCTGAATATGAGGAAGGGGCTCCACTTAGCCGCTGTGCTGGCCCTTTCCTTATCCTAGGTGTCAAAGCAGGGTGACTCCCATGTTTGAGCTGCTTCCTCTCAGGATTTAGTTTATGAAGCAGCCTCACTGGCTGGCTGCGAAGGCTGCCTGCTGGTCTATTTTCCTCCTTTCTGAGTCTCGGAGGACCTCACTCGGAGCTCCGCTTCCCAGGGAGTTGTGAAGCCTGTCAGGACAGTAGTGAATCCTAGCTTATTTACACAGCTCCGCTAGCGTGGTTGGCCCTGGAGGCAGTCACACCCGTGCTCTTGGGTGTGCCTTACTTTCTTCTTAGTCTTTTTCTCCTAATCCCCATGATTAAGCCTATATTGAAATATCTTTAATAAAACTTCCAACTCCACTACCAATAAAAATAAAGTAAAAAGAAGGTTGGGGGCATAGCTCAGTGGTAGAGGGCCTGCCTAGAATCTGCAGTGAGGAGCTGAGGTTTGTAGGTCAGTAAGTAATAGAACTCTTGCCTAGTATATGGGAGGTACTAGATCCTTCCCTAGTCACTCAAAATAGATAAATAAATAAAAAAATTCTCAGAGGAGACAAGACAGAAACAGAGAAGGGTCAGTAACACAAGTAAATCCGTTCCTTGTTTCCCCTTAGCAGTGCTGGGCTCCTTAAGAGTCACAAAACCATTTGATGCAGAAGTGGAGTCTGCCAGGCCCTGCGGCTGCCATCTGTTCTAGAACTCACGTGAGACTCTGGAGGCCAGTCCCTTTCTTGCTGCCTAGAAAACAGAAACGACTCTCGGGTGCCTGTGGACGTGCCCGGCAGTATGTATTCCTCAGACTGAAGAGCTCTGCTGGAGAGCTCCTATCTGCAGCCTGTAGCAGTTGCTCCCCACGGGGAGGAAAGAATTATAACTGGTGTTGGCATGGAGTCCCTCCTACCACTCTGGGCCCAGCTTGATTTAATTCCTTATCAGCAGCTTCCAGGTTTTTATTGTTTTAGTTCTCAGTTGTCCTGGTCTCTCAAAGCAGATTGCTTTTCTGCTAACTCACTCTCTTCAGGTTTGTCTCTTTGGGATGATAGTATGGACCCGGGTAGGTAATGCCCCTTCCTGCCAAGGTGAAAAACCGCGGTCCGTCTCAGCTCACTGGAAAGGCACCAGCTACCCTGACCCAACCCGACTGCAGCAATGCCAGGCTGCTCTGACACTAATCTGGAAACAAAATGGACCTCAAACCTTTTCGTGGGCCTTTGCCTTGTTTGTAGTAACTGAGAAAGGACCGTTTCAAGTGAGAACTCTTAACCTTTAAGAAAAGTTGGTTTCCAGGATGAAAGAATTCAGTAGGCTGCATATCAGTCTGAGCTGCCACTAGGTGGCAGCCCATTGAGACACTGCTCAGCTGACTTTGTTCTGAGCTTTTGGACCTGGGAAAGGCTTGAGGAATCCAGGAGAATGTTTGTCATGCCTGGGTTCAGCATGCCAAGTGTCTGTTATTTCCCTTTGGGATCGTAACTGAGTTTTGGTATGACCGCGTGTATTTTTCCCAAGCACAGAACCAGTCTTGGAAACCTGGTGGGTAGAACTGTGTATCTGTTCTTTGCCTGTCAGGGGAGCACCATTCTTGGCTAAGGGCTGGGGGCGGTGACAAAGCAGAAAATTGGCTTAGAACGCCATTGAGTTGGCCATTCTTGGTCTCTGGGGCTGGTGGCATCATCGGCAGAAACAGATTTTAAGGCAACCTTGAGAATGTGCTGCTGTTCTTGCCACCCCATGTATACAGGAGGTTCTGCAGTCTCAGAAATGAGTGTGTGCACACACGGGAGTCAGCTAGGGTCAGCCACTCTCCCAGTAGCCTGTCCTGTCTGTAGGCCGCATAGATTTTCAGGCTATATTAGTGACAAGGGAGCGGTGTGGGCCCAGAGTCAGGAGTCTCCCTACAAGTAGACATAGCTTCGATCCAGTTAAATGACAAAGGAGCGGTGTGGGCCCAGAGTCAGGAGTCTCACTACAAGTAGACATA
>JABTXL010005854.1:947020-967638 GCA_025134845.1 Neodon shergylaensis | reverse complement strand
CTCTCTCTCTCTCTCTCTCTCTCTCTCTCTCTCTCTCTCTCTCTCTCGACCTCCTGTTATCACCCTACAGCTAGGGACCATGCAGATAGTACTGGGCCATGGTTGCAGAATCTCTAATCTTCCTCTCTACCTAATTGTGAACTATGCTAAAAGAATGAAATGTTCGAAAATAAAAGGTTGCTTAAAATGGGTAAAGTTTTCTTTAAGTTAGCTTAGTCCTAAAGAAACAATGGGGCCTGGCTTTGTGGGCAGATGAATATAGGCAGTTGAACTGGGGGAGCTGTGAACAGCTCCCGGGGCTGTAGATTACTGCTTTACCCAGGGGCTGGGAAGTTGGACATGTGCCTGCTGCATTTGGCAAACAAGCCCTGAGGACAAGCATCTCTGATTGGTTTATGCACATAGGGAACATAGGATTTGATATTGACTGCTTGGTGTTGAGATTAGAAACAGGATGGATGCTGCTGGCTGTGTAAAGGTGCCGTCCTTGGTCTTGGCTGTTTCTCCTCAACAGAACTATTTTTCACTGCTGTAGCTGAGGTTGACAGGAAGTTTTAGAAATCACTACGATGCTATGGCAGTGTAGAAGGAGCTGCGGGCAGGTCTGCTTTTCATCCCACCTGGCTCCCGTTCGGCTAGCTTAGCCCCAAAAATAACAACACACAAATTATATTCATTTAAACACTGCTTGGCCCATTAGCTCTAGTCTCTTACTGGCTAACTCTCATCTCTTGTTTTAACCCATATCTAATAATCTGTGTAGCACCACGAGGTGGTGGCTTACCAGGAAGATTCTAGTGTACGTCCATCTTGGGCTGGAGCTTCATTGTGGCTGCCCCAGAGAGGAGAGGCATGGCGATTGCCTCACTTCCTCCCAGCATTCTGTTCTGTCCGCTCCACCCACCTAAGGGCTGGCCTATCAAATGGGCCAAGGCAGTAACCAATGAAAGTAACTCTTCCATCATGGCAGCATTAAACTTCTCCATGTTTTTAAATTTGGCTACTGCTTGCTAATAGTAAAGGAAAGAGCAGGTAACCAAGTTCTACAATAAATGCTATGCTGGGATTCTCTCTTAGATTGTATCACTAAGCAAGAGTCCTTTCATCATTAAGTAGGTGCGTGGGCCCAGATTGGGCCACCATGGTGGTGTTGCTTTCCCAGAGCCCCGCTTTCCTCTTGCTGCTTTGATAGCTACTTTCCTGGGGTCTGAAACTTCTCAGCCCTCCAGGAATAAGAGATATTTATCCACATATATCCCACCACCACCCCTACCCAACTTTCCAGTCTCCAGTGTCCTGTGCTAGCATGAGCTGATCCCTTCCAGCTGATTTCCAGGAGTCAGGAAACTTCTGCAGTTGACTTTGTCAAGTCTGTGCTGAAGCAGCTGCCCCTTACCTTTCCTATTACGTGGTGAGTAATGTTTACTTACCTCACAGACTTAATAGGCTGCTTTGTGTCGGTACAAGACTCTTAGAAAGTCCTATAATGCCTTTGAGTCGTGCCCAAGTGGTGCATGTGAACTCTTGTTGAGGTAATTGGGCGTAGTAAGTATCAAGAGTCCAAAAAGGAGTGTTTTCCCTCCTAAAAAATACCAGATGACGTCAAATACAGATACTTAACAGGTCAGTTGTGTTCTGCTTTTGTTCCTCTTCCTTCTCTGTCCTGCTGTCATATGTCCCTTCTAAGACGTACCAGAGGGTTTGACACTGATGCTACCCTGAAAGCCAGGGTGTGGAGGGTGAGAGACCACTCTGAGCCACACGTCACAGTCGTGAGACTTCCCAGCTCCACAGTCCAGCCTGAGATGAGTGTTCATTTTACTCTGAAGATAAGAGTTCATTACCAGCTGAGGTTCACATTACCCCAGTCTCTTCCTCCTTGGCTGAAGAAGACCTCTGCCTGAAAGCCTGTCACCCACTGACGGGTACAAGGCCCAGTACTGGGCTAGGTCACTGCATGTACCTGTAGGCCCAAGTAGCTAATACCTTCTCTCATCTCAGCGAGTTCTTTTTTCCCTTTTGCCTTATGCAGGACAGGACAGCTCTCTGCCTTTTCCCCCTGGTGGTATTCTTTGTGCCGTCTCTCCAACCTTCCATGGAGAACAAGTTCCTTGCGTTGGTAGAGACTCACACAGCTTTTCTGTTGCTGTCTTGTGTAGTTCAGCCAATGCTACCCCAGAATTTGAAGGGCGAGGAGGTGATGACCTTGGCACCGAGATCGCTAACACCCTGTACCGGATATTCAACAACAAGAGTAGCATAGACCTGAGGTCCCTCTGCATCAGTCCTCAGGAGCACTGCTGGGTCCTCTATGTGGATGTGCTGGTGAGTCACCTGCTATCCCCGCCCGGCACCACCCTTGTTGAGGACCTGCTGGCTTCTTTCCTCCTCATGGGGAAGTGTTTTCAGCCTCCACCGTAGGATTATTTGGGAAGAGGTAGTTTCCCGTAATCTTCTATTTACAAGATAAATACAGAGCATTAGTAAGTGGTACACATAACACCATTTTATAATAGCATTGTAGTCATAGCAGAGTTATACCTAAGATTACTCATAGGAGTTATCAGGGAATTAAAAACAAGGATCTTCTGGAAGGCACCAGACATGTCAGAGTTTAGCAAGTTGGCACTTTGTGTGGAATGATAAGTTAACCTCTGAGTAGACACTAGAGACCTAAAGAAGAAAGGAACCAGACTGTCGTCTCTGATAGTGGAAAAAAGAGACCTACAGAAGTAAAGACCTTGCCAGGCAGTGGTAGCCACACCTTTAACCCCAGCACTTGCAAGACAGAGGCAGGTGGTCTCTGAGTTCCAGGATAACCTGGTCTACAGAGTGAATTTCAGGACAGCCAGGGCTGCACAGAGAAACCCTGCCTTGAAAAAACAAAACCAAAAGAAGAAGGAGAAAAGAACTCAGCCAGTGTTAGTGCCTGTGCTTGGCCTCCCTGGGAGGACTGAGCCAGGATCTAGGGAGGCTGGAACATACAATAGGATTTGAATACCCTGTTCCTTTTTTTCTGACTTGGACATAGATAATCACCTGAAATCACATGCACAAATACATAAATATCACGCCTGTCAAAACCAGAAAGAGATTCGTGACTTCTCCATCTCCGTGAGGAGTCTGGCCATCGGCTTTTTTCTCAGAACCTCGGACAGAGGCCTCTTGGGAGGGCAGATTTGCTGCTTCCCTGTGAGGTGTGCTCTGCTCTCACCTGCGAGAGTCTACCTGGGCGCTCATAATCCTGTACAACATGGAGTGGTACAGGTCTGAGCAGTGGGCATGTGTCTCGTTACTCACATGCTGGAGGAGTCCCTGCCCCGTACATGCAGTATCCTTTGTCAGTCATCCGATAGTGAAGGCCGAAGTGAGGCGGGCAGTGCAGCTGGGAGTCGTCTGGGGCGAGATCAAGCAGCCACTGCTGAGGTGCTGATCTCCTGCTTGTGAGAACATTAGACCTTGCATGTGTGTCTGTGTAACTGCAGCTGTGAACTAGCAGCACCGTGGTTAGGGGCATGCACGCTCCTCATTGTTTGGGCTAGCCATGGAGAGCAGCCCACCTTATTTTAGTTAATTGATTAATTTATGGGTTTTGTTGTGGTGGTTTGGTTTTCGTTTTGTTTGTTTTGAGACAGAGTCTCATTATGTAGTCCTGGCTATCCTGAGACTCACTTTGTAAACCAGGCTGGCCTCAAACTCACAGAGATCCCCCTGCCACTGCCTCCTGGTATTATAGATACGAACCGTCACACCTGGGTTCATGTCTTTTTTTTTTTTTTAATATGCCTTCAGCATGACCTAGGAATCTGTTTCTTAGCTGGGTTAATGCTTCATGATAATTAATGCTGACTTTTTCTTTCCTTTCTGTGCCTCTCAGCTGCTGGAATGTGGTGGGAATTTGTTTGATGCTATTTCCATTGCTGTGAAGGCTGCTCTCTTCAATACAAGGTGAGTCTCCCTAAAGATCAGTCCTGTGGGCCTGCGGAGAACTTATAAGGAATCATACTGTCTAAAATGTTAAGCTCCAGGAAAGAGATTTTGTAAGCTAAAACTAAGTAAGATATGAATATTTTTGTTTATTTTTTATTTTTTTATTGATTTCATTGGTAAGCGTGTACCATGTAAACAGTATGAGGAAAACAGAGACACATACACTGGCTTCAGGTCCTCTGCCTGTTACAGGATGGGCCCTCAGAGTTGCCTTTCAGTTTCTCGTGTCTCCTCCCTTCTGCCCATAGCACCTATCACAGAGCAGGTGCTCACACATTCCTCGGGTGTGTATGGATGTTCTAGGAGGGGAGCAACTTGGTTTGTGTTATGGACAATGGTTCCCCCCCTGTGGTTTCCTTCATAGATAAGACTGTGAACACACACACACACACACACACACACAGGAAGCTAAGATTTTTGTTGACATTTCTTTATTATGTCTAAAGAGAGTCTGGCAGCTGAGGAAATGTGGGTGGGTGGGTGGGTGGGTGGGAGTTCATTTCCTGAGGTATCCTGGGTAAAGTGATTGAGGCTGTCGGAGTAGCTGAGTTGGTAAAGGGCTGAGGAACCTTAGTTCACTCCCCAGGGCACACACCTCACCTGTAATCCTGTGCTGGGAAGGCAGAGATGAGAGGATCCATAGCAGTCCCAGCCAGCCTGCTAGCGGAGTCAGCAAGCTTAGGGTTCTGATGAGAGACCCTGTCAGGAAAATAAGGTGAGATCAAGGAAGATACCTGAAGTCCTCTGACCTCTGCACATGTGTAAACTTGTGCACACCATCTGCACAAGCCGCTAGAAAGAGAAAACTTTGAGTGAGTGAGCAAATATATTTATTCTGGAACATGGTTTTTTAATGGTGAAAGTTGAACAACCTGAGTCTTATAACATGGAGATTAAAATACACACAGCAGCATCTTCAGAGGCTTGTTAACAAGGAAAAGCACTCACTAAGTGCAGCTTTCACATCCCGTTAGATGGTTGTTCTAGTTTGATTTTGGCTCTTGTGTCTGGTATGTCTGGGAAGACCTCAAATGGTCACTGTTTTTAGTTTTCAGTGCCCATGTTATGGACAGTGTAACAGATTTTATACCCTTTCTGTTGTAAGTGTCAACTACAGGACAAGTAAAAACATAGACTTACAGAAGAGCTTGCAAGGTGGAGTTCTGATAAGACCAGGAGCTGTAGTACCCTCCACCCTGATGAGACTCTGTGTGCTAGATCCCACCAGCAGCAGCCAGCGCCTGGGCTTTGTCTAAAAGGGAAGGAGCAAGGGGCTTGTCATCAGAAGCAGCTTAAAGTGGGATGAGTCTGCTTGACTGGCCGGTTCCCGTGGGTGCCAGCTTGTGAAGCCTAGGTACCCAGATACTGAACAGCTGTCAGTCTCACCCCCAAGCAACAAAGAGCAGTGGTGACCCCATGATGCCCTTAGAGGATGGAAAGGCCTTTGTACATGGACATGGAGTCCTCTGAAAGAGCATTTGCCACTCAGCTGTCTTCCCCAACCCTTTGCCCCACTGTGTTGTCTTTCCATATACCTTCCCCCTTTTCCCTCCTTCCTTTCCCTTTCCTCCCCTCCCCATCCCCCCAGTGTGTGTGTGTGCGCGTGTATGCATGTGCGTGTGCGTGCACACGTGTGTGCAGACTTCCTTTTTGACATAGCAATACCATTTCAAACGTTTACTGTCCAGGTCAGATAGGATATTACTTAGTACTCCGGGCCCCTGACATGGAAGCTCTAGCCTTATCCTTTGACAGGTGGTAAGGATGAAAACAAGATGGAGTTAGTGAAACTCCTGCTTGTAAGATGGGAATTTCAACTCCTGTTCTCAAAAAAGGTTATGCTTCCTCCTTCCAGTAGATGAACATTTTAATTGTGCCTCTGTTTCCAGGATACCAAGGGTTCGTGTTCTGGAGGATGAAGAGGGGGCAAAGGACATCGAACTTTCTGACGATCCTTATGACTGCATGCGACTGAGTGTAGAGAATGTCCCCTGTATCGTCACCCTGTGCAAGGTGTGAGCTTCTCTCTTAGCATTTTTGCCTTCTGTGGGGTGGTGGGCCTCCTCCAACCCTGGCCTGTTGAGATGCCTTCACAGGTTGAGAGGTTGTAGTTGTACAACCCATATAGATGTAGGTTTAACCCAGATCTCATAATTCCGTTCCATTAGAAGCATCATCTGAGGAGTCCCCAGAGAAGGCTGCTTCATCAGCAGTGGGGCTGCCACGCTCCCTCTGCAGACCCTGCACGGAATCTCACTGCTAACTCATTTTCCCTAACTCCTGTGCCCCAGAGTCCAAGGCAGCTGAATGCTGTAGATTCTCAAACAGTATCCTCTGTGCACCCCGATGTCCACATACAGGAACTGGGGGCTTAGGGCCAGCCCTAGGTGTCACATGTCAGGTATGGTTCCCACAGAGCCCTGAGGTTTGCAGAGCCTGACATCTACCATAGCCTCGGGCCTGTGTTGGCTGGGCTTGTGACTGATTCCACAAGAGACTCGTTATATAAAAACGAAATTGAGCCGGGTGTGGTGGCTCAAGTTTATTAATTCCAGGACTGAGTAGGTGGGGACCAGAGGACTGCTACCAGCTTGAGACCACCCTAGCCTATATAACAAGTACCTGGTCAGGGCTGTACAGCAAGACCTTGTTCCAAAACAAAACAAAGCAAAAGCCAAGTTTCAGTCATTTGATTCCACTGAAAGTCCTTTGAGAACTGGGACTGTAAAGAAATGTTCACAGGGTGTTGGGACTGAACCTAGCTCTGGAGGGTGGCATCATTTTGCCCGTCCCTTAGCGTGGCTCTCTGGATTCACTGTTGGAGTGAACAAGATGTAACATGGCCTCATATACGCATCTCTCACCTCTGTCCACTGTTGGAAAGCCTCGTGGGCTCTGTCCTGATGACTGTGTTCCCACCTCCCTTGTTTCCATTTTGTCTTTTTATTATATTATTCACACAATGGACCACATTAACAGTTAACAATATTCCAGCAATTTTCAGATGAGCAGAATTTAAAATAAGATCTGGAATGAGCCATGCATGTACAGTCTTTGTAGACTTTGTGTCAGAGGAGTCTGGGATCTCTGATGTAGCATTCACATGTGTTTTGGTTTTGTTTGTTTGTTTTGTCCGTTTTTTTGGGGGTTTTTTTTTTTTTTTTTAGTTTTTTTGAGACAGGGTTTCTCTGTAGCTTTGGAGCCTGTCCTGGCACTAGCTCTTGTAGACCAGGCTGGCCTCGAACTCACAGAGATCCGCCTGCCCCTGCCTCCTGAGTGCTGGGACTAAAAGCGTGCGCCACCACCACCTGGCGCTTACGTGTGTTCTAAGAAGCCCTGATCTTGCAGATTGGCTGTCGGCATGTGGTAGATGCCACACTTCAAGAGGAAGCCTGCTCCTTGGCCAGCTTGCTAGTGTCAGTGACCAGCAAGGGAGTCGTGACATGCATGAGGAAAGTGGGCAAGGGAAGCCTGGATCCTGAGAGCATCTTTGAAATGATGGAGGTAAGGCCATGGTGCTGGGCAAGCCCGGCTAGGGGAGCTCGCTGCTTCCCACTCTTCATTTTCCATGTGTCTTCCCCATTCACACCCAGGACCCCAGCCTGGACCTGGGAAAGCAGAGGGCCCTGCCAGTAACTGTTTTATCTTCAGCAAGTCTCTCCTCTAATCCCCAGTGGCTGCATTTTGGTCTGAGAATATTGACTTTGACCATGTAAAGAATCCACATAATTATCACAAGATGAGGAACTGAATTCCTGTCCCTTCCAAAAAGAGTGTAGATGAGAACAGCACTAAGGAGTGACCTCTCTCAGGTTCTCCACAGCCTGGAGGTGTTGGGGAAAGCTAGCAAGCGTCAGGTGTGACACTCTGGGGATGGGTGAGAAGATGGCTCAATGAGTGGAGCGGTTGCCTCACAAGATGAGGACCTGAGTTCAGATCCCCAGCACCCTCATCAGCTGGGCAGAGTGGTGCGTGCCTGTAATCCTAGTACTGGGAGGCAGAGACAGGTAGATCTGGGGGCTCGTTGGCCAGCTCCTCTAACCAGTTAGGTGAGCTTCACCTTCAGTGAGAGGCCCTGTCTCAGAAACTAAGGGGAAGAGTGATGCTGACCTCTGGCCTCCACATGAAAGGACATATCAGGCAGTGTGCCTTGTCCCAGGCGTAACCCGTCCCTTGGCCAGCAAGGCTGTCTCTGAGGAGCAAAGGATTTTCTAAAGACCTGCGTGCCAGGACTCCAGGCATTTGAGCTCAAGAGTAGTATACACAGAGCACTTGTCTTTTGATATTAAAGCAAACAAAACATGATGTGACGTTTACAGTTAGTGTAAGCAAACACCAGTACAAGGAGGGAATCCACCTTGTGAAAGAGCTGAGAATATTCCTCCCACAGAGACAGTGTGGGCGTGCCAGGGCTTTCCCTTCAGGCCCTTGCTCTCAACTGCGTTCACTTATCATAGTTTATTCTTTACACAAGGAAGGCCTCCTGTCGGGGGACATTCTATGCTGTGCTCCATCCATAGCTCATAGCTTTCTTACACAGGCTTCTGCATCCAGGGGTCCCCCAGGCTGTGCGTGCCAGCTCAGGGCAACAGGTTTCTCTTCCAGGGTGGGAAGGATGACTGCCTTGAGCTGCTCTGAGGATATGAAGGGCCAGGGGAGAGTTGGTGTGTCCTCGCCTGACATGTTGTCTGTGCCCATCAACTCTTGTTCTCTGCTCTTCTCAGCAGCCCGGGTTTGGGTTTCTCTACATGCTGTTAGGACCCCCCTCCCTTCAAAGGACCCCTTTAGGCAAGAGGAGCTCACACCTTTCCTTAGAGAGGGCTCACTTCGTCTGGATGTTTTAAACAATAGCAAAGATTTATTGTGCACTGCATGCCAGGACTGTCCTTAGTGTTCTTCCCGATCTGTTACCCTTCACAGTTCATACTGTTTGAGATGAAGAACCTGAGGCATATAAAGGATAAGCAAATCTCTCTGGAGTGCTGTAGCTGTGCCGCCAGGGCTTCAAGGTGGTTGGGAAGTTAGCTCCATCAGTGAGCTGAGCATAGGTTTCCCTGACTGGGAGTGAGGCCTGCAAACTTGGCTCAGGGAGCCATTGGCTGTGACTGTTCTGACTGCCCGGAGGTTCAGTGGGAACCTCTGAGGAGCACTGCAGACTGAGGCCTCTGCTCTCCACCCCTGTTGTCCTTGCCCCTACCTCTCCTCATCTTTCTCCTACCTTCACTTGCATGAGTAATCAGACCTCCTATTTCACAGAATTGGATATCCTTCTAGTTTGTGTTTGCATGTTGTGTGAGCACACATGTGCTTGTGCACATACGTGTGCATTCACGTGGCGACCAGAGATTGACAAAGGAGTCCTCAGCCATTCTCCACCGCATGTATAGGGGCAGAATCTCTCACTCCAGCTCAGAGCTCATCAGTCCAAGCAGTCTAGCCATCCAGCTGATCTAGGGATCCCTGTCCGGCTCCCTGTGAGCTGGGATCGCAGGTGTGCTACCATATCTGCCCAATGGTTACTGGGTGCTGGGAATCTGAACTCCAGTCCCCAATAACTTTTCGTAAGTAGTCATACCTGGAGACTCACCCTGGATGACAGTCACGGCAGGCCAGAATAGACACAAAGGTTGTGATGGGTTGTGACCGGCCTGGGGCTGGTATATGCCTGGTGTCTCTCTCTTTGGCACTGCGATCCAATATAGTAGCAGAGTCACAGCAAAGGCTATGGGAGCATTCAGAGCTTGCCATGGAGATTTGGGGTGGTGCATAGTATTCTTTGTTGTTTTTTGGAGACAAATTTCTCTGTGTAGCCCTGGCTGGCCTGGAACTCACAGAGGTCCACCTACCTCTGTCTACCTGGAATCAAGAGTGTGTGCTGCTGGGCGGTGGTGGCTGTGCCTTTAATCCCAGCACTTGGGAGGTAGAGGCAGTCGGATCTTTGTGAGTTCAAGGCCAGCCTGGTCTACCTGAGCTAGTTCCAGGAGAGGCTCCAAAGCTACAGAGAAACCCTGTCTCAACCCCCCCCCCCAAAAAAAGTGTGCGCCACTACCACTCAGCTGGTGCATTGTAAGTCTTAAAATGATTCATGAACCTGAAGATAGGATAATAAAGATTTTGTTTGGAGGACCTTTGGTACATTCTATACGTGTTCATTTAGTCTTTTTTTTTTTATTTTTATTTTTGGCTGCCTGTTGTGAGACTGCTAATTACTGAACTAGAAGGTAGTCTGACCTCACGTCAAACCCCTGAGCACCTGTGTGTAGCACCAATTCTAATTGTTCTTAATAATAAAATCCTGGAGTCAGATATCAGGGTAGATGCTGAAAGATCAGAGAAATAGAGCAGCCAGCCAGTAGTTGTTATCCGTACCAAATCCTCAGACCGAAGGGGTGATCCTGTCTCTATGAATTCTCAGACCGAATTCCCTGAGCTCCTGTCTCCTCCTGCCCTATTCCTCTCTCCACCCAGCCATACTCGTTCCTGTCTCCACCTCCCTAGTGCTGAGGTGTGAGCCACTACTGATTGGCTAATCCTTTTTTTAAAAAAATATTTATTGATTTATTATATATACAATATTCTGTCTGTATATATGCCTGCAGGCCAGAAGAGGGCACCAGACCTCATTACAGATGGTTGTGAGCTACCATGTGGTTGCTGGGAATTGAACCCAGGACCTTTGGAAGAGCAGGCAATGCTCTTAACCACTGAGCCATCTCTCCAGCCCCTGGCTAATCCTTTTTTAGACTGATTTAATCTCCTGTAGCCCAGGGTGACCTTGAACTCATAGAGATCTATCTGCTGCTGTCTCCTGATTGCTACGTTAAAAGTGTGTGCCACCACTGCCTGGCATTTATGGCTAACTCCACACTCTGATCTTCAGGCAAGCTTTATTTGTTAAAGCACAAGCAAGATATCACCACACTTGTGCCTGGGGGTCTGGTGCCAGGTGAGTTAGGAATGGCTTATTCAGATGGCCTGGTTGATCTCTGCTCCTTCGTCAGCAGAAGAGTTCTTTGTGATCTCTATGCCTTATTATAAGGCAGTGTGCCTCAGCCAGGTTTGGTTGGCAGTGTGGCTGTTTGTTGTGGCAGCAGGAACATTGGCAGTCTTTTCTGGCCCTCGGTGCTCTATTTGTGTGTGTAGAGGATCTCGAGATGTAACCATGATGCTATTGGGATTTATAGTTCATTTTGTATTCATTGAAAGTTCTCGGGTGAGCTAGGGTGTAGCTCAGTGGAATGTGTGTCTAACTTGTGGGGGAAATGAAAAGCTGCTCAAAAATGTCAGTGATGCAGACAAGTGTGTGTGTTGGGCAGGCTGGCAAGCAGGGGAGCTTCTGGTCAGTGCATGCCTCACCAGTGGGGACCTCTCTTACAGACTTTGTTTTACTCTTTGGTTTTGGGGGGCCCATCACCAAACTCCCGAATGAATACATGGAGTCTTCTTCTTACTTACGAATGCCTGGCCTTAGCTTGGCTTGTTTCTAGCCAACTTTTCTTTCTTTCTTTTTTTTTAATTTTATTTAACTTTATTTTATATGCATTGGTGTGAAGGTGTCAGGTCCCCTGGAACTAGATCTTCAGACAGTTGTGGGCAGCCATGTGGGTGCTGAGAATTGAACCCGGGTCCTCTGGAAGAGCAGTCAGTGCTCTTAACCACTGAGCCATCTCTCCAGCCCCCTAGCCAACTTTTCTTAAATTATTCTGTCTACCTTTTGCCTCTGGGCTTTTACCTTTCTCTATTCTGTATGCCTCTCTTTACTGCTTACTCTTGCTGTGTAGCTGTGTGGCTGTGTAGCTGGGTGGCTGTGTGGCTGTGTAGCTGTGTAGCTGGGTGGCTGTGTAGCTTTGTGGCTGGGTGACTGTGTAGCTGGGTGGCTGTGTAGTTGTGTAGCTGGGTGACTTGGTGGCTGGCCCCCGGTGTCTTCTCTTCGCACTCCCTGATCTTCTCTCTCATTTATTCTCTGTGCCCACCAGCCCTGCCTATTTCTCTCTCCTGCCTAGCTATTGACTGTTCAACTCTTTGTTAGACTAACCAGGTGTTTTAGACAGGCAAAGCAACACAGCTTCACAGAGCTAAACAATGGACTATAAAAGAATACAACACATCTTTGCATCATTAAATGTTCCATAGCATAAACAGACGTAACGCATCTTAGAATAATATTCTCCAACTCTCTGTCCATCCCTGTCATCTGCAGAGCAGCAAGCGAGTAGGCAAGGTGCTGCACATGTCCTTGCAGAGCATTCTGCACAAGGAAGAAAGCCTGGGGCCCAAGAGGCCGAAGGTCGGGTTCCTGGGATGAGCTGTCACCACTCCGGCGGACTGTGGTTATTTCACTTTTGCATTGAGACTGGTTTGTATATATTTTTCTTAATTGTTAAAATTTAAGTCAACATTTGTACATGTAAAAATAAAGTCTATTTTCTGGTCTAATTTGGTATTACTAGCATCTCCAGCTTTATACTGTGACTTAGCAGTCTGCTGCCGAGAATGGAGGTGAAGAGGGTCTCTGTCCTCCAGGGAGCTGCCTGCTTCCCAGGTACAAGAGGATGACAGCAAACCCTGAAGTAAAGGCCCTGTAGAAGCTAGGCATGGTGGCACACACTGGGGAGGAGTTCAAGCTTGAGCCTATTTAACAAGACCCAGGCTCCAAAACAGATTCCTTGCAGAAAGTGATTTAAGGCTTGTAAGTATTTTGTGAACAATTTTTTCTTCATAAAGCTTTCACAGTAAGAATTATAAGTCTAGGTACAGTGGAACACACTTAATCCCAGTACCTGGGAGGCAGAGGTAGATCGATTTCTGTGAGTTTGAAGCCATCCTTGTCTGAGTAGTGTCTTCCAGCCCGGCCAAGGACATGTGGTGAGACCATGTCGAGAGAGGGAGAAGGAGAGGGAGCGCCCAGGCTCCTGCCTGTGTGTCCACCAGGTCCTGCCGGCCAAGAAATCCAAGAGACCCTCCCTTAGGTCAGGGGCTTAGTGGCCGTTTGGGTCATTAGCCAGCCTTTCTTACCATTCTTAGATTTTTCTTATTTTACTTTAAGTCAGAGTCTTACATAGCCAGTGATGCCTTTGGCTTCCCAGTCTTCCTGCTTGGGAATAGGTTGCAGGCGTGTTCTAGTTTATCTGACTTCCTTTATGTGTTATAACCCCTCCCAGATGTTTCGTAAGATGACCATGTTTTATCAGCACGATAACAGTTGTTTAAGGAATGGTGTCATCGGACATACCGGCCAGCTTTCATTCTCTGGGGATGGTAAGAAAGATACTTTACTAACGGTATAGCGTGGTGGAATTAAGCTGTCATGGATTGAGGAGTGTGTGTGTGTGTGTGTGTGTGTGTGTGTGCACACGTGCGCATGTGCATGTTTTCCAGGAGAACCACAGCTCCTAAGTCCATCTCATAGGGCCCTTGGGAGGCAGCGAGGTAGCTGGTTCACAGAGAATGTTGAGCTAGTGGCATCTGCATTCTTCGTAGGAATTTACCGCGTAGTGGAAAGGACATAGCATAAGCTGCAGCTGTCAGGCGTTACCTTCAGCCGCCCAGGTGTAGGCGCCTCCCCTGGTGTGTGACCAGATTCATCCATGCAAAGTAGCTGGACTTGTGTATCCCAGGGAAGCTGCCGACCTGTTGATAGCATAGTTGTTATATTTATAATGTGATATATCATAGTTATATTCTGGGCTGTTAGCTTATATTTTCCCAATGCATGCTACTTTGAATGCCATGACATGGTATTCCCAATAGGGCAGTAGGCAGGTTTCATCCTCTGCCCTGTGCCTAGTGTACCCACAAGGAATGATTGGCAGTGGTGGTGCAGACATGTTCCTTCGGTTCCAAGAGTCACTTTGGGGTTTGTAGATGACAATCCATGCTTTGTGTTTGCCCATGGGTAATAAAAGTGAACATTCAGGTTAGGCACAAGCGTGGAACTGGTCACCCTGATTTTTACGCCACCTCCCTGTTTACACACACCTCTCCCCTACATCTGACCCCATAGGAAAATAGTTGAAAGAAGAAAACCCAGGCCCGGTTAGTGGGTGAATCGATTCTGTATGTTGGGACAGCAGTGAGGGAGCCAGAGCCATAGAACACGTGGTGGTTTGTTTTGCATGAATAAAGGAGAGCAGAGAAGACGTCTTGCTCCTCAGCGCTACCCTTGTTCCCTTAACCTTGCGGGTTGTCAGCTGTCTCCCATAGGTGCCTCCCATGTGGCCCTTGAAATGATCCCGTCCGTGTGTGTGTGTCTCCCCTGACAAAGCAGCCAGGTGTCTCTCTGGAACGTGGGGTTCCTGGTTTTCTTTCCACCCTCAAGTAGTATGAGCCCTGAGAAACCTGAGACCAAGCCCTGTAGTGTGCTGCTGTCCTCCCAAGGCCTACCACCACAGGCCCCGAGGGACAGCCAGGGTCCAAGGGTGGGACCACTCTCTGAAAGCTCTGGCCTTTGAAGGGGTTTGGGAAGTCGGCCTCAGGCTAGGCCACGCTGCTGCTGACACAGGGCCAGCAGGGCTGAAGAGAAACATCTGTGAGGGCTGGGCGAGGGCCAGTTCCTTGCTGGGCCAGAGTTTTCATGTTCGGGCAGATATGGATGGGGAGCCCAGATCTTGTTTGGTCTAATTCTTTACTTTTAAAAGAAAGTTTTCAAAGCTGGGGGTAAGTGGGTGATATGGTTAAATAAACAACAGAAAAACCCCAGCCCTGGAAAGTTACTGTGCACCTCACCCTCTTCGCAGGTTTCTGCCCCTAAGCTTGGTAAGATTATTCTCTACGCTGGACGTTTAGCAAAAAAAAAATAAAAATAAAAATAAAAGACTGCCTTGGGGGTGGAGGACTCAGCACTCAGCACACGTTTCCTTGGAGAAACATTAATTTGTCTGTCCCAGCGGAAACCAGCCCTGCCTGCTCTCCCGTGGCCCGTGAGGGGGTGGGGTTCCAGATGGCCTTCTGGAGTCGGCTGCAGCTGGTGCCCCACACCTGAGCAGGGAGAGGTGGACGTGAGGATATGAATGCTTTGCAGACCCAAGATCAGCTTGGTAATAAGTGAACCAGGGTTACTCTTATAACTTGTGCGTCCGTGGCTTTGTACAGAAGTTCAGGCTGCACATAAGAGGCCTGATATATAGTCTCTGCTCTGATTGCTGCACCACTAAAGGTTAGAAAACAATCCAGGAAATGGGGCTGGGGTGTAGAGTACTTGCCTAGAATGTACAAGGCCCCAGGTTTAAGCCCAATACTACAAAGGGTTGGACTGGGGGTGGGAAACTTAAAGGAATAATAGGAAGAAAAGAAAAGGACAGACGATGATGTCCAGTTGCTAGCTTCCTGAATGATCTCTCTCTCTCTCTCTCTCTCTCTCTCTCTCTCTCTCCCAGCAGTCCTGGAAGTTGCTCTGTAGACCAGGCTGGCCTCAAACTCAGAGATCCACCTGCCTCTCGAGCGCTGGGATTGAAGGAGTGTACCATCATTGCCTAGCTCCCAGCCTGTTCTTTAAGGCAGACTTGAGAGAGCGTGAACCATTTCACCTTTGAAATCCACTGAAGCAATTAAAGAATGACAAACTGCTAAATGGGCTGTCTTGTTAGGGTTTCTGTTGCTGTGAAGAGGGGGTGTGGGGGTTCCAGACAGGGTTTCTCTGTACAACAGCCCTGACTGGCCTCGGACTCACAGAGATCTGCCTCCCAAGTGCTGGGATTGAAGGTGTGTGCTATCACTGCCCAGCCCATGACAACTCTTAGAAAGGAAAACATTTAATTGGGGTTGGGTTACAGTTCAAAAGTTCAGTCCATTGTCATCTTGGTGGGAAAGCATGGTGGCATGCAGTCAGACATGCTGGAGAGGTAGCCGAGAGTTCTACATTTGGATCCAAAGGCAGGCAGAACAGAGCGACACTGGGCCTGGCTTGAGCATCTGAAACCTGAAAGCCCACCCCCAGTGACATACTTCCTCCAGCAAGGCCACACCTCCTCCAGCAAGGTTATACCTAATAGCGCCACTCCCTATGAGCCTATGGAGGCCATCTTCATTGGAACCACTACAAGGGCTACATAAGTAGTGATACATGCTTACATTTAACAAAACACCATTTTGTTACAAATACACAGGGCGGTGTGCTATTCACAACATGGATTTTGGGTTATTTTTTTCTTCTGGTTGTTAATTGTTTTGAGGTCTTTCCACTCTCCCAGAGGACCTGAGTTTAGTTTCCAGCACCTATCCCAGGGAACTTCCAACCACCTATAACTCCAATTCTAGGAGATCTAATGCCCTCTTCTGTCCTCCATGGGCACATTTACAAACCCATACATACATACAATTCAAAATAAAAATATCATAAAGATTGATACTTATGTACATATGTAGGTATAACTGCTGTGCTGTGTGTGTGTGTAAATATGAGGATATCCCAAGGGAATTGGTCCTCTCCTTCCACCTTTTGGGTTCTGGGAGTCAGGTGCTCAGGCTTGGGGGCAACTGCCTTTACCTGCTGAGTCTTGCCATCCCCCAAAGACTGAAATTTTAAAACATTCTTCTCTTCAGACAGGGTCTCTGCAGTCTAGGCTGGCCTTAAACTGGTGGCAGTCCTTCTGCTTCAGCCT
This sequence comes from Neodon shergylaensis, assembly GCA_025134845.1. Taxonomy (NCBI): domain Eukaryota; kingdom Metazoa; phylum Chordata; class Mammalia; order Rodentia; family Cricetidae; genus Neodon; species Neodon shergylaensis. The sequence continues at coordinate 951,049 of JABTXL010005854.1, read as the reverse complement.
CCTGAGCGTTGGGATTACAGACATGAGTCACCATTCCAGGCTTTGAAACATTCTGAGGTTGACACACTTGCCACTGGTGGGCACAGGTTTAAAGCTGGGTGATAAATTGAGTTCCCTCAAAACAGCTGGAGTCTCCAGCTGTGCAGATGTTTAGGTCTAAGCCTGGGGAAGCTGTAAGAGGAAGGCTGCTTGTTTGTCCTGGCCACCCAGAACCAAAATAATCACACAGAAACCATATTATTTAAATCACCACTTGGCCCATTAGCTCTAGCTTCTTATAGGCTAACTCTTATATTAATTTAACCCATTTCTATTAATCTGCATATTGCCACGTGGCTGTGGCTTACCTGGTAAAGTTCCCAGCGTCTGTCTCTGGCAGCTCCATGACTTCTCTCTGACTCCGCCGCCTTTCCTCCCAGCATTCCATTTAGTTTTCCCCACCTAGCTCTGTTCTACCCTATCAGGCCGATCCAGTTTCTTTATTCATTAGCCAATAAAAGGAACACATAGACTAAAGGACCTCCCACACCAGGAAGCCCCTATCCAAGACACCCATGATCCTAGTTCTAGAGTAGGCATTTTAACAGCACAAATGGTGTACCAACCTTGTGCCTACATGGAGCTCTATATAATGTGTGCACACAGACACACCTCTTTCAAAATACTGCAGGTTAAATGACCAAGGATGTTGCCTGCTGCTTACTTTAACCCCCAGAAGTTGACCTTACGGGTTCAGGGTTCACTTGCTAGATCAAGTAGGAAAGAGTCGCCCTCAGGGCAGGTGAAGCCAATGCTCGGAACTAATGTTTGACAGTCCCTGGTGTGTTTCCACTCACTGCTCATCCCTTCCCCCAAGTATGTTCTGATCACAGCCTCCCCATGTGGCTTCCCCATGGCCTCCAATCTTGCTATCTCCATCTGCGTTGCTAGCTTTCTCTCAGGCTCCTCCCTGTGCCCACAGGAGTTCAAGGATCCAGGAAGTGCCTCTGTCACGAAGCTACAAATCTTTTCTCCTTCCTTCATCCCCACATGGACCACCATCCCGATTCCTTCCCTGGCCTGGCCATTGGTTGTCTTCCCTCCCTGCCTTCTCTAAGTGCCCAATAATGCCCACTGCAAACCCCAGGGCACAGCATAGGTGCTTGCTGTGCATCCCTGGGCCCTGTATGGCCATGAAGCACCACAGGCTTGTACAGTTCCTGATGTGCACTGGTCCACTAAGGCTCTCCCATGTTTTACACGCATAGGACAACCTCCCCCAACAAACCTAAGGCAGGGTCTTGACACTCAGACCCATTTTGGGAAACATCTTGGACTAACATATACTTAGATATTCCCCCACGTCTTATGCTATCTGTAATGGAGTCAGACCAAGGTGAGGAGTTGGGGATCAAAGGAGTTTTTGTTTGTTTGTTTTGAAAAAGAATTATTAACTCACCCCTACATTTTCTACCCACCCAGTTTTCCTGGAAGCAAGAGTCTTCGTTAGGTTATGCAATCACTAGTCCCCAGATTACCTCACTGAGGTTCCAGCTGTGAGACAAACCCTCTCCCACTTTAGGAAGTGAGGGGTGGTGGCTCTTTCCGTCATTTAAGGGGCCCTGCATAAGCTCTGCTTCCAGCTGGATGCCCCACCCTTGACACCTCCCCAGGTCACTGGCTGACCATCTAGGCTCCCTCTGGGCCTGGACAACATGCCCCTCCCCAGCCAGAGAGCAGGGAAAGGCTGATGACATGGTATTGCTTTTTTTTTTTTTTTGTCCTTTTTTTTTTCCTTTTGAGACAGGGACTTGTGGCTTTTAACTCCTGAACCTTCTGCTTCAGACTCTCAAACGCTATGACCACAGGTGTGCATAATACCCTGTTTATTTCATGCTAAGGATCAAACCCAGGGCTTCCTGCATGCTAGGCAAGGACTATACTAACTGAGCCACACCCCCAGCCCTGCATTTTATTTTTATGTGCATTGGTGTTTTGCCTGCTCGTATGTCTGTGTGAGGGTGCTGGGTTCACTGGAACTGGAGATACAGACAGTTGGGAGCTGCCATGGGGGTGCTGGGAATTGAACCTGGGTCCTCTGGAAGAGCAGTCAGTGCCTTAACCACTGGGCCTTCTCTCCAGTCTCGCATTTTATTTTTTAAAAGGTCAAATTCACTGAAAATTTCAACTACTCTACAAAGAACTTTATCCCCAGAAGCCAATTTTGAACAAGTGGTTCACCTGGGCTCCCTAAAGGTGAGAACATGCTCTACGTTGTTGGAGCTGGGGTAGAAACAGGAGCTCTACCATGGGTGCCTTACATCCCATCGGTTGCCAACTATGTCCTCCTGTGTCTAAGGGTCCAGTCCAGTTTTTTTTTTTTTTTTTTGGTTTTTCGAGACAGGGTTTCTCTGTGGCTTTGGAGCCTGTCCTGGAACTAGCTCTGTAGACCAGGCTGGTCTCGAACTCACAGAGATCCGCCTGCCTCTGCCTCGCGAGTGCTGGGATTAAAGGCGTGCGCCACCATCGCCCAGCTTTCCAGTCCAGTTTTTGGTGTTGAATTGTGTGTTCATCTCCTTCAGCCTGATGCTATGCTTGTGCGATGGCTCTCAATCTACAGAATCCCCAAACACTGCTGGGCTCACACCATAGGCAGCTCTCTCAGGCGAGCTATACCCCACTGATGGGTCCACAGCATTCTTTAAGTATTTTGCTTCCTGGTGGTGTGACACGTTTGGGTTCATTTCCTGCCCCTCGGGTAGAATGCTGCATTCTGCACTTACATGCCAAGAGGCTTTGCAGCTCCAAGGCCGCTCCAGGGACAGCTGGGAAACAGATGTGTCTGCTTGCTTATGTTAACTACACATCTGGATTTCTCTGAATGTGCTCATGTTCACAGGGACTCGTTGGGAGCTCTACTTTTAATCATATACTGCAGGATTCAACAACTTCCTCTTTCTACATGTTCATAAACCCCTTCTCTGAAAAGAAGCCTAGTTCCCACTGTCTTTAGTAGGGTCTGTGTATGTCATCAGTGTCCCCATGGTCTCTCCTGCTCACACAGTTCTCCCTCCCAGTGCTTGGGTTCTCACACTGGCAATGCCTCCCTCCAGCCTGCAGAGCTTTGATGTCCTTTGCTTGCACATCCAGGGGACACTGCCCCTGCTCCCTCTCCCTGACACTGCTACTCCAAGGCCCTCTGGTTCCTTTCTCTGCTCTGGTCCCCTCTTTTGCTCTGTCCCTCTTATGACTTCAGGACAGATTTTTGAGGGGAAAAATGTGAGGGAAGGAAGGTCTATCTTGCATTATTTTTTAATGAAAAGAAGTAACAAAATTACAAAATAATCACAAGCATTCTGTACCACTAAGGCTGTTAGCCTGGTCACTGTCCCTTAGTGGCTGAGTAGTTTGTAGACACTCTTTACCCCACTGAGCCTCAATTTCCCCAACAAAATGGGAAAGGATATTTCTGTGGGTACAGAGACTCATTGAGCCAATGTCAGGCCCAAATAATCACTGGACGATTGAGCAATGACAGCTATTGGCTGTCTATTAGAATCTCCTGAAACGCCAACTTTCTGGGAGGCTAGCCAAGCTGCTGGGTGGTTGTCCACAGCAGTGTAGCTACGGCTCCCAAGCCTTTCTCCTTTGGCAGGCTTGCATCACTTTTTTTTTTCTTTCCTGTTTTGTGTGTCCTCAGCCAAGCTTTCGGAGGGTTTTCAAGACAGAGGTCCTTGTTTCCACAGCCTTAAGACGTGCAGGCCAGGCTGCAGTGACCACTGCTTTCTGACCCAGGCATTGCAGCCAGAAGCAGCAGTATGGGATTTTGGAGCACCTACCTGCTTTTCTGCCTCTTCTCCATCTTGTCCCAGGTCACTGCAGAGTCACCTACCCCCAAGACCAAGAAAGTCACAAATGTCAAGAAAGGTAAGAAGGGGGCAGCTGCCCCTCCCTACCCTCTAGAGGCAGCCGTTCCTTCATCTTCAGGGGGAGCAGTCACCCCTCCCTACCCTCTAGAGGCAGCCCTTCCTTCATCTTCAGGGGGAGCAG
>JABTXL010005854.1:919626-947010 GCA_025134845.1 Neodon shergylaensis | reverse complement strand
TCATCTTCAGGGGGAGCAGTCACCCTTCCCGACACTCTAGAGGCAGCTGCCCTGCTTTCGTTAACTCCTGTTCCTTCCCTTCGTGTCTGATTCTGATGAGTCTTCCTGGGACTTTGGTGAAAGAATCTGGTAGCTAGGGTGTTCTCGCAGCAGGGATGGTTGTCAGAACTGCAAGAGTCCCCGACTCTTAGGATGGAGAAGAACCTTATAGATTTTCTAAACTGACATCTGCCCCTCCCCAACACCCGATATGTCAAAGAAGTCGAACCTCCAGCCTGGAGCTGGTTAGTTCCCATCAGGGAGCACCAGCCTGGGTTTTCTCAACTGTGAGCCCAAGAGGGTAGAATTCGCTCAAAGACTTGCAGCCAACGTTTAATAATATAACATGTATAAAGCCCCCCTGGAGAAACCTTTGCTTGGCACACACAGGGGAAATGGGGGACAAGTGGACTCTGACTTTCATCCCAGAGTGAGCTCAGAGCATCTCTGCTCTCCTCTGAAATGCTAAGGGTGAGGTCATCCTGGGAGGGGTGGAGATGAAACTGCAGAGCGTTATGGTAATGGCTGAGGTTGTCACCCCTACAGGACACAGGACGGGGAGGGTGACAGGAGGAAGAGCTAGAGGTGGAGACTCAGGAAGGCTAGAGCCCAGTCAAGGGAAAGGGTGTGGAGAATATACAGGCCCTCTGTACCTGGATAGTGAAACACAAAAGCACCTCAGAGCACAAGGCTACAGCAAAGAACGTGCAGAACTCGGTTGATAGGGGGCTTGCCTAGCGTCTGCAAGGAACTGGGTTGATCCCCAGCAACACACAAAACCCAGAGTGGTTCACACTAACCCCAGCACTAGGAAGTGAATGAAGGAGGGTTATAAATTCAAGGTTTCTTCAATTATATAGCAAATTTGAAGCCAGTCAAAATTACAGAACCCCTGACTCAAAAAACAACAAAATTCCAGGGGTTAGAGTTAACATCTTCCTGTCTGAGTGCTTGCCTAGAATGTGTGACGTCCAGTTCCATGTTCAGCACTTCAAACAAACAGACAAACAAACAAACAAACAAACAAGCAAACAACAACAAACAAAACCGGGGGTGGTGGTGCATGTCTTAAATCTCAGTACTTTGGAGGCAGAGGCAGGCGGATCTCTGAGTCTGAGGCCAGCCTGGTCTACAGAGTGAGTTCCAGGCCACACAAGAACACACAGGGAGACCCTGTCTCAAAAACAAAATTCAAAACAGAACGGATACTTTATTAACATCACTTTGACAAAGAGATCTATCATGAGACATATGTATATGGAGATGAACCTCACGAGGCTGAGCAATTGACATGTCAATAATTATTTAGAAAATTTGAATTGACTGAGCTAAAAGTAAATAAACATCTGTTGACTATGTATAGAACTGTTCCAGAAAAATCTACAAAGGTAGCAGAGACTGCTCCTGGAAGGAAAAGCAGGGAGCAGTCTGGATTGGGAAGATTATTTTTTGGATGGTTCTGATTTCTTCAATCAGATCAATATATAATAACTGTCTACAAAGTGTTCATGTTAAAGCAGGGGACTGAATACCTCATATGGTTCTGTCCTTGAGTACCACCAACAATGCCGCCAAGGCATGTGGTGTGAGGGACGTAGATCAAAGACAAGCAGGATTTCTGGATATGGAAAATGATTGCTAGTTTCTCAGGTTTTTCCCGGCCTTGTAAATCATGTTGTGGGAAAGAAGAGGATCCAAGCAGGGCTGCTCCTGACTTCAGTAATGACCACACTCAAGCTCTGGCCATAGATGGCTCCCACCCGAGAGCTCAAACACCCTGGTTCCGTTTCTGACTCACGTTACCCACATGGTGCCCTGTGCTGGTGTTCCATGTGATTGCTCACAGCGTCTGTGAACCCAGAGGTTGAGGCGGAGATACGGAGTAACCCTGGCTCCAACCCTGTCTGCTGTGCTCTTGTTCCACTGGGTGTTATTTTCCCCACACTTGACAAGTTATATCACTGATTTTTGCACATGCAAGTCCATGTCTTTTTTTGTTTGTTTGTTTGTTTGTTAATTGGTTTGTTTTCAAGACAGGGTTTCTCTGCATAGCGCTGGCTGTCCTGGAACTCCCTCTGTAGACTCCCTATCCTTTGCCTCAAGCCAAGAAGAGCTTTCCAAGTCCCACCCTGGGACTTCAGAAAGACAGGAGTCCATGCACAGCTCTCAGCTGACACACATGGTGTCCCTCACCTACACCTGCTAGTGCACATGTCAATCACCAACGCGGGCAGTCCCTATCAGGGATGTCATGTACCATGGAGCAGACGGGAAGAGCATGGCTCTGTGGCTCAGGCCAGCTCCTCTACCATCCTAGGCAGGTCGTTTAGATCTGGCCTCGGTTTCCTTGTGAAATGGTGAGTAGCCAGGATGGTTCTTGCCTGTGCCTTAGGGCTGGCTATGAGCATGGCTGAGGAGGTGCACAGCAAGCCCAAGTCCTTCTGCAGGAGAGCGCTACCAGAAATGGCTCCTCTGCTCTCCCTCAGCCGCACACAACACACCCTGTGCTGTGCCATTTCCCCTGAGCTTCCTCAGTCATTCCAGGGCGCTGTTTTCCTCTCACAGTCTGTGCGTGACGAGGTGGAGCTGTGCTGGTGGATGTGTGTCCCTGTCACCCTCAGCTCAGACTGGGGCTCGGTCCACATCCTGGGGGAACTGACCTCTGTGATTTTATGGCCCATAAATGGAGCTGGTAAGGGGGCTGTTTCCCCAACTCCTGCTAATCTCATCCTGACAAATGCAGGATAGGGAAGCCTGGAGAGGAACCAGGAACAGGCAGAAAGAGCCCACTGGAGTTCCTTAGGCAGGGGGCAAAGATGGAAGGAAAACCAAGCAGCCTAGGCTGGGAGAAGTAATTTCCCCTTGCCTCTTCGGGGGCTGGCAGAAGAGAAAGGAGCTGCGCGCCTCAGGTTTTCATGACCTCTCTGTCCTAGATGTGGTGAGCCCAAAGATGTTTGAGGAGCTCAAGAACAGGCTGGACAGCCTGGCCCAGGAGGTGGCCCTGTTGAAGGAGCAGCAGGCCTTACAGACCGGTGAGTGTGGTATGACCGTGTGGAGGGACACACCCAAGAAGGGGCCAGGCTGGTAATGGGCAGAAGCGGGGAAGAAGGCTCAGTTTCCAGCCAGTGCCAAGCTCAGGAGCCTCTGTTTTCACATGGTTCCTTGGGGGAGGCTGCCTGACTTACATCCGTACGACCCAGCCAGTCAGGCACAGCTGGGTCTGGTCACAGCTAGAGGGTGTGGGGAGGGTCAGTGCTACAGAGGCCATGGGGCACATGGCTTCCCTCCCCTGTACCCACCCTTCCAGTGTGTCTGTGCTAACCAGGCCAGCATTTGTCAGTCCCAATGTTAAAGTTCGCCAGCTGATGGGGGCTGGAGAAATGGCACGGTAATTAAGAATGCTATTGCTTCCATAGAGGACAGAGTTTGATTCCCAGCACCACGTCTGGTGTCTCACAACTGCCTGTAATCCCAGTTCCAAAGAATCGAATGCTTCTTGTCCTCCATGGGCACTGCACTCTTGTGCGTTCTCTCTCTCTCTCTCTCTCTCTCTCTCTCTCTCTCTCGCACGCACACACACACACACACCTTAAAAATAAAAATAAAGCCAGGCATGGTGGCATACACCTTTAATCCCACCACTTGGTAGGCCAGCCTGGTCTACAGAGTGAGTTTCAGGCTAATCAGGGTTATACAGTGGGACTCTGTCTCAAAGACAAAACAAATAATAATATGATAAATACAATCTTGGAGCTGGAGAGATGACTCAGGCATTAAGAGACCTAGTTGCTCTTCCAGAGAGCCTGGGTTCAGTCCCCTGCACCCACATGGTGACTGTATAATTCTAGCTCCAGGGGATCCAATGCCTTCTTCTGCCCTGAGAGTAACCTCACACAGACATGGCACACACACAGAGACATAACATGCACATATAAAAATCTTTAATGAAAATAAGTATTTTTTAAAAAATAAAAGCTGGGCCAACTGAGGCAGAGGAGGCCCACAGTCACCCTGCTGGGCACTCCAAAGGCCAGGAGAGCCAGCCTTTGTTTTCAGACTGGCTAACCACACAGAGCTTTGGGGCCAAGCTGGTCCTTCAAGTTGGTTGTCCCTCTCCACCATGGTCTTCATGCAGTGTCTACTCCCACTCTCTCTGTGACCTTGCTTCAGATCCGTGGTGTGTTAGTGAGCATACCGTGTGTGCACTTGCCTTGATCTAGGTGTACGATGTACCCGAGAGTGTGATGGGTGTGCTACAAGTCTATGAATACACACTTCCGTGAGGCTGACTTGTCAAATCCCTCCGAGATGAGGGGATGCTCCTCCTGACTACCCACTGAGTGGAAGGGCTAAGTGCATGGGGTAGGGGCCAATAGGTACTCCTGATGTATGTGACCCCACAAGTGACGCATACCCCATCTGCCTGATGGTTGTTAGAAATCAAGTTACATCGGGTAGTGGTGGTGCATGCCTTTTATCCCAGCACTTGGGAGGCAGGGATTTTGTCTCAAAAAACAGATAAACATAAACAAGAAAGAAAGAAAGAAAGAAAGAAAGAAAGAAAGAAAGAAAGAAAGAAAGAAAGAAAGAAAGAGAGAGAGAGAGAGAGAGAAAGGAAGAAGAGAAGGGAGGAAGGGAGGGAGGGAGAAGGAAGGAAGGAAGGAAGGAAGGAAGGAAGGAAGGAAGGAAGGAAGGAAGGAAAGAAGTCAAGTTAAACACAAACTGCTACACCAAGCTCACCTCCTAACCTGGGAGACCAGTGTTCCACTAAGCACTAGTTCAGAATGCCATTCGGAAAAGTCTGCCTTCCCTTACTTGGGACCTGGCCTGGACAGAGGTCCCCTCTGTGGATCCCCTGTGGTAAAGCTTGCTAGCCGTCAGACTGAGGTGGTAAGTACTAAGTATCTGGATTGTGGTCTCCATTTCAAATAGGCAGATGCCTGGCACTGTGAACTAGCTAGTGGCTTGATCCTAGAGCGGAGCCCGGTAATGGAGCACAGCTTGGGGGGCTCTGGCTAGTTGGGGAAACTGAGGTCGCAGCCTGAGGAGAGTGAAGAAGGAAGCAGACAGACCCAAGAGAAGTTAAGCTCAGAATAAGCCTGACGCCAGCCTCTGTGGCCCTGGGCAGAGACCAGGTGGCTTTTGCACTCCACCTCTGGAAGTCAGTGACCCTAGCTAAGGAGCCCTTTGTAGCAGAGGGTGGCCCATTCCCGGACCAGGACACCAATTCCTCGTGGACAGTAATCTGGCTTCTTCAGTGCCTGCCATGGCAGGGTCCTGAAGTGGAAGCAAGCAGGTTTCAAGTGATGGATGGGATAGGATGGAGGCTGGGGACAGTCTGGCCCGGGGCGTCGGAAACTTTAGACGTCTGTTTCTCCTTTCAGTATGCCTAAAGGGCACCAAAGTAAACCTGAAGTGCTTCCTGGCCTTCCCCCAGCCGAAGACCTTCCATGAGGCGAGCGAGGACTGCATCTCCCGTGGGGGCACACTGGGCACGCCGCAGTCGGGGCTGGAGAACGAGGCTCTGTTCGAGTACGCGCGCCAGAGCGTAGGCAGCGAGGTGGAGATCTGGATGGGCCTCAACGACATGGCCGCGGAAGGCGCCTGGGTGGACATGACCGGCGGCCGCCTGGCCTTCAAGAACTGGGAGACGGAGATCACGGCGCAGCCCGACGGCGGCAAAGCCGAGAACTGCGCCGCCCTGGCCGTAGCGGCCAACGGCAAGTGGTTCGACAAGCGATGCCGCGACCAATTGCCTTACGTCTGCCAGTTCGCCATCGTGTAGCCTGACCCCCGCGCTAAGGGGCGCGGCCTGGGCCAGGGAGGGGTGAGGACCACAAAGAGGCGGGTGCTGTTGGTGGGTGGGGCTTGTGAGTTGCTAAGGGGCGGGGCGTCGGCGGGCGGAGTCGAGCTCCAGAGAATGGGGCGTGCGAAGTGGTTCCTGGTGAGAGAAAAGCAGATGCAGGGTTCTGAGAGGGGTGGGAGAGACTTTCTGTCTCGGGTTCCTCCTTGTCTGTTTTTTTTTTTTTTTGCAAATAAAGCTGGTTCAGAATCCCTGAAGTTGGCTGGTCGCCATGTCAGGGTGGGGCGAAGATTCCCGGAGCCTGGCCCCAAACCCAAGAGAGCCTTATTCACGTTTCCAGCTTGCTTTTTCGTTAGAATACGACACACACTCCAATTCTGGCGGGTATGTTGGGGGCACTATCCTTTCTCTTGCTGGGGATCCATCCGGAGATGCCCGGGCATGCAGAGATCTGCTGTGAGGTAAGGGATGAATGGTTGCCAAGGCTTCCCAGGGAGATCTGTCTCTATCCTCATCCCAGGAGGCTAGTCCAGGAGCCACACACTACAGTTACTAGCACTGTCTGGGTCGGCCAGTCAACCAGGGGTTCTGTATGGCTCCAGATCAGCACAGAACATCACTGAGCCCACCATAGTGCAGGGACTTTAAATATATAGTCTGGTTTAGTTTTATCCACCCAGGACAATATGTGTTACTGTGTCTTACAATAAGGAAGTGCCAGCATAGGAAAGCTCCGTGGCTCTGGCTGATGAGAGCCTAGTGATTGTGTTTCTCCTGTTCCCCGTAGCACAGCCATTCGTGCACTGGAGGGGGCTTTCCCAGCACCTTCGGCTTCTGGACAGGCCCACAGTCCCACACTGAGGACAGCGCGATTTGATTGACCGGAACGGGAGGCCGCTTGCCGTGACTGTACTCCACACTGCCAGGCTGCCTATCGTTGGCACTCATTGTATGGAATACAGAGTCACGGCAGGGTGGTGAGAGCCATAGCTGTCGCTGTGAGAACATTCAAGGGTGAGGCTTGTACTCAGCATGGTCAGCCAACAGGGCCTCGCCCTGACCCCTCATAGTCCTGCTCAGATTTCCCGAGAAGTCGTGGGTCTGGGCGGGCAATAAACATTACCGCCTTCCACCAGAAGATGGCAGTGTGGGAAAAAGAATGACTTCCTGTTCGTCATCTGCCTGGAATGGTCCTAGGTTTAGAGCACCTATACACTGCAAACTCGGTCCGCCTGTCCTCCCAGCTCTGTTTGCTCTTTAGAAAAAAAAAATCTTATTGTCTTATCCAGGTGGACTTTGAGCTCCAGGGTTCATTCACGAAATCCTCCTGCCTCGAAAGGCTAGGATGGAAATCAGAGGGATGCTTTGAAATAGGGGTTTGTTAATGACAGACTCACTCTGAGTCATTTTGCTAACTTAGTGCCTTTTTGTTTTGTTTTGTTTTTTCAAGACAGGGTTTCTCTGTGAAGCCTGGAACTTGCTTTATAGACCAGGCTGTCCTAGAACTCACAGAGATCCGCCTGCCTCTGACTCCTGAGTGCTAGGATTAAAGGCACGTGCCTTCAATCCCAGCACTTTGGAAGCAGAGGCAGGCAGATGTCTTTGAGTTCCTGAACAGCCAGGAATGCACTGAAAGAAGGTCTCAAACAAATACAACAACAAAAGGCCTCAAAAATCCTACCAAGACCCACACACTGAGACAATGGGGATGTTCTAATCGGGAACTCACCAAGGCCTGCTGGCCTGGGGCTGAAAAAGCATGGGATACAACCGGATTTGCTGAACATAGAGGACAATGAGGACTACTGAGAACTCAAGAACAATGGCAGCCGGGCGGTGGTGGCGCACGCCTTTAATCCCAGCACTTGGGAGGCAGAGGCAGGCGGATCTCTGTGAGTTCTAGACCAGCCTGGTCTACAGAGCTAGTTCCAGGACAGGCTCCAAAGCCACAGAGAAACCCTGTCTCGAAAAACCAAAAAAAAAAAAAAAAAAAAGAACAATGGCAATGGATTTTTTTAAATTTATTTATTTATTTTTTTATTAAAGATTTCTGTCTCTTCTCCGCCTCCCCTTTCCCTCCCCCTCCCCCAATCAAGTCCCCCTCCCTCGTAAGCCCAAAGAGCAGTCAGGGTTGCCTGCCCTGTGGGAAGTCCAAAGGTCTAGTAAGGTGACCATCCAAACTGCCTAGGCTCCCACAAAGCCAATAGGTGCAGTAGGATCAAAAACCCATTGCCATTGTTCTTGAGGTTTTTGATCCTACTGCACGTACTGGCTTTGTGGGAGCCTAGGCAGTTTGGATGCTCACCTTACTAGACCTGGATGGAGGTGGGTGGGCCTTGGACTTCCCACAGGGCAGGGAACCCTGATTGCTCTTTGGGCTTACGAGGGAGGGGGACTTGATTGGGGGAGGGGGAGGGAAATGGGAGGCGGTGGTGGGGAAGAGACAGAAATCTTTAATAAATAAATAAATTAAAAAAAATCCTACCAAGAATCCCCTACCCCTTCGTCTGATTGAGAATATCATATTTGCTGGGGATGTAGTTCAGTGATGATTGCTTAGCATGCGTAAGATTTGGGTTTAATCTTCATCAGCACACGTACACAATTAAAAAATTCACTGGGAGGTGGTGGCTCACGCCTTTAATCCCAGCACTCAGGAGGCAGAGGCACGCGGATCTCTGTGAGTTCAAGGCCAACCTGGTCTACAAGAGCTAGTTCCAGGACAGGCTCCAAAACCACAGAGAAACCCTGTCTCGAAAAAAACCAAAGCAAATAAGTGAATAAATATAAAAAATTCAAAAGGGAGCGACAGTATTTGGTGCTGGCATGTGTTTGTGATTGGGAGTACATAACTGTGTAAAAACACCATTCCATTCAGAGTGTTTAGGGCTATTTCTGATGCCTGATGTCAGATCCCTCCTCTCCTGCTTTTTATGAGCCAGTGACTCACGCAAGAGCATGGTTTGTTAATTAATTAAAGTGGAAATCCTGGCCCCACTCTCTGAACACCCCCTTCTTCTCCAGTAAAAAGCACTGTTGTTTCAGGCACTGTGAACGCAATCTTCAATGAAGTTGCCACAGCGGAGGTCAAGCTAAGGTCTCACCGCTAGCTGAAGATGAACTCTGACAGTTTCTGTTCCCTGTAGAAAGCAGTTGGTGCAAAGAGCTAAGCTGGACTAGAGAGCTGGGTTAGGTTAGGAGCACTGCCTGCTCTTCCAAAGGTCCTGAGTTCAATTCTCAGCATCCACATTACTGCTCACAACTGTCTACAACTGTAGCCCCATGGGATCTGATGACCTCTTTGGGTGTTCAGATGTAGGTGCAAAAAAGACCACTCATATACATAAATAAATCTTTTTTTAAAAAGAGCTGAGCTGTGTAGTAAGAAAGTGATCTTTGGATCATGACAGGTTTAAACACCAGGTCAATAGCAAGGGAAATTTGGGTCAGCTCTAAATGCGAGAGTATTCTTTTTTCTTTCTTTTCTAATTTAAATTAAAATTTATTTTATTTTTGGGTTTTTCAAGACAGGGTTTTTCTTTACCCCTGACTGTCCTGTAACTTGCTCTGTAGACCAGGCTGGCCTCGTGTTGGGACCATTTGGAGTCCTGGCCTCCAGCTGCTCTTCCCTGCTAGAGATCTTTACTTTCCTTCTGATTTGAGTTACTGAAAGATGTGTCAAAGTTGTTTACCAGCTCTGCTTCCTGAGCATGTGTTGCCTTGGCCTTGAGGATCAGAGGATAAGGTTTTCACCTGTTGATCCACCTGACTGTGTTGGGTATATAAGCTTCCGTGGTGCTATTGAATAGAGGGCTTCTTACCAGGGACTAGAGATTCATGTCTCTGTCTCTCTGTCTTTGTGTGTTTCAATCTCTAGCCCCTTGCCCTAAGTTCAAGAGCTGTATGGTAGTGCATAGAATGCAGACAGGCGTTGTGCGCTTCAGCCTCAAACTCACAGAGATCCACCTATCTCTGCCTCCTGAGTGCCAGGATTAAAGGCGTGTGCCACCACTGAGGGGCACTAGAGTTTTCTTTTTCTTCTTTAAGATTTATTTATTATTATGTATACAGTGTTCTGCCTGAATGTATCGCTGCAGGCCAGAAGAGGGCACCAAATCTCATTACAGGTGCTTGTGAGCCATCATTTGGGTACTGGCAATCAAATTCAGGACCTCTGGAAGAGCAGCCAGTGTTCTTAACCTCTGGTCCATCTCCCCAGCCCCACTAGAATTTTCTTAACTGGGTAAACAATGAATCAGATTTTCAGTTACTCCACAGTGGTTGCCCTGGGTAGGAAAGCACTCTTGACTTAGAGTCCAGCTTGACAACTTTCTCTCCCTAGTGCTGTGGCCTTGGGGAGACAACCACAAAACTGTGGTTTGTTTCTTGTGCACCATTTGCAGTAAAACACTGGCCACTAGGGTCACGCTCAAAGGCAGGGCCAGCCAAAGTGAAAAAAATGTCCTCTGGGCTCTACACAGGCACGGAGTGGCCAGAGGGCAGGAAGACCAGGTGGAGATGGCACTACTGGGGCTGTGGAGTGGACCCACATGTGAGAGGCATCTGAGTGCAGGACCAGCAACCACAGAATATACCAGACAGAGTACTGGGGGGGAGGGGGGAGAAGGACATCTTCCCAACACCTGTGTCCACCCACCTTTGTGATCTACCCTGACCTCACAGGAGATCCAGGCAATGCTGTCTCTCTGCCTGGACAGTCTTCTGCATGCCGGATACCATCTGAGGACCAAGTGGACAGAGTTGGAATCCAGGCTTCCTCTAGTCCGTGTAAGGCTCTGACGTTCACAGTGTCCCCAGTTCTTTGAGAGCTGGTGCTCTTGTGGACTGGGACACAACACACAAGAGTCGGAGGTGGCGGAGGTGGAGGTGCTGGAGTAGACAGGGAAGCAAACAAGGCTTTTTTCACCCTGGTCCCCAAAGTGTTTTGTTGTTTAAACATCAACTATACTTTTTTCCCCCCCTGGAACTCGTTTTGTAGACCAAACTGGCCTCAAACTCACAGATATCTGCCTGCCTCTGCCTCCTGGGTGTGATTAATGGCGTGTTTATCACTGCCTGGCCAACCGTACTTTTTAAATGTCTCCAGGTAATACTTTAAAGGTAGAACAATTTTGTAGTATAAATACCCTAGAATGTTCTCTCAGTAGTTACAAGGAACAATTCTACTGACAGTTGGCAAAACTCAGAAGATTCTAAGTAAAGAAAGTTCAGGTCACATTCTGAACTCGGCTGACAGGACAGCAGGACAGACGTGGGCTTCGTCTCCCTTGGAGTCAATGTGTGCAAAGCATTTTGCTTGGTGTCAGGGCTCAGAGTACAGTCCTTTTGACAATTGTTCCTGTGACTTTGCAAGGTGTGTGTTGGGGTGGGGAGTGGGAGCTTGTCATTTAATAGAAAGAGGTTGTGGTTCTGCAGGAACCAAGACTTCCTGGTTTTCGACAAAACTCTGAGTAGAAGTTGTTGCTCTTGAGGCAGCCTGACTCCAACTGCCCTGTGTTAGGTCAGGGCTGTCTGAGCTCTGCCACACTGGACTGGCTCAGTGCGTCTCTCTGTGGAAGCGCATATGCAGAACTCATACCCAGCAGGTCTGTCTAGAATGTTCCTCACTTTTCCCGCTGCCCACTCAAGAAGCCTGTACCACTGGCTTCCTTGCAAGAAGTCCTAGAACGCCGGGCAGTGGTGGCGCACGCCTTTAATCCCAGCACTCGGGAGGCAGAGACAGGCGGATCTCTGGGAGTTCGAGGCCAGCCTGGTCTACAAGAGCTAGTGCCAGGACAGGCACCAAAGCTACAGAGAAACCCTGTCTCGAAAAAAAAAAAAAAAAAAAAAAAAAGAAGTCCTAGAAAATGAGCAGGGAAGAGCTTCCTAGGATAACCAATCAGCTCCCGTTGTCTGCTGAGTGGACACTTAGACACAGTTTTATCCTATATGTTGAAGGCTGTTGGCAGAGTCCCCGACCTCTGTCCGCCCAAGCCATCAGTTCCTGCTCTGGTTGGGATAGCTATATTGTTTGAAAACATGGCCAATGTGACCTGTGGTCCTGAATCTCCCCTAATGAGAACCACTGAGGTTGAAGGTCTGACAGCATCACACAGACATACACGCTGGCAAAACACCAATGCAAATAATAAATAAGGTATTATTATAAATAAATAAAGAAAGAAAGAAACTTGTACCAGGATCAGCAAGATCTGCAGCTTAAGATACTTGCTGCGGGGGCTGGAGAGATGGCTCAGAGGTTAAGAGCATTGCCTGTTCTTCCAAAGGTCCTGAGTTCAATTCCCAGCAACCACATGGTGGCTCACAATCATCTGTAAAGGGGCCTGGTGCCCTCTTCTGGCCTGCAAGGCATACACACAGCAGAATATTGTATACATAATAAATAAATAAATAATTAAAAAAAAAAAAGATACTTGCTGCGGAGCCTGTGATTTGAGTACGATCCCTGGAACACACATAGTGGACAAAGAAAATTGAGACTAAAAGTTTGTCTTCTAATCTTCACATAGGTGCTGCGGTGCATGCTTACAGCCTCACACCTTCACACAAATTAATGATAAATTTTTTTTTTTTGGTTTTTCAAGACAGGGTTTCTCTGTGGTTTTGGAGCCTGTCCTGGAACTAGCTCTTGTAGACCAAGCTGGTCTCGAATTCACAGAGATCTGCCTGCCTCTGCCTCCCGAGTGCTGGGATTAAAGGCGCGCGCCACCACCGCCTGGCTAAAATATTTAAATTGATTAAAAAAAAACTTGTACCACTGACTCAAGAAACATAAGTCCTTTGAGATTTCTGTAATAGCACCTAACACCTATGGCTGTCACTTCCAGGGCAGTGGAATATCTTTGGGCTGCTTTTGGGCAGGGATTGAGTACAGAAAGAAGGTTGACGTGGCCCTTCTTGCCAGTGACCCAACTACTTCTGTAGTTGATCGGATCAGGGGTCACCTGATCAGAGCGGTTATCTGAGCCCATCCTAGTCTCCCACTACCCGTACCCCTACACTTCTGTAATCCTAGCACATGGGAAGTGGAGGAAGTGGAGGCAGGAGAAGCAGAAGTTCAAGACCATCCTTGAGTATTGCTAAATTCCAGGTCAGCCTGAGTTTTATGAAACCTTGTCTCAGGAAAAGAATTCAGATAAGAGCCCTCATAACATTTTACAACTGTCCCTGCAACCACAGTCCCTATTCAGTTCCTTCCTCTGGAGTTAAGGTGGCCTCAGTGTTACCGGTAGCAGGACACAGGTCAGTGTGAACAGCTGTGCTGCCCAATTGTTTTCAGAGATCTCCACCTAGGTGAAGCTCTGGTCTTTACTGACACAGATAAAAGTGCTTCAGGAGGCACAGGTACCAAGCAAAGCTGGGACTTACTAAGCCAAGCTTGAGTTTGCTGAGGGAAAACATCGTGGGGTCTACAAAGAAAAGCACATCCGGATTTAAGCCCAGGAGTTGCTGAAGGGCTAAGGACAGCCGCACACACCCGAGGTAAGGGGCGGGAGTGGGCTTCTTCAGAGACTGCAGTCTTGAGCTTCTGATAGTGAAACTGTGCAACACAGAGGGGGTATTATTATTTACATGTTGAAGTGGGGAAGAAGTGAGGAATTCTGGGAGTGGGATTTTCCCAGACTAGGGTTTCCTCAACTTTTCTGTTTTATGTGGTTTTCTGGATGTATCCTGGCATCAGATGCAGGATGGGAGCAGGTAGCTCAGCCAGACTAATGGTGTGGAGATCGTTATAAAGCAAAGAGCTGTGGTTGTAGTGGTTCGAATAAGAATGGCTCTCATGGGCTCGTATATCTGAATGCTTAGTCACCAGGGAGTGGCACTACTCAGAAGGATTAGGAGGTGTGGCCTTGCTGGGGTAGGTGTGGCCTTGCTGGAGGCAGTGCGTCACTGAGAGTGGGCTTGGCCCAATGGCTCTCTCTCCCTGCTGCCTATGTATCCAGATGTAGAACTTTCAGCTGTCTCTCCAGTACACGCGTCCACCTGCTAACAATAAACTAAACCTCTGAAACTATAAGCAAACCCCAGTTAAATGCTTTCTTTTGTAAGAGCTGCTGTGGTCATGGTGGCTCTTCACAGTCATGGAACACTGACTAAGGCTAAGACCATGGTCTTCTGAGTAAGCTACATTGGTTCCAGCTGATTTGGGATGGTCTTTCTGTAACACGACTCTAACATTGCATAACCTGTTATACCGGGGCTGTAGCCCAGTTGGTAAAGTGTTTGCCAGGCTTTTATGAGGCTCTGGGTTCTCCCCACAGCCCTGCAAAAACAAACCAAGCAATGTCGATTGCTTCTTGTTCCTTACCAACCTCACTAACAGCTCAAGGAAAGTAGTTAGTGGAATGTAATCAGCCTTACCTGTGGGTCATTCTTGGCAAGTGCGTGAGTAATTGTTACTACCTTGCTGGCGGTTCCCCTCCTGCCCACCCTGCGCCTGTATGCTTCCTCCACATCATGTTATATGGCAACTTCTCTGTCACTAGCCTATAGCTTGGGGGGCTGCACACCATGGGTATTCAAGAAGAGCGACTGGAAATAACTGGATTAAATCAGACGCCCAGAAGAAAAATGCCCCTTGCTTTATTGCTACTAACAATAAAGCTCCTCATGCAAACCAAAGCAGCTGCGATGCCATGTTCAATTATGGCTCAGGCCTTGGCAAGGAGCTGAAGGTAAAGTTTGCTCAGGAAATCCACGCTGGCAGCAATTGTAGCAAAAGTGCAATTTTTCATCTTAAAAATCAATGTCCCTGGCTTGGAGGACGTAAATAAAACTTTTTTCCTTAAACACAAAAAAAACAAAGGCTTTATTATCTCAGGGAGACTTTGTTATCGATCGATATCTTGGTTATTTAAAGTAACCTAATTGATACTAGAAGGGATTGGACTCTAGAGGCACAGGACAGTTTTATCTTCATTATTGGGAATTTCTGTTTGGCCATGTTTGTCAAAGAGGTGGTAATTACACAGTATTACTGAGTTGCCATTGGAGCAGATGTGAGGAGATGGGGAGGAATCTCCTCTACAGACTCCGCTTCCCAGCTCTCCCCTTCGGCAGGGCCTGAGAGACCATCAGTAAAACGGACAGTTTGGTTGTGAGATAAATATTTAACATGTCTTTTGACTTTAGATGTTTACTCTTCTTTAAGTACATAAAATTAAGGGTAATGTTAGCTAATAGCAACATTTGTGTTGTTTATTTTGTTTTATTTATTTATTTATTGGTTTTTCGAGACAGGGTTTCTCTGTAGCTTTAGAGCCTGTCCGTCCTGGAACTAGCTCTTGTGGACCAGGCTGACCTTGAACTCACAGACATTCGCCTGCCTCTACCTCCCGAATGCTGGGATTAAAAGCATGTGCCACCACTGCCCAGCTTTTTTCTTTCTTTAAGATTTTATTTTAAATCATGCATATATGAGTCTGCCTTTGATGGGTATGAGCATGTGGGTGCAGATGCTTGTGGAGGTCAGGAGAGGGCACCAGATCCCCGGGAGTCCCAGGCAGTTGTGAGCCACTTGACCAGGTGCTTCCAAAACAAACTCTGGTCTTTTGCAAAGCAGCTGGTGCTCTTAACCACCTTTCCACCCTTTGTTTATTAACTGGGGGCTGAACGTAGAACTTGACGTGTGGAAGGCAAGTGCTTTACCTGAGCTAGGAGCCATGCTTTTGCTTTGAATTTGTGATCCTCCTGCCTCATCTTACACACAAGTACCTGGGATTACAGACCTGTAACAACAGGCCTGGCTACTGTTGGTATGCTTTTTGTTGCTTGTTTGATTTTTTTGTGGGGGCGGGGATATGTTCCAGATTGGCCTGGAATGTTCTATGTAGCCCAACCTGGTCTTGAACTTTTAATGATCCTTTTGCCTCAGCCTCTCAAGTGCTGTGCACTTACAGATGTGAGCCACCGGAGTTGGTATTTGGTGCTTTTTAATTTTTTGGCCATCTGTGTATTCTCACAGTGAGATGTCTGTTCTTATTTCTTATTTATTTACTTACTTACTTTTGCCAACTTTTGCTCTTTATTTTGAAGAATAGGGACCTCCTGTGTAATCCAAGCTGGCCTGGAACTCTCTATGTGTCCTAGGCTGGAATTTGCAATCCTCTGTGTCAGATTCAAGAATGCTATGTCTTTTCTACTGAGCTGAGCCCAGCCCCCTGCTTTGTTGTTTTCCTCTCAGGGCGCACTGTGATTCTTGGCTCTCGGTAATCTGGGCTTGTTCCCTAGGGAACTGGACGCCATGCAGGTTTATTTGATTACCATTCCTCAGAGAGATTTTCCCAACTTTTCTCTCACCCCAGCTTCTGCTTTACAACACTTACATAATACATTGCATTACCTATCAATTTGCTTTTTGTTACTGCTTCTTCCAATTTTCAGCTCTACCAGAAGCCTGAAGCAAGCTTACTGCTCTATCTCCAGGGCCCAGTTAGCACTCGGTAAATAATTCCCTGCCTGACAGGATGAAGGGATGAATAACTGTGAGCTAAATGAGAAATTTACTTCTTGGTCAGGAGCTTGTTCTGACTTTGAACGCCCCCTCTTGGGAAGTCAAATTTGTTCAGGAACAAAGGTCATAAATCAAAACCTCGGGATGGCAAAAAAGATGGTGGCCACGAAGAGACTGAAGAAACCAGTGGAGGTGGTGAAATACTGGAAAACTTCTCCCTGGAACATGAGCTTCCTGTGATTTCTGTGGGTTAGGGGAAAGAAATAATTTGCTCCTCATCCTTGTGAGTTCTTCCTTTTTTTTTAAGATGGGGTTTTATAACCTGACTGGATTTGAACTCCTGCCCTAACTCCCAAATCCTGGAACGACTGTCATGTACAACCTTACCTGGCTTCCCCGTGAGTTCTTCAATATCCACACAGCCACAGCACTTACCCTCAGCAAGGTCTGGATACCTTACAGCTCAGTAAAGTTAAGACAAAATTAGCCATCTTAACAGTTTACCAGTTGTCTTCAAATAAACATCTACTCAGGGGCCCACGCAAAAAATCAGCCAGGTGTCATTCCTTTTGCAGCTTTCTGATGTCTGGAGTGGAAATGAATTCTTACTTTTCTTTCTCCTTTTTTTGTGGTTTTTAGAGATGGGGTTTCTCTGCATAGCCCTGGCTGTCCTGGGACTCACTCTGTAGATCAGGCTGGCCTCGAGCTCACAGAGATCCACCTGCCTCTGCCTCCTGAGTCCTGGGATCAAAGGCGTGTGTCTCCACACCTGGCCATGTCATATTTCTTTGACAACTTTATATTTTGCTTTGAACCCAGTAGTAACGTTATGTATAGTAAGTCATACAAGCAAAAGAAATGGAGCAGTCAGCTCTCAGTTTCATGGCTCTTGTTTCTAAGGCATCTGCTTAGCTCTACAGCTCTCAGAACTGAGGCCTCCAGGAGTGCTGAGTTACTGGGGTTAAGAGACAGGCAGGGCCGAAATGCTTTCTCACAGTACCTTGTAGTGATGTGTGGTGTAGAGGAAGCCTTCACCATCACCAGGGTTGATGCAGCAAGTGGGCGGCTCCCATCAGCCTCCCACCTTCTGGTTGCAAGGATTTGGCCTGTGACCATCCCTCCCTTTCTCCACATTCTAAATTCCTGAGAAAAGCCAAACCTAAATGATTAAGATATTACCTGATAATCTTTTAAAATAACCAATAAAATCCAGTATCTCTGGTGATGTCCTGAAATTTGAAAAACTGAAATTTATGCCCTGGCAATGCTGGAGCATGCACGGGCAGTCCGCACAAGGCGGTCTGTTGAACCTGTCCATGTTGGGTTTCATGGTCTAAGCTGATGAGGACGACTGACCAGGCCTCTTCCTCAACAGGGCACCAGATCTCATGACAGATGGTTGTGAGCCACCATGTGGGTGCTGGGACCTTTGGAAGAGCAGGCGGTTCTCTTAACTGCTGAGCCATCTCTCCAGTACCCTGGTGAGATCCTGCTAACATCAAAATGGATCTAGGTCTGAATCCGCTAACACAAATCAAACACTTGGTAATAGGTTGAATGTTTAGGAAAGTACCCCATGGAGTCAAGGTTAATCAAAATGTTCCACTCAGAGGGTGATAAAGATCCCGGCCATATGGTCTTCCTGCCCATTGCCCCCAGGCTCCTTTCTGTCCCTATAAAAATCCATTGTCCCTGACTTCCCTACAATAATCTTAAATGGATAATACTCCCCCCACCCCGTTCTTACAGTGCAGACTCTTGAATATACTGGAATTCCTGCCCATCAACGTTTGTCTCAGAGGGATTGTGCTGTGGGACAATGGTCTGTATTCTGTCAATTATATTTTAAATTTTATATTTTATTTAATATTTTATTTAAATATTATATTTTAAATAAATCCTGATTGGTCAGTAGCCAGGAAGGAAGTATAGGCAGGACAACTAGACAGGAAGTAGAGGAGGGTCAATGAGAACAGGAGGATTCTGGGAAGAAAGAAGTCCTATTCTGCAGTCCTGACCTGGCCACAGAGTAAGCAAGATGTAACTGCCTCACTGAAAAAGGCACTAAGCCACATGGATAACATAGACAAGAATACTGGGCTAATATAAGTTATAAGAGTTAATAAGAAGCCTGAGCAAATAGACCAATCAGTTTATAGTTAATGTAGACCTCTGTGTGATTTCTTTGGGACTTAACAACTGCGGGAACCGGGAAGGACAGAAAACTCAACAGGATTGGCTTTCAAGTGGTAAGCAGATGGACTTGGGTCTGAATACAATTTTGGGCAACATTCTTTAGATTTCCTTATACTGCATGGAAAGAGATGGGAAGGAGAGCGGGGAGAGAGACATCTAGCTGTTTTTTTTTTTTCCTTTGGTTTTTTTGAGACAGGGTTTCTCTGTAGCTTTTGGAGCCTGTCCTGGAACTCCCTTTGTAGACCAGGCTGGCCTCGAACTCACAGAGATCCACCTGCCTCTGCCTCCCGAGTGCTGGGATTAAAGGCGTGCGCCACCACCACCCGGCTCATCTAGCTGTTTTTACTTCCCTGAGTTGGCAGGTGATTCTAAGAACTTATTCAATTCGGAGTATATTGGAATTTTATGTACTCAGGACTGAACATGAGACAAGAATGTTTTCCAATGTGCTTTGCAAACTAAAAGAAAAAGTATCAAACTTATACAGTCATGCTGTTGGTCTGACTGAAAGCAGGGACTAAGTTATTCTCGAGCCCATTCTTTTCCCGAAACATGAACTATATGGCTGCCTGCTATCTACAGCCCTGCCTGAACTGACCTGCAGGGTCTTCTAATGTTTCTGAGCTAATTCTCTTTACCCTCCCTTCTGTTGCTGCTGGTTTTTTACTCTTTTGGGGGACCCAACACCGAACTCCCAAATAAATCACACATGGAGGCTTATTCTTACTTATGAATGCCCAGTAGCTTGGCTTATTTCTTACCAACTTTTCTTAAATTATCCTGACCACCTTCTTCCTCTGGGCTTTTTTTTTTTTTTTCGTTTTTCGAGACAGGGTTTCTCTGTGGCTTTGGAGCCTGTCCTGGAACTAGCTCTGTAGACCAGGCTGGTCTCAAACTCACAGAGATCTGCCTGCCTCTGCCTCCCGAGTGCTGGGATTAAAGGCGTGCGCCACCACCGCCCGGCCTGGGCTTTTTTTTTTTTTCTTCTTTATATCTTATTTTCCTTCTTACTCTGTGACTGGCTGACTCCTTGCCTTCTCCTTCTTGTTCCTCCTTCTCTTCCTCATTTCTCCTATTAATACTCTCTGCCTTCCAGATCTGCCTGTTCTTGCTCCTGCCTCACTATCGGCCGTTCCACTCTTTATTAGACCACCAGGTGTTTTAGACAGGCAAAGAATCACAGCTTCACAGAGTTAAACAAATGCAGCATAAACAAAAGTAACACACCTTAAAATAATATTCCCTAACACCCTTTCACCTCAAGGAATGCCCCACTCCATATGTCAATCAAGGCTGTCACTCCTCAGTCATTCCCAGTCGCCAGGAGACTAGCCTGCAGGCTCAGTTTCATGGGAGCTTGAATTCGGTACACACACACACACACACACACACACACACAGATTGTAGGACACACTGCTGGGAACTCTAGGTTGCCTCTCACCAATACTTAGGTCCTATAACCCAAATACGAGGTTGGCTTGGGATAACTAAACCTACCTGCCTTAGTCTATCTTGTGGCTTTTAACAGAATGCCTGAGAATGGTTATTTTGTAAAGGTTTATTTGACTTGTGGTTCTAAAGGCTGGGGAGCCCTAGGTGATGGCGTTGGCATCTGCTCAGTTTCTGGGGTATGTATATATGTGCAGGTGCATGTGCTCATGTATGTATGTGGAGGCCAGAAGATACTTCAGGTGGCTTTCCTATTTTTTGAGACAAAGTCTTAGGCTTGCCAGTGAGCTACAGGGACCCCCCATCTTCACCTTCCCAGTGCTTGGATTATAGGCATGTGCCACCATGCCCAGCTTACAAATCTCTTCTTGATGGGGTTGAAGGATGGTTCAGCATAAGAGCATTGCCTGTTCTTCCAGAGGAACTGAGTTCAATACCCCGGAAACCACATGGTGGCTTCCAAACATCTGTAATGGGACCTGACTCCCT
Organism: Neodon shergylaensis; assembly: GCA_025134845.1. NCBI lineage: Eukaryota > Metazoa > Chordata > Mammalia > Rodentia > Cricetidae > Neodon > Neodon shergylaensis. Next base: position 926,560 of record JABTXL010005854.1, on the reverse strand, counting down.
CTTCTGGCCTGCAGGAATACATGCAGACAGAACACTATACATAATAACTAAATAAATCATTAAAAAAAATCTCTTCTTGGTAAATGCCAACTTATGGGACTAGGAAGATGATGGCTCAGTTAGCAAAATGCTTGCTGTGTATTTTAAGGATCTGCGCTTGGAACCCTTGTACCTGAACAGAAGCTGGGCACGGGGGCTAGAGAGAGGTCTCAGTGTTAACCCACTTGCTGTTTTTTTTTTTTTTTGGTTTTTCGAGACAGGGTTTCTCTGTAGCTTTGGTGCCTGTCCTGGAACTAGCTCTTGTAGACCAGGCTGGCCTCAAACTCACAGAGATCCGCCTGCCTCTGCCTCCCAAGTGCTGGGATTAAAGGCGTGCACCACCACCGCCCGGCTCCCACTTGCTGTTCTTGATGAGGACCCCCGACCATCTTCCAGCACCCGCATGACAATTGACAGCCACCTATCAGTTACAGGGGATCTGACACCCTCTTCTAACCTCCATGGACACCAGATATGCACACGGTACACATGCATACATTTAGACAAAACACTCATACACACATAACGATCTAAAAAGGAAAAGCCTTGGCCTGGAGGGATGGCTCAGCCGTTAAAGGCTAGGCTCACAACCAAAAATATAAAAAGGAAAAGCCAGGCAGTGACATGTGGCTATAAATCCCGGCACCGTGGTAACCAGAGCATCCCTGAGGCTTCTGAGGCTTACTGCCTGTTGGGGGCTGTGGACCCCCTGACCCTGAATTTCCTGTAAACAACTTGTTATGCTTGCAGCTGCTCTGAGCAAAACAACTTGTTTTCCTGTGTTTGCAGCTGCTCTGAGCACGAGACCCTCAGGAGTTCCTGATGGTAGGGGAGTGATTTCTGGTGGGTTTGGCTGGGGTGGCTATCAGTTAAGGATCCCTATATAAGCTGCTTTGGAACACAATAAAGGGAGCATTGTTGAGGAATTCAAGGGTGACCCGTGTCTCTGTGTATTTCAATCTCCAGACCCCTTGCCCGACTCGCAAACCGTCCCGTAGTACAGGCGTAGTGTGTAGAGCACAGAGCAGACATGACATTGCTTTACAACTAGTTTAGCCAAACTGGGAGTTCCATGTTTCGTGAGAGACCTTGCCTTTAAAAAATAAACTGCATCCCTGGCTACAGACCTCAAAATGGATGGCAGAATGTAAGACTTTTTTTTTCCTGCTATGTAGCCCAGGCTAGCCTTAACTCACAATTCTCCCTCAGTCTCCTAGTGTGCGATTACATGTGTGTGTGCACTACCACGCCTGGCTGGGACTCATTTTTATTTCAAACAAAAATATTTGCTTCCCCCAGGGCACGGCATCAAATGAAGAGGGAAGAGATTACAGCACAAAGCCTGACTGCCTGCCCCAGTAAATCCTCAGTGAACAATGGGCCGGGAAGCCACTTAGCCCACGTGGAGCCTGCCAAAAGGGACCTCCACGGAAACGGTACAAACAGCAGCCGCATTAAACCACTGGATACACGTTCATTTTGTATATCTTTATTAAAAAAAAAGTATAGGAAACGAATAAGATGTTATCTAAAATGTCTCTACATTAAATAAATTATTTTCATGTATGCACTGCAGAGCTAACTTGCACTGAGGTTGCAGCTGATGGACTCTGGCTTGTCCCCAGGAAGAGCCAACCTGTTCTTTCCATATGTAGCCACAGGACCAGCCGATGGGCGCAAAGGCTGGATCAGCAGAGGAGCCAAGGTGAAAAGGCACTGGGCTGCACACAGTGAGAACCAACACATGAGAGTGATCTTGCCAAGGGGCACTTGAAAGCAGACGTCAGTGGAGAGCCACCCCCCAGCATGGTGACTCCAAGTGAAGGAAGGGGCCACAGCTGCCCTTGCCCTTCCTGGAGGGTGTGTAGCACCTTGGGTAGCTGGGTAGGAGTTAGAGGAAAGATGCATGAGCAGCACCTGGACCATGATCAAAAAGTGAACCCTCCTTTCCGGAGAGAACTCAAGAGGTCTTGGAGTTCAAACCTTCCAGGAGATCCCCTGAGTGCACTGTCTCAGAGGCGACATGGGCCAGATGATGAGACCCTCTCCAAGGTCCACGTCCTGGGCATTATGAAGCTCATTTATTTCTCGAAGGCTTGACAGAGATCCTGAACTCTGTAGTGTGCTAAGCTACACTAGCATGGCTTTCTCTCGAGATCAAGGCAGGAGGGACTTTCGCTCTCTCCTCGCTCTGTGATGGGAGCTCCGCTCTTTGCCTTTCAGAGTCAGTTTATAGACAAAGCACATAGCCTCAGAGATGAGGCAACAGGGAAAGATATATCTACATCTATAGATAGGCATATAGATACATAGATATATATTTGTTTTTGTTTTTTTCGAGACAGGGTTTCTCTGTGTAGACCTGGTTGTCCTGGAACTCACAGAGATCCGCCCACCTCTGCCTCCTGAGTGCTGGGATTAAAGGTGTGCACCACCACTGCCCGGTTTAATTATATATCTTTAAAGGATCAAATTAGTCTCAAAATTTGTTTAAATGTCGAAGTATTGCTGCAGCCAAGAGAGCCACACACCACACAGCGCAGCTCATGGAAATTTCTCTTACTCCTAGGAGTAGGGGACAAGGGGGTCATTTCTGCAGGGGGCAGCTGTGCAGTGAAAGAGGACTGGGAAGTCTTTAACGAGTAAAATACACACATGCACACTCTTCTGGCTGGGTAGGTCTAGTGTAGAAACCAAAATGTAGACATCCAAACCAGGTAGCACGAGATCAAACCACTACACTAGATCAACAGGAGCTTCGTTTGTTTTTAAAAGAGGGTCTGACGTGGACCAGCACACTGGGCAATGACCTCCTACTCACCACACACTGGGCAATGACCTTCAAATCGGATCCTCATGCATCGACTTCCCTGGTGCTGGGACTGCAGGTGTGTGCCACCATGCCTGGGTCTATGCAGTGCTGGGGATGGAGCCCAGAGCCCGTGCATGTCAGGCAAGCATTCTGCCAACTGAGCTGTACCCCCAGCTCCACATCCAACTTTTTAAAACACAAAGGACCACCAAATAAATACTACTACTGTTACTACTACTAATAAAAAAGACACTGTCATTTTCATCCAGAGCACTCCATTGAGAGCAGACCACAAGTACACCTTCTGGAAATCTGCCAAGTCTCTGCTGCTTAGCATTGAGAATCCAGGGGTCACTGTAGTACCGTCTGGGTGGACCATGTCTCTCTTCTGTCACTGTGGCCAGCCCCAACACAACCTGAGTTCAGGAAACCTGAGCTGTTGCTGGCATCCCCATCAGAAGCCATGATTTTTTGTCATCACTGGAAGGAATCCGCCAGGAAATCAGGAGTCGGTGGCATCTTGTAAAACCTACTCTTCCTTCAGTAGATTGCTCTGCCATCTGACTGCTGTTTAGGACTTCAGTTTTGCATGTCTCAACACCTGGTGCCACATCTCAGCAAAGTCTTTGGAATGGGGCCCAATTATTCTTCTGTCTCCACTGGTCCCTGGGTGTTGAGTAAGGGGATGTCCGTCTCCCTGACATCTACCTCCCCCTTGCTGGGGTGTGAAAATGTGTATGGTTCACTCTCAGACTCAGGAAGGCTACTAGGGGCTGGCTCATCTGCAGTGAACTTTGCAGTTGGGGTCCTGGAGAATACTGGGGGTGGGGAGGGGGGACAGTCCCCCATGGGGCCCTGGAAGGGCCGGTAGGTGTCCACCTCTGGCTGGATGAAGGATCCACCGGAGTCTTGCAGCAGGTGGCCATACACCATGGTGTCATCGATGACGGCGTACACATGGGAGTCATTGTCCTTTCGTCTTTTCGGGAACTTTTGAGCCTGGGGCACCTGAGTATTGACATTGCCATTGTAGATACCCACAGCAGGGCCCTTGTTGACCTTCTTCCTGTTTGTAGAGGGCGAACAACAGAATGTGTCAGATGAGTGACATCTCACCCAATCCCTGAAGCCTATCAGCATTTGGAACTGAAACTGTCTTAAGGACTACTCGGAAGCAAATAGCCTTTGTCTCAGGTTTCCAAGGCAGAAATTGAGGAATCATAAATGGAAGAGGTCGTTTAAATGATTGTGTTTGGACTCTGACAGACTCCAGGAGCACCAACAACAGAAATACCTTGTAATCCCCCCTTCCTTCCCAGTAATAGGGATATACAAGCCTTTCTAAACCACATCAGCTCAGCATGCCCAGGTCAGCCTTCTAGAACACTCAGTACCAGCCTGTAACTAACGCAGCTGCTTCCCTCGCACAGAGCGAAACTCATTAGCTAATTCCTGTTAATATCCACGACTCAGGGGGAAAGAAGGGTACAAACAGCCGATTTTCTGCTAGAGCTGAGGTCAGAACAGCTCATCACTGGCTGAGTGGCTCTGTCCCTGTCAATATCAACAGAAAAAAAAAAAAAAGGGAAAAAGAGTACAGACAAAAATCCAGGATTTGGGCCGGGCGATGGTGGCACACGCCTTTAATCCCAACACTCAGGAGGCAGAGGCAGGCGGATCTCTGTGAGTTCGAGACCAGCTTGGTCTACAGAGCTAGTTCCAGGACAGGCTCCAAAGCCACAGAGAAACCCTGTCTCGAAAAACAAAAAACAAACAAACAAAAAAATCCAGGATTTGGGTGTGTGGTGCTCTCTGGTGTTCAGATGTGGACAGTTGTTGGCACATCTGCCTTGGGCACACAGCTCTGCCTTCAGTGAACAAAGCAGCCAGGACTTAGACAATAGCTGACTCAAGGAGGCAGTCAGCCCAGTTAGCATAATGGGCAGCTCACTAATCCTGGGCTGTGCTTTCCTGAGGTAAGAATCCATTTGGCATTGACCAGTTCCCCGGACTCTCGCATGAGGCCTCCGCAGATGTCCCTCCCCCATGTTCTCACAGTGCCTGGCTTTTCCCTGGACCCATGAATCATAGAAATGACTGTCTTGCCCCTGGTTTATCCCCAGTACGTTACATGCATGGGTCCTAGTGCCAAGGAGACCCGCAGCAAGCACCCACAGCAGGAACAAGTTCAGTGCCACTAATTCCCCTTGTCCTCGCAGAACCTGCCCCTGTACTCACGCATGCACGCATGCGCACACACAACTAAGGGGCACGGGCTTCACGAAAGCACATCAGACAGCAGCCTTGTGCAGCTGGAGACGACAGAAAGACTTCCTGTACTGCAAGTGTCTAGTCAATCGGGAAGAGTTTGGAGGAGGTATGATGGCTGGACTCTTCCTCTTAACCAAATCCCTCCTCTAACTAGGCACCTGGGGACTCACGGTTAAAAGCATGTCTTCCATCTGAGTGGGACATGCTGTGTACCCTAGACCAGAAACTATGTAGTAATGTGCATTTCACAGGAAAAGGCTTCTCAGACCAGAAGCCCAGCATTCCTTAACATCTTTAAGACAGTTCCACTGGACATCAGGAAATTGCCCAGAGCCATAGTGAACTTGAAAATAAGGGATACTGAGTAGATAGTTGGTAAAGTACTCGTCGTGTAAGCATGAGGACTGAGGTCAGATCCCCAGCATTCGTGTAAAAAAGCTGGGTTTGATGTCATGCATGTAAAATCCCAGTGCTGGGGAGGAGACAGGCAGGCTCACTGCTGAGCAGGCCTGGTGAGGGACGAGTTTGATTCCCAGGACTCACATGGTGGAAAGAGAGAACTGGTGTGGGATTCCCCTCTGTACGCTGTGAATATGTTTAAGAAGCCGCTTTGGGCCTATGGTAGCACAGACTAGAACAAGGCGGGAATTCCAAGCAGAGATAGAGGAGAAAAGAAGGCGGAGTCAGGGAGATGCCATGTAGGTGCTGAAGGAGACAGACAATGGATGGAACTTTACCAGTAGGCCACAGCCACGTGACGATACACAGCTTAATAGAAATGAGTTAATTTAAGATGTAAGAGTTAATTCATAAGAAGCCTAAGCTATTGGCCAGTGTTGTAATTAATATAGTTTCTGTGTAATTATTTTGGGTCTGGGTGGTCAGAAAAAAAGCAGCCTCCATCTACTGAGAACCAAGTTTCACATACTGTCCTCTGACCACCAAACACGGGTCACATGCCTGTGAGCATGCATGCGCACGTGCACACACACACACATACACAAATAATAAAACGTAATAAAAATTATAAAAAAGTTAAAAAACTTGATTTTGAAGAATGACACCTGATATTGTCCTCTGGCCTCCACAATATGTCCAGGACACGCGTGTGTACCACACACACCTCATACTCACACTCCCAAAACATTGTCTTTCTAGAAGGTTCAAATCATGCTAAAGTAAATGGAGACCTCTTCTCGAATCTTTATCAGACGTAGGAGAGTTGATGACGTCTGATGTCAGAGTAGACTTTATTTAAAAGTCATTTATCTTTTTATCAATGAAGCTGCTGTCCTGAGGGAAAGGAGATGAGGCAGTTAACCAGGCCCTGCTTCCTCTTACCTCTAGGGCCACCTTTGGAAGAAACTATAGCAGAACAAGCTAGGGCAAAAAGGCTTCTTTTCCCTCCAGGCAGCAGAGGGCAGTGGTTCCCACTAAGATTACTCTCGCTACCACCAGTTTAATAAGCAAACACGGGGGACTTGTACTGGAACCAGGATGCCACATGGGAGCGCACGTGCATGTGCGTGTGTGCATGCGTGTGAGTGTGTGTATATCTTATTCCACCAGGTATGCCTCCCCACCCTCTGAAACCGTAATTCACCCCTGGTAAGAATATTTAACATTGATCTTTTCAGGGAACTAGGAAGCTTTTTGCAAACATCATTGACATGAACAAAGCTGGGTATGGTGACACCTGCCTGTAATCTTATCTTAGTGCTCAAGGAGGTAGAAGAGGGTCAGGAATTCGAGGTCAGCCAGGGATATATATACCATGTCTAAATCCATGCATGCAAAAAAAAAAAAAAAAAA
>JABTXL010005854.1:900217-919526 GCA_025134845.1 Neodon shergylaensis | reverse complement strand
TATCTATCTATCTATCTATCTATCTATCTATCTATCTATCTATCTTCCATCACCCATCCATTAATCCATTATCCATCCATCCATTCATCATCATCCATCTATCCATCCATCCATTATCACCCATCCATTCTTCCATCCATCACCATCCATCCATCCATCATCATCCATCCATCCATCCACCCATCCATCATCCACCCATCCATCCATCCATCATCATCCATCCAGTCTGTGTATATGATCCAAGGAAGCATCAGAGCAGCCAAAGACAGCTAGAGAGAGTCCACTTACTTCTTTTTCACACAGCAGACGATGAGTACGAGGGCAAACAGCAACAGGGCTCCGCCTCCTACTGCACCAATGATGGCAGCCAAATCTGTGAGCAGAGATGAGAAGGCACAGGAAGAAACAAGAGGGTTAGCATAGGGAAGAGCTTGATAAATCTCCAGCCTCCAGCTTCTCCCCTCGGCTAGGAACTGAGGGTGACTGGGTCCATTCTGAGCCTGATCTTTTTTTGGGTGGTGGGGTTCCGAGACAAGGTTTCTCTGTGTATCTTTGGCTGTCCTGGAACTCCCTCAGTAGACCAGTCTGGCCTCAAACTTCCAGAGATCTGCCTGCTTCTGCCTCCTGAGTGTGTGCACCACCACTGCCTAGCCAGAAACACTTTTTTTTTCCCTTTGAGACAGGGTTTCTCGTATACTTACTCTGTAGAGCAGGCTGGCTTCAAATTCACACAGGTCTGCCTGCCTCTGCCTCCTGAATGCTAGGATTAAAGGTGCTGAACCTGATCTTAGGAGAACTGCCAGCTAGTATACTTTCTATGGGAGGAAACCAGACAATGTATAAAACGTCTATGTGGAGGCCATCCATACTAGTCATGCAGAGTCTCCATGAATATAAAACTCAAAGGCTCTGGATGCATGTCTGCAGCTGAACTACTCCATCTGAGCTGTTTGGTGCATGCTTATGAAACAGTGTTGTCTGAGCTTCTGACCCATAGTTACGAACAAACAAAATAGTTAATGTCTAAGCCAGTGGTTCTAAACCCTCTTAATGTTGAACCTTTTAATACAGCTCTTCATGTTGTGGTGACCCCCAACCATAAAATTATTTTGTTTCTACTTCATAACTGTAATTTTGCTACTGTTATAAATCATAATGTAAATATCGGATATGCAGGATATCTGATTATGTGATCCCTGTGGGGGTTGTGACCCACAGGTTGAGAAACACTGGCCTAAGCCAATATAATTTGAAGTAGTTTGGACATAGCACATGAAAGAGATGAGAGCGTGTGTGGGGGTGGAGGGAGGTCACCTACTATCCACCTGTTGGCTACTCCTGGCTTCCACCAGGTGTGTTCCCTGGTAACCAGGCTGTCTTACAGAAGAAGAAGCAGAGGAGAGAGCAGGGACTCAAATGTCGAGAATGAAGGACAAAGCCATTTCCTCTGAGCTGTCCTTTCCCATACTGCACAATGAAAGAAGAGCACCGATCTGAGCAGGATCCACAGTAGACAGGAATTTAGGATTCCTGGCTTGCTCACCAAGAAACAAAGGCTGAGAGTCACAGGACACAGAAATAGGTGATACAGAAGGAAGGCAGGAGAGGAAGAAAGCCCAAGGGGTGACCTCGGAGCTGGGAGTTCTTAGTAGTGGCTTTTGGCGAGCTCTCTCTCTCTGTCTCTCTCTCTCTCCCCCCCCCCCCCTCTCTCTCTCCCTCTCTCCCTCTCTCTCTGATGTGGGATGTCTTTGTGTATATGTGTTGTGTTTATTGGTTGATGAATAAAGCTTTTTAGGGCAATGGCTTATCAGAGTAAAGCCAGGTGGGAAATAAGAACAGAGAGAGAGGGCTGGAGAGATGGCTCAGTGGTTAAGAGCATCGCCTGCTCTTCCAAAGGTCCTGAGTTCAATTCCCAGCAACCACATGGTGGCTCACAACCATCTGTAATGAGGTCTGATGCCCTCTTCTGGCCTGCAGGCATACACACAAACAGAATATTGTATACATAATAAGTAAATAAATAAATAAATATTTAAAAAAAAAAAGAACAGAGAGAGAGAGCGCACAAGCAGGTGGAGTCAAAGGGACACTATGTAGCCACAGAAGGAGAAAGATGCTCGCTGGAACCTCACTGGTAGGCCACGGCCTCGTGATGATACACAAATGAGATATAAGAGTTAGCCAAAAATAATGCCTGAGTCATTGGCCAAACAGTGTTGTAATTGATATAGTTTCTGTGTGATTATTCATGTCTGGGTGGCTAGGAAAAAATGAGCGGTCTCTTACTACAGCTCTCTCCCTCTCTCCTTTCCAGGTCCTCATATCTTAATACTCATTACTGAATCCCTGATTCCTATTCCTTTACTCTACAGACGAAGAACAGAGGAGTGAGAATTCCCAAATATCATGGAGTCAAGAGAGAAGAATGGTAGCAAACTGACAAAAAGCATCCAGGTGAGTCAGGAGAATGTGGCAGGAGGTGCGATGTGCATGCTCCTTCCATGCTTCCTCTGGCCTCTTGTGCATCTGAGCAGGGCCAGCTATGCAGCAGATAGTCAAGAACTTCAATTGTTTCTGATGATTTTGGCTGGGACTTTTGTGAATAACAGAACATAGCCAAGATCAGCAAAGTCTAGCAATCAACCGGTACTGCCTGCAGATCAATGAGTGATTGAGCCTGAGAAGCCCAGATCAAAACACACTTGCTCAGTCAATGTATGAACAATAATAACAAATGCTATACGACAGCTGACTGATAAACCAATACTTAGGACTCAATTTGGTTTTGTTTTTTGTTTTTTGTTTTGACTTGCCTCCAAAACTTGCTCCCTGCGCCTCAAATGCCAATTGCCTTTCCTTCACCGTCTCTGGGAGACTCTGAAAAGTCCTTACCCACAGTCCTGGGGGTGAGAGTCACCCAGAAGAGCAGATCTAGCTGCTTGCCATTCATGGGGCTGCAGTTGGAGATGTTAACCCAGAAGCTGTGACGATGGAAACTTGGCTTAGGTAGCACTTCCTCCTCCAGGCTGAAGATCTCCTCTGCCCGGGTCTGCTGCTCCTGGATGATCATGTATGCACGTCCCGACTGGCAGACCACGCCAGAACGCTCTTTGAAGAAGGTCAGACAAGCCACCTGGTTGCTAGGCACACTGATGTTCCAAGACACAGAGGAGAGGGCAGGCAGGCCATGGTCCCAGTTGGGGGTCCTCAGGTAGACCTTGTTTTTGGGGTCTGGGGTCACCGTGAAAATGCCTTCCTCTGCAGGAAAGGGTAGAGATTCGGACAGATGTTGTTAGGAAAAGGGGATAGTATGGGGGATGTTTAAAAGTCCACCCTGCGCCATGCAACAGAATTTTCTGCCGTAAGTGAACATGTTCTATGTTGTTCAGTAGGCAGCCATTATCCATGTGCATCTGTTGAACACCTACTGTGTGCCCATTGTGACTGAGTACAGGCTCAGCCACCAGTCCACAGTGCTACCTGGAGGACAGAACCTTTAAGGGGTCAAGTAGAATTAAGTTAGGTCACTGGTGGTGGCACTTCCTTTGTTTTTCAAGACAGGGTTTCTCTGTGTAGCTCTGGCTGTCCTAGAACTCGCTCTGTAGACCAGGCTGGCCTTGAACTCACAGAGTTCTGCCTTTCTCTGCCTCCCAAGAGCTAGGATTAAAGACATGTGCTACCACAACTGGGTTGGTGGTCGAATCAACATAGTAACCAACATAGCATAAAACAAGATGCATTGAGTATCTAACAAGGATGGCTAAGAGGGTCTCACAATGGGTGAGCAAGGGACCACCTACCTTTGAAATACGGTATGAAGGACACTGTCAGGCCGTGTCCGGAGAACTCTTGTTGGAAGCTGGGGGCATATGTCCGTAGGGTCACAGAGCTGTTTTGCTTCACCTGGATCTTCTCAACAGAGCCTCCTGGACAGAAGGAGCCAAAGTACAGGTCCTGGCCAGGCGTGGTGCTGGCCACGAGGTAGCCGAAGCTGGTGTTGCAGGGCCTCTCGCGTGTGTGCTGTTGCAGCTTCTGGCTCGGCACCATCATAAGGCTGAGCCTGTCCTTGGGCATCAGCAGCTTCCAGGAGAAGTCGTGCAGTTGCACAGGCAGCTGGAGGATGTCCCTGGGCACCTGCAGGTGGAAGGACTTCCCGTAGCAGTAGTGGTAATCCAGGCAGCCTGGAAGAGAGAACTAGAAGTACCCATCTGCAGGGTGGGGTGGGGAGCCTGGAGTGCGCCCTCCTCAGCATACAGGCTGGCCTGAGGCCAGAATCTGGGGGCTGCCTGTCTGCTTTCCTTCCTCCGCGTGACTTTTCATTAGCTTTTCTGTCTGTCCCCTGCCTCCTCTTGTCTACTAACATTGCAGCCGAGCTCCTATGAGTACTCAGGATAGAAACACTCTCTTCTTGTTCGTATATTTCTTTGTTTGGGATGCTACGGCACAAGCCTCTACCCCAACACATTCCAGCACTTCTGTGGGAGTTGTGTCATGTTGGAGCTGTGCGTGACATCATAGCCAGCTTGTATTACACCCATCACTTCTAGTTGGATGGCTTCGCACTAATCTAGCTCCTGTGATCCTCAGCTTCTGCATTGTGAATCCTCAGCTTTGTGTCAGAGACCTTGGTGTCTCAGCGGGAGATGACTAAGTTTTCTTTTCTTTTCTTTGAGATAAGGTCTCATTGTGCAACCCTGGCTGTCCCGAAACTCTCCATGTAGACCAGGCTGACCTCAAACTCACAGTTGCCTTTGCCTCCCGAGGGCTGGGATTAAGGGGTGTCCACTACTACATCTAGTTTGGGAGTTTGGGTTCTTTTTTTAAGGCAGGATCTCATATAGCTAGGCTGCAGGCAGCAAAAGATGACCCTGAACTTCTGATCCTCCTGCCTTCACTTCCCAAGTGCAGGGGTGTGAGCATGGTTCATATATTGCTTGGGATAACCCAGAGTTTTGTGACTGCTAGGCTACCACTGTACCAACTGAACTTCATCTCCAATCTTGAGTATTAGTTCTGCTGCCGTAGTGGCATTTCATTTGTATTTTAATAAATAAAGCTCGCCTGACGATCAGAGAATAAAACAACCACACTGATCAGCCTTACAGACCAGGCAGCAATGACACACACTTTTAATTTCAGTAGCCACATGAGTTTGCCATAGAAATCAGGCAGTAGTGGTGCACACCCTTAATCCCATAACTAGAGAGGACTATAAAACTAGAGGAGACAGCTCTCAGTCACAGTCTCTGAGATTCCTAGAGGCAGGATCGCCATTTCAGATGGAAGTAGAGGTAAGAGCCAGTGGCTGGCTGTTTGTTTTTCTGAACTTCACATTGAATCCCAATTTCTGTTTCTGAGTTTTTATTAATCGTGCATCATGCTGCATTTGTTAAAAAGACTCACAAGCCACAGAAGGAGCCAGGCTTAAGTCCATTTTGTTTGTTTTGTAACATAGGCTCTCATTTTTCCTAAGCTGGGCTTAAACATGCATAGTCAAGGAGTAGTTGGCTTATGTGGTGTTAGGAATTAAAGTCAGGACCTAATGCATGTTATGCAAGCAGTCTACCAACTCAGTTACATCTCCATGTCCCAGGAGGCTAAGTTCTTGATTGAAAAGGAGGCAGGGAGTAGGCCAAGTGGGGACACAGGGATGGGGCAGCTGAGCAAAGGAGAAGAGGACTTCCTCAGGGAGAGGCTGGCACGTTGGGCAGAGACAGGCAGGGACACCAGCCTGCTGTGACTTTCTGAGGGATGGATGTCAGTCAACAAACACCGGTCCTAATAAGGCCTGTCAACACTTGCCACTTCTCTCTCTTGTTCCTGTTTACCCAACCTCAGTGGTCATCTCAGACTATACCCTTTACAACCTACCTACTAAGCGCCACTAAGATAGGAAAGATGAGGCCGGATGAGGTGGCACACGCCTTTAATTCCAGCACTCAGGAGGCGGAGATAGGTATATCTTTACCTCTGTGAGTTCGAGGCCAACCTGGTCTACAAAGTGAGTTCCAGGACAGCCAGAGCTGTTACATTAAAAAAAAAAAAAAAAAACCCGTCTTGAACCATCCCGCCCCCACCAAAAAAAAAAAAAAAAGATAGGAAAGATGGCTCAGTGGGTAAAGGCACACGCCGCCAAACCAGACAACCTAAGTTTAATCCCTGGAACATACTTGGTAGAAGGAGAAAACTGATTTCCATAAGCTGTTCTCTGACCTTCTGCACAGACACACACAAACACTATTTTTTTTTCCTTTTAAAGAGGGATGGGGAGAGCCTAGGCAGTCTAGGCTTCTGGGTAAGACTAGCCAGGTTTTTGATAAGGACATACTTAGGGTTTTCTCCGCATTCACCCACAGGCGTGTCAGGTCATCGCACAGGAAGGAGATCTTGTATTTGGAACCGGCTGTCAGGGTGACATTGTCACTACAGGTCCGAGACTCTAGACACACGAAGCACCCAGGAACAAACCTGCGGCCATGTTTGACTTGCCGTGGCTCTATGGTGAGCGACATGGCTCGCTCTTGACTGAGGTCCACCATGTAGGTTTTATCTGAAATCACAGAGATAAGGTTGATGTAGGAGTGTCATATATCAATCTGTTGATTTCATTGGTTAAGTAATAAAGGAACGGCTTGGCCCTCATAGGTTAAAACATAGGTGGGAGGAGTAAACAGAATAGCATGTCGGGAGGAAGAGGAAGTGAGCTCAGACTCGACAGCTCTGCTCTCTGGAGCAGAGAAGCCATACTCCAGTCTCCCGGACAGACGTGAGCGATGAAGCTCCAATCCAAGATGGACGTAGGCTAGAATCTTCCTGGTAAGCGCACCTTGGGGTGCTACGCAGATGATTAGAAATGGGCTAGTCCAGGTGTGAGAGTTAGCCGAGAAGAGGCTAGATATCATGGGCCAAGCAGTGATTAAATGAATACAGTTTGTGTGTTGTTATTTCGGGGCATAAGTTAGCCGAGCAGGCGGCTGGGGTGTTGGGGACGCAGCCCCAGCCGCTCCTTATTTCAACAAATGGCGCCCTAACGTGTGGACAGCTAAATCCACTGAAAGCCTGAGAAAGCTTGGGAAAGAGTAAAGCATGTTTTCTCGGTAGCAGCGATTTCTCGGGTCTGCTCTGCTTGCTAGAAGCAAGCAAGCGCTCTCACTAAGAGAGGCTTTCTGACTCAGCTTCAGCTGCAAAACCCTGCAGCTCATTAAGAGGTCCTGCCACGAAACACTTAAACGTTGTTGACAAAAAGCTGAAACGCATGCTTGTTGGTTTTCAGCCGTAGCAGGAAAAAAGCTGCGCCGTTTAAAAATGCTGGCTTTCTGGGCTGTCCTGCCAGGGCAAACTCTGACTCTTTTACGCAGGCGGTTCGTGCGGTTTGCAAGCACAGGCTGCTGAAGCTCGCTTGCTGGCAGGGACCTTAAAACGCCATAGAGTTGTAGCAGTAAACATGGCTACAGCCAGTACCTCAGCCATGAGGCTGGAAAGCTAAGGAATGAGCTGGATCCAGCCGTCAAAGCCACGGCTTTAGTCCTACTGATATTGCTTGGTAAATTAAAGACTCATGTTGTCAGAAAAAGAGAGATATACAGTAAAGAGAGATTCAAAGACAAAGAATTTCTAAATGGTTTACATTTTGTTAAAAATATATGCAAGCTAAAAGTTCTTAAAAGTAAAAAAAGGAAGAAAGTAATTGGGTGTGGTAGTACACACCTTTAATCCCAACACTTGGAAGGCAGAGGGAGATTGACCTCTGTGACTTCAAGGTGTGGTAGCATACACCTTTAATCCCAATGCCTGGGAGGCAGAGACAGGCAGATCTCTGAGAGTTCAAGGACAGCCTGGTCTACAGAGTTATTCCAGGACAAAGATACAGAGAATATAAAATAAAAGTAAATATAAACAAAATAGAGGTTAAAATAAAGCGTACGAAGATGGAAAATACACAGAGAATTTTGATACTGTATGCTATTATGCTCTCTTTGAATTGTTTGAATGCTGAGGAAGGAGCAACAACTGCCAAAAGATATTTGTTTATAAATGCTGCTGAACTAATCCAACATAGATATTATCAAAATGCCTTGACTTTGAAATTTGGATCTAAGGACATGATACTTTGGAAAGGAGTTTCTTATTTTGTCTTCACAGAGGATGAGATCCTGTTCATTTCTTCTATTCCGATATGGTATGATCGACCACGCCCTCCTGAAGAATTGCTGTAAACATCTTCAGAAAATTGCTTTGCTCAACTGCCAACTGAGATGAATCTAGCACACAGGTTATACCATGAAAGACCTAATTAACCACGCCCCCATTCAGCAGGAAGCAGTTTGGAGAGAAAAAACTGCGCCCATGTTCCCAAATATTGTTTATAACTATGCTTTTACATTTAAAGGGGGAAATGATATAGATATGAATAATTTGCATTGGTATGGATTTTACGGTCAATTTTGTTATATGTATATGTATTTCTGATCTTGATTAAGGTATTGTGATTATGTAGTTCATTTTAAAATGTAATGTATAATTAGGAAATATAGGTTGCTAATGGATAATCATCGACAATAGTCAAGCTTGTAGTCATGTTAGTTAGATTTTCTAGATATATAGAGATATATTTTAGTTAGATAGGCATTCTTCATATCTTTCAAAGACTGCAGAATATGGCATTTTAAATGTTTTAATAACTTAGGACTTTTCATGACAATGAGACACTCTGCTCCTGGCAGCACCAATCTACTTCAAGAGGAAGATGGGCATCGAAGAGGATCCTTATGGAGTTTGATAGTCATTTGGGCAAGAAACTGCTCTTGCCTGGACTATTGCATAAACTGGACACAGAGAACCCGTAGAGAGAGGACTACTGAACTTGCCTAAAGGTGAGATGATCTTTCAGGGTTCCTGATTCATGAAAGAGTCTGCAAGACTTTCTTCAGGACAAGCAGATAGTGACTGCCTTTGAAATTTCCTGCTTTGTGGAAATGTCTGCTGGAAACTATGGGCCTGTAGGCCGAAGATGGATGCCCCAACGGTACAGAAGAACTTTGGGTGACTGTACAGGCAGCGAGATGTCTCTGTCATTTCTAGAGTTTTGAAAGTTGCTTATTTCTTGTTTGCTTAGATAATATTGTATCTTTCTGGAGTCTTTGATGGAGTTAAGAATAGTTATAGTTATAGTTTTCCTTAGTTATGATAGAGATTATTGTAATTTTTACTAATAACTGTTTTGTTATATGTAATTTTGCTATGTTAAAGTTAAAGCCTTTCCTTTTTGTTTAAACAGAAAAAGGGGAAGTGATGTAGGAGTGTCATATATCAATCTGTTGATTTCATTGGTTAAGTAATAAAGGAACGGCTTGGCCCTCATAGGTTAAAACATAGGTGGGAGGAGTAAACAGAATAGCATGTCGGGAGGAAGAGGAAGTGAGCTCAGACTCGACAGCTCTGCTCTCTGGAGCAGAGAAGCCATACTCCAGTCTCCCGGACAGACGTGAGCGATGAAGCTCCAATCCAAGATGGACGTAGGCTAGAATCTTCCTGGTAAGCGCACCTTGGGGTGCTACGCAGATGATTAGAAATGGGCTAGTCCAGGTGTGAGAGTTAGCCAAGAAGAGGCTAGATATCATGGGCCAAGCAGTGATTAAATGAATACAGTTTGTGTGTTGTTATTTTGGGGCATAAGTTAGCCGAGCAGGCGGCTGGGGTGTTGGGGACGCAGCCCCAGCCGCTCCTTATTTCAACATAAGGTATGAGGCATTAATAGGCAGCTACCATGGGAGGGGGCCAAAGAGACAAGTCATCTGTTGGGATGAGCTTATTCAGATGGATGCACGTGCACATGCACACGCGCACACAGAGTCATACACACACGTGCGTGCACACACGCGCGGGCACTCATGTACACACATAGAAACACACACTCATATGCACACACACACTCATATGCACACACACAGTCTCTCACACATGCACCCATGCGCGCACACACACGCAAGCCACACACACACATACTCACGCACATGCACACAGTCACACATATACACACAGTCACACACACGCACACGCAGTCACACACTCATACACACAGTCACACACACATGCACGCACACAATCACACACAAGCATGCACACATACACACACACTCTCTCTCTCGGCACTCTCTGTGCTGTTCTCTTCCTTGGACAGGATCTAGATTTTGAGCTTGTTCTACGGCTGTTAAACTGTAAGACTCAACACCAGCACCACACTCCTCTGAATCCTTTTGTTTGATTAGAGTTAACTAAAACCATGTAATGTTTGGCATGTTTAACACAGGGTTAAAAATGTGTGAGTCCCAGGTAAGGGGCTGTCCAGCCAAGGATCACATAGTAACTATCCCACTGTTATAGCCGATGACTCTGACTGACATTCTGGCTCCCAGTGCAGGGCCAAGAAGAGAGGTCTTGCAAGGCAACTTTTCAATGTCCTCATTAAAAACAGACTAGCTGGGGCTAGAGAAATGGCTCAGTAATAAGAATGCTTGCTGTTCTCGCAGAGGTTCGGTTCCCAGCACCCACATCTGGTGGCTCAGAATTGCTGTAAGGGCACCTGGACATTACAGCATACACACACACACACACCTCTTAAACAACAACAACAAGAACAATGAACCAGACTAGGACCCTGAATGCAGGACTGTGCTTGCTTCTTACTGCGCTAAAGCCACAGTGCCTGCTCAGTGTCTGCCCGTGAGCCCGTCTCCAGGACTAGCAACCATTTCCTGAAACTCCTGCATCGTTCAGAGTCCATGTGTCCTGGCTGCCATACATGCAGAACAGGCAGCCGCCTCACCTAGGCAACACAGAGGAGGGAGGGTGTGGATTACTCACTGCTCTCATTCTGTGGACGTTGGACCAGGACCTGAAACTGGAGCCGCAGGATCCCTGGGCTCTGGGCATCTTGGTCACAGCCTTGCAGGGAGAGGTTGAAGTTTCCAGCCATGTTCCCTGGCTGCTTGTCCTCCAGCTTGAACACCTCCGGGTTGGTGGTGGATCCTGGGATGTAGTATTCAACTCGCTCCTCCTTCCTCTCACAGTTGGAGACGTTGAAGTTGAGGAAGGAGACGCTGGCCCTTAGGTGTGCAGGGACAACAAACTGCCAGGTCATGAGCTCATCCTCAGGGAAGCCTCCAGGGTAGTTGGCAGACATCAGGGTTGCTGAACCCTCACCCTCAAACACAGACTCGATGATGCACAGGCCTGTGGAGGCAGATCCGAAACAGAAAGAAACAATGTACTTGTCGTCCATGGCTAAGGGCAGGGGTACTGGGAAAAAGCAGTCCTCAGGAGTGGGGCTGCATGTGATATTTACACTGAGGGTGGGGATTAGGAACAAAGACCCATCAGCAGTGTTTGAGCAAATGTTTAATACTGACTGGGTTGTGGAAAAGCCAGCTTGTTCAGTGTGCCCATCTCCTTGGGGGTTAATATAGCCCTAGGGCTTAGTTACAGTTCCCAACAGACCTGAACATGGGGCTGGGTAGGGTTCTGACATCACACACACACACACTCACTCACATACTCTCTCTCTCTCTCTCTCTCTCTCTCTCTCTCACACACACACACACACACATCATTGAGAGCATTAGGCCATAGCAGAATCACAAGGATGTGATCAGCTTTGAGTATTTATTACCTTTGCTTCTAAGATGATTCACTTAGCTAATGTTTCTGTAATCTTATTTTTTGTAATGTTTTTGGGCTGCCAGCCTGGGCTACATAGTAAACTTGTAGCCAGCCTGCACTACTTGTGATTCTTGTCTTAATAAATAAATAAATAAATAAATAAATAAATAAATAAATAACTGCAGGGCGGTGGCGGTGCACACCTTTAATCCCAGCACTCGGGAGGCAGAGGCAGGTGGATCTCTGTGAGTTCAAGACAGCCTGGTCCACAAATCAAGTTCCAGGACAGCCAAAGCTACACAGAGAAACCCTGTCCCAAATAAATACATAAATAGTTGGTACTGCATCTGGAAAACTCTGGAGCATCCTGTATCTGTCCATCTGGTCAGCAGGGACAGCAGGGACAGGAGGTGCATGCTCACGTTTTATAGATGACCGGTTTGCGATACTGAAGCCTGAGATGTTCCTGGGTATGTTCCATGGCAGGTGTAAGGCCATTTTCACGCCCTCTTGCATCTTGATCCGGGACACGGTGCCGTTACTGCAGAAGGTGCCAATCCTGACCTCCGTGGCGTCAATGCGACCGCTGATGGAGTGAGTCACCCCATCTGCACAGCTCTCGCCTGGGCCAATCTGCCTCAGGCGAGGGGCTGAGAACTGCAGCTCCAGGCCGATGCTCTTATGAGCTCTGACATCCCAGATGAAAGTTCTGTTGAGGGCAGGCAGCTCTGATGTGGATGGCTGAAGACGAACCTCCCCAAAAGGACACGGGCCTGACATGCAGTCTGTAACATAGACACAAAAGCAGTTTTGATTAAAGATACAAGGCTACACGCTGTTCTTCCTCAGCTCTAGGATTGTGCCCGGGTGATTGTACCACCCCTAATGCTCATTGGTGACCTTTTGCTGGTCAGCGTCTCCTTTTTTTGGATCAGAGAAGCCCTGGCCCCATTGCTCGGTTTCTTCCTGGTCTCCCCTTTGCTACCCTTTGGCTGGGCTGCCTCTGGGGACATCCTTTTGTGGTGGGTACTCTAGACTGTCAACTTTGCAGGATTTGGAATCACCATAGAAACAAATCTCTGGGTATGTCTGTGAAAAATTTTTCTAGATTAGATAAAAGTGGGAAGATCCACCTCGAATGTGGGCAGCACCATCACCTGGGTCCTGAACTGAGTAAGAAGGAGAAAGTGAGCGGAGCACTGGCCTTCATCTTTCTCTGCTTCTTAACTAGAGACACAATGTGACCAGTCACCCCCTGCTCTGCTAGGAGCACCAGCCTTCATCTTTGCTTCTTGACTAGAGATACAATGTGACCAGCCACCCCCTGCTGTCAAGTCTTCTCCACCATGACAGACAGGATCCCTTGGAACTCACACCCAAAATAAAGCCTTCCTTAAGTCGCTTTTGCAGGACAGATAGACTCACACACAAACCCATCTTTGGATGGAAGACACCTAACACTGTTCCCCAGGCACGGTGCCTGGCATCTGGTCAGTTGTCCCCCGCTGGCCTTCTAGAGAGTTACAGGGAGCCTGCGCCTTCGGACACCTTCCTTCCTCTATTTAGATATTAGTTTCGTGGTTTTGAGGGCACACTGCCAGGCTCCACCTTCTAAACTTCCTTTTCCTTCTACATCTCATTAGCATACTGGGCATATTCAGCACACGGTTCCCCTGACTGGCTAATCCAAGGCACAGTGAGCTCCCTGCACCGAGGCTCTCCTGACTCCATCAACAGGGCAGAGGAATCATTTAAGGCTAATAACTAATTACATCCTTTTAAAACAACACGATGGTTGCTATCAAGGAGAATTTACGAAAGACTGAAATATAGAAAGCAGGCAAAGGCACTTCAGGGTTTCTGTATTGTACACAGAGGTTATGAAGGTGCAGTGGCCTTTGCTTAGTAATAAGAATCTGTGGGTCCTTACTTGTGCTCCCCTTGGGTGTTTGAAAGTGCTTGAAATGTTGGGGTTAGGGAAAGTGCTTGTAATGTGAGCATGAGGAGCTAAGTTCAAATCCCCAACACCCCATAAAAACCTGAGCATGGCAGTGCAATTCTTGTAACCCCAGCATTGAGGGGCAAAAAAAAAAAAAAAAAAAACTCTTTAAAGATTTATTTATTATTTACAGTGTTCAGTACTGTATGATTGCCTGCAGTCCGGAAGAGGGCATCAGATCTTATTATAGAAGGTTGTGAGCAACCATGTGGTTGCTGGGAATTGAACTCAGGACCTCAGGAAGAGCAGTCGGTGTTCTTAACCTCTGAGCCATCTCTCCAGCCCCCTGGATCCAAACTTTTAAAAGATCAGTGAGATTGGCCAGGTGGTGGTAGTGCATGCCTTTAATCCCAACACCTGTGGTGGTGGTGGTGGTGGTGGTGCACTCCTTTAATCCCAGCACTCTGGGAGGCAGAGGCAAGCAGATTTCTGTGAGTTCGAGGCCAGCCTGGTGTACAGAGTGAGTTCTAGGACAGTCTCGAAAACTACACAGAAACCCTGCCTCAAAAACTGAAGAGGAAAAAAAAGAAAAAAAAAAAAGCTCAGTGAGAGACCCTGTTTCAAGGCAGTAAGAGCAATGGAGAAAGACACCCAGTGTTCTGGCCTCTGCATGTGCATGCGTGGGTCTGTGTGCCTGCACATCAAGGTGCATGTACCTCTTATCCACATACAAAAGCAGGGTGGGGCAATGCATGCCTGCAGTCACAGAGCTGAGAGGCAGAGACGGGAAGATTCTAGGGTCTTGACGGCCAGCTAACCTAGCTAACTGCTGAGTTCAGGGGTTCAGTGAGAGATCCTGTCTCAAAAACACAGTGGAGGGCAGTAGAGGAAGACAATGGATATCGCTCTCTGGCTTTCGTATGCATGGACATGGACGTGCCTGTACACACACACACCTCTGTCAACTCCAAATAGACCTAGGAGAACTCAAGAGCAGTCTAAGACCTCTGAGATCATCCACATCAAACCTCTCATTATTGCGAAGCAGCCCTGGAGTTCGGATGACTTGTATTTGGCCACTTGCAGATGCAGCTGGCCCAGCACTGAAGCTCTACTGTCTGTGGTCAACCTGCATTCATGTCAGGGCACTGCCCAGCCAAACCAATAAAACGGGATCAGATAAAATGGTGATTAATGTTGCTAAAATTAGACTGTGTGTCGATAAAGATCATAGCTATTTTAGGAGCTCATAGAAACTTCACTGTGTGCCCAGAGCAGCTCTTAGCTTCCCACTTATGCGTGTGTGCGTGTTTGTGTGTGTGTGTGTGTGCTGTTGTGCATATGGAAGTCAGAGGACAACTTATAGGAATTAATTCTCTCTTTTACCATGTGGGTTCCAGGGATCAAACTCAGGTCATCAGACTTGGTAGCAAGTGTCTTTACCCACGGAGCCATCCCAGCGTCAGGGCAGCAGCTAGTTCTCTCCACTGTGGGATCTTAGTCCCTACCGAGGCACAGCTCTGAGACCTGGAAGGCTGGATTTACCACCCATAGCCTGGACTACTCAACAGTTTCTGGTTTGATTCTATATCAAGAACTTTGTCAAGAAGCCCAGTCTCTAGGCTCAGCTCTGTTGCTAGACACAACACTGAGAGAGTCGCACATGAATGCGACTGTCCTTTGTCACCAAAAGTCTTAGCCACAGAGATGGAAGTGGTTCAGTGACAGGACTGGCTATAAACCTGTGTTCTGCTCAGTGCAAAAACACTTCCTCTCCAGAGGGGGACATGTCATTCAGAAGTGAGTCTTAGCTTACTCTTCCCAGCAGAACTCTACCTTCACAAATCTTCATGGAACTGATCTAGAATGAGTACGAGGATCTAAGACTCCACTAAAGCTTCCACGTGTTTGTTGAGAAAGGAAATGAGGAGCCAGCACACCCATGGACCCAATCCCAGGCCTGTATCTGTTACTTTTAGAACTGATACTTTGTTATCATCACCTTGACAAGTTGTAAGCATGCATTTTCTCTACCCATCAGATGATTCCGGCATCCTAATACTGAACAACTAAATGTACTCAAATGCTCCTTAGCCCTTTTTCCAAATTAAGGTCACGTTATTGGCTTATTTGGTTATAAAGTAGCACATGCACTTAAAATGGTAACAACAAAAAGGGCAGTAGAGATGAATGAACAGAAGGCCTAGGGAATCACACTTTCCTCTGTGTGATTCAGTCTTCCACTCAGCTGCAGTTTGGATGTTTGTGCACTCTCTAAGATCCACAGGTAAAAACCCAGTTCCTAGCATAGCAACACCAAGAGATGGTGCCAACTGGAGGGACTTAAGTCAAGAGGTGCACGGCATTAGGGCCTTTACAAAAAGGCTCAAGTGGAAAGGATACCACCTTCTGTGCCTTTACCTTGGGCTCGCCAGTCTCCAAAACGGTGAGAAAAATACACCCTTGGGCTTTTAAATACCCAACTTCAGGAATTGTGTTTTACATCAAAAACGTCCTATAGTGAGACCCTTGTGTTTTAGATCTTTCGAGCACATGAACCAGAGCCTCACAGACCTACAGACCTGAGGCTTGTGGGTCTCTCCTGTGCTCTGTGAGACTGTGTGGCCAAGTGGTTAAGAGAAAATGATTAAAGTTGGGTGTCGTGGTGCACACCTTTACTCCCAGCACTTGGGAGGCAAAGGCAGGTGGATTCTGTGAGTTTTAGGCTAGCCTGGTCTACAGAGTGAGTTTCAGGACAGCTAAGGGTATGAAAGACCCTGCCTCAAAAAGCCAGAAAGAAAGAAAGGAAGAAAGAGAGAAAGAAAGAAAGAAAGAAAGAAAGAAAGAAAGAAAGAAAGACACAACCTCTTGCTCCTGGCCTACTCTGCTCCTCATGAGCTAGCTCAGACCAGCTCCACTTTGGTCTGTCCGGGTTCTCTTGAAGATTAACTGTGAGCCCATGGGAAGCACATGAGCCTATGAAAGAACACATAAGAGTCAGGCTGGAGAGCTGAGACTTTCGAGTGGACCTCTCTCCAGCACCAGAGCCTGGCAAGCCTGTGAAAGAGCAGCAAGGGCAGGGACGAGGCAGCGGCTCGTGATGGCTAACTCACCGATACTCTTCTCGATCTCCAAGATAAAGTGCTTCTCTGGATTGTTGCAGCTGAAGGTAAAAGACTTTTTATCTCCAGGTTTGACAAGCAACTCAGTCACATACTGTCTAGACACGATCATGTAGCAGGGTTTCACAGGCAGGGCTGGGCTCACCAGCCTGATGTGCACTGTAATGCCACTTCCTTGGGGCAGAGCAATCTCCGATGCTTCTGAAGGAAGAAGCAGGAACAAGAGCAAAGCATCAGCATGAGGTATAAGGTCTGTAACTTACCGTGGTCCCCCTGGCCTGGGAAGGGGACAGCATGAAGTGACAGAGATGACTTTTCCGATGGCAAAGATCCTGGCCCTGCTGTCTTGGTAGGAAAACCACCTCTTGTTTCAGCTGTTAACTTTTTTAAAAATTAATTTATTTTTATTTTCTGTGCATTGGTGTTTTGCCTGCACGTACATCTGTGTGAGGCTGTTGGAGTCCATGGACCTGGAGTTACAGACAGTTGGTAGCTGCCATGTGGGTGCTTGTAGAAGGAGACTGCTCATTTGTTTCCCGGCCACCCAGACTCTGCCTCTGGAGTGCTGGGACTAAAGGCATGGCCACCACAGTCTGGCCATTAGTATTTTTATTATTAGATGCAAAGCAGCTAGATCAGCAGTTGTGGAGCTGGTATAGCAGAGAGGGAGGGTACCAAGAGGCCCAAGAGACTCTGAAGGATGCAGAAGCTGCTGCAGGTCTTGACTATGTATGGTAGTGTTGGCCTGTGTTGTACAGATGCCAATATCTATCAGTCTGTCCCTGAGATGTGATGGCATTTTGTGTTATAAATTAATACATTAAAAAATGAGTTCAAGCCGGGTGATGGTGGCACACGCCTTTAATCCCAGCACTCGGGAGGCAGAGGCAGGCGGATCTCTGTGAGTTCGAGACCAGCCTGGTCTACAGAGCTAGTTCCAGGACAGGCTCCAAAGCCACAGAGAAACCCTGTCTCGAAAAACCAAAAAAAAAAAAAAATGAGTTCAAATGTTATATACCTTAATACATTAAAAATGAGTTCAAATGTTATACCTTGATGCATAAAAATAAGTGTTCATAAAAAGTCACAAATACATCTAGAATACACTTTAATGTTTTGTGGGGGTTACCGTCTCTCAGTGTGTGCATAAACATTTCAAATCTCTTTAAATTAGATTCAGAAGATCAAAGCAGAGTCCACCAAAATCTTCCTCTCAGGTAGTTCCTGTTTGCAAGCAAACCAGGACCCTAAGTAATTTTGGCAATTACCGTGCATTCTGTTATTAACAACAGCCAAAGAAAAACACGTGATGTCTTTTACAAATTCAGGTTTTTTAGAATCTTTGAAATCAGATATTTATTCAACAAGCATTTTCTGGGTGTGTAATATGTTCCAAGGGCCACACTTGGCACAAATAATTTACTGACTGGCCAGGCATGGTAGCACATGTCTATAATCCCAGCACTTGGGAGACAGAGGCAGGCCGATCTCTGTGAGTTCAAGGCCAGCCTGGTCTACACAGCAAGCTCAGGCCAACCAAAGTTGAACAGTGAGACCTTGCTCTAAAAATTAATTAATTAGTTAATTAATAGGACTATTCAGAGTATCTACCCCCAGGGAGCTAATAGTATAGTTTGTCAATTTTTAAAATAGCAACATTCCCAGACCTGGTAAGCCTGACATAAAATCTGTTTATCTGTACTGTTTATAAAAACAACCATTGCTCCTGCCCCTGGAAGTTTGTTTGTTTTATTTTCTAGCACTTTGGGATTCACTTTTAGTTATTTATTTTTCCACGTGAGGAGCTGACTACTCCCATCTAACTAGACCACAGCAGTGATTCACTAAGCACATTTCTATTATGGGTCTAAACAACTGAGATTTTCACACGAATTCATTATGATCTGACTCCCAACAGACCACCACCCAACTGAGTTCCACTCTCCGGTGATGTGGGATTCCTCTCTGTATGCTGTGAATACCATTGGTTAATAAAGGAATTGCTTTGGTCCTATAGCAGAGCTATAGGGGAACAGAGCTGGGGGGGAACTAAACTGAATGCTGGGAGAAAGAAGGCGGAGTCAGGGAGAAGCCATGTAGCCCTGCCAGAGACAGACGCCAGTTGGAATCTTATTGGTAAGCCACAGCCATGCAGCGATACACAGATTACTAGAAATGGGTTAAATTAAGATGTAAGAGTTAGCCAGTAAGAAGTTAGAGCTAATGGACCAAGCAGTGATTTAATTAATACAGTTTCTGTGAGGTTATTTCGGGGCTGAGCAGCCGGAATGAAACAAGCAACACTCTGGTACACTGTACTGCCTGGCAATTGTGTTTCTGTTAGTTTGAATATGGAAGATTCTCAAAGGTGTATGTGGCTTAGTCCCTGAGGGATACTGCTTTGGAAACTTCAGGAGGTAGGACCTAGCTGGAGGAAGTGAAAGTGTCTTGTCCCTGGCCCCTTCCTGGGTCCATCTGCTTCCTGTCCACCATGAAGTGAAGAAGCCATCACCACACACATCCTTCTGCTGCTGTGATGGTCCGCCCAAACACACAGGGCCAAGCATGTGATGGTCCATCCAAATACACA
>JABTXL010005854.1:810827-900207 GCA_025134845.1 Neodon shergylaensis | reverse complement strand
GCCCAAACACACAGGGCCAAGCATGTGATGGTCCATCCAAATACACAGGGCCAAGCATGTGATGGTCTGCCCAAACACACAGGGCCAAGCATGTGATGGTCCACCCAAATACACAGGGTCAAGCATGTGGTGGTCCGCCCAAATACACAAAGTCAAGCAGCCATGACCTGACCCTCTGGGACTGAGACAAAATAAATCTCTCTTCCCTTAAATTGTTTTCTCAGGTGTTTTAGCAGTGGGAATGGCAACCAGTTCATTATCCTTCGGTGACCCTAGCAATCCCACTAAGCATCCAAAGGAAATACTGAGTTACAGACTCGTGTTCAGCATAGCCATTCCCCATGCACACTTGCTGCAGGAGCGGGGCGTTTAATTCACAGGCTGGTTTCCAGGGTCACAAGCAAGGACTCTCATGGATGCCATGTGTATCTGCCTTCCTCACTCTGAATGATGTGTAAGACAACAGAAAGGGCAGAGAGGAAACAAGGAGGTAAGGATTCCACCCAGGGTTCCCTATTCCCACATCAACGCTCTAGAGGCCATTACTTCACTATAATGAGGGATCATGGGAGCAGTACTGCTTGCATAAAATAAATCAGGAGCTCATTTGGTCACAGATACCTGGAATTTGAGAACACTTTGTTTACATGGCTTTTTCCTTGCACCCACTCAACCATTTATCATACCTTGAAATTGGAAAAACCAACCCTGGGAAGTGAAACCTCAGCCTTTCCCGCCCACTCCTCTGCTGCGCCTGGCACACCAGAGCCCTTGACGGAATTATTGCAGTTTGGAGGAGAGGGAGAAAAATTTTCTTCTTCTGCGTTTCTTTCATCTCTGTAAGGATTTTACACTTCATTGGTGGAAAGTTCAGGTTTGTGACCCTAGCTAGTGCAGAGAAATACAGAAGACTTTCCCAATACTGGTGCGATTTTGAGGTCTTCTGGGCTGAAAGAAATCCAAGTCAACCTTCTTGGGAATAGGTGTAGGCCCTGGGGAAGCTTCTGAGGCCCCAGATCAGCTCCTGAGTCACAGCTCCTTAGTTCCCCGCTGCCCTAGTTCTCCTTATTAGGAGATCTTCACTCAGCCCACCTTGCCTGTGCCTCTCAGGTGGGAATTCCTGATGTTCCTACTCATTGTTCATTATTCACGTACTACCACAGGATACTTCACGATTATTCCTTTCCCCAGCTGTCCTGTTTCACTTCAATTCTCTACGACGGGGATTTAAACGCTAAGGTGCCATTTCCTCCCATATCCGTCAGACAGTTTCTAAGACTGACAGACACACACAATTTAAACACTTTCAGATGTGTCAGAACTCGTTGGCTTCATGCTTGGTGTGGTTTCCTCTGGGGGCTTGGCTCACATTCACTTTCTCTATCCAATCACAATGCATTGGGCAGCGCCCAGCCAGGGACAAGGCTAAGCCTGGGCACCCTCAGGCCTGGAGCTCTGGAGGAATACCCCGAATATCAAGGGAGACAGACATGGTGTGTTAAGTGTGAATCAGTCACGGCTTGTGTGGGAGTCGCCAGTACATGAGAGGGTGATGCGGATGGATGCCGCCCTGGAGACGCCACCCTCTCTGGACAGAAGATCCCACGTTATGGAGCAACCTCTTCACTCAACGGGTTTACCAGCTAGTGTTTCCTGCTTCCATGACTCAGGTCCAAGTTTCTTGGTTGAATACCAGGTATGTGAGTGATTTGCTTCTAGGACTGGGTGTGCGAAACACACCTCACTAGCTGGTAGCTTGCTCACACTAGGAGGGCCCAGGGGGGTGGTACCACAAAGGAACACTCTTCACACTTCATCAGTGACTTCTCCCACCTTCATCCCCTGCACCGAGGGATGATTCAGTGTGATCTTAGCTATCAGACAGATCTCATTGGAGTCAGTAAGCTGAGGCCACCAAGAAAGTTAAAAATTCTCTGAAGAAACAGGGGGTCAGCCACCAGCTATTGTCTGGGGAGTGCATGGTGCTGGCCATGGAGGTTGGGCTTCACTTGTTGGGACCAGAATGTCTTCCCAGCTGTGTGTTGGGGTGCAGAGATATAGAATTGGGTTGCTCTACTGTCTGTCTGCTGTGTCTGCTTGGGCAAATTGCTTAGGGATAAAAAGGGAACCGTTTTGAGGTCTGAATGAGTTAGGTATTCATAAAGCACTTAGGAGTCAATCAATGTTACAAGGGAGCCTTTTACCGTCAGTGTGGGTGAGGGGTTCTAGGGAGTGGTGTCCAGTATAGTCCAGTATAATCCATCACCACAAGTTTGCCTGAGCCCTGAGCCCAGAATTCTGGCTAGTGGGGGCTGGTGGAGGCCAGGATAGCACCTTCAGGACAAACTCCTAGCACACTCTCATTCTGAGGCTGTGCCAAGTGCAAGCCAAGCCTCAAATTCTGCCAGCCTTCCTGATCTTCACTGGCTGTAAAGGCTTTCTCATACCTGTTGACTCACGTGACTCCAGTACCCCTTGGGACTCTGAGACATGACCTCACTTCCCAATTGTGTTGAGCTCTGGAGTCAGTTGGACTGGCCTACCTGCCCTACTCAGGAACCACAGATGGGATGCCCTCTGCATGCTGCCAAGCTACCCAGCAAAGGGGTGCTGCTGGCATCATTGTGAAGCCAAGAGCTGGGGTTACCACCAACACGACCCATTCTAAGAGGACCTGCTCTGCGAGGGAGTGACTGGTCAGTCTCCAGCCTGACTGAGGCTCAGACAAGTCAAGGAAGTCACCCAGATCTCTCCTCTAAGACTAAGAAGAGGCAAGGCCAGGTCAATGCCAGAGAGGTCGGATACGGGAGCCCAGGGCATGCTGGGAGAACTCATGGGTCTAATTCTGCACTAGGGATTCCATCACACAGCCAGGAACTTTCTCACTATTTCTCACGGTTTGTTCTCACTAACATGGTAAATCAAGGCAGCATGAAACACTTCTGAGGATAGGAAAATATCCCCAGTCCCCAGGCAATAGTTTCTCTTTCTCTTATTGTTTTTAAAGTGTGCCTGCAACCACAGCAGTTTCTGGGTGGATGCAGGATGATCCAGAGTTCAAGGCCCAGCCTGGCCAGTCTAGACTAGAGTGAGTTCCAGGAAAGCCAGGGCTATGTAGAGAGACCCTGTCTTAAGAAAAAATAATAATAATGAATTTGTAAAAGAAGGTGGTTGATGCCGGGCGGTGGTGGCGCACGCCTTTAATCCCAGCACTTGGGAGGCAGAGGCAGGCAGATCTCTGTGAGTTCGAGGCCAGCCTGGTCTACAAGAGCTAGTTCCAGGACAGGCTCCAAAGCTACAGAGAAACCCTGTCTCAAAAACCAAAAGAAAAAAGAAAAAAAAAGGTGGTTGACAACAATATCTGATGAACATACTTTAATAGATATTGACAGTATGACCTTGTGGATGCATTTAGAAAAGTCCTTACAAATAAAAAGGGATCCGCAAATCTCTCGGCATTAAAAAAAAAAAAGATGGGGTGATAAACACTCAGTCCAGCCTCTGATGTGGCCTGACAGGAAATGCTTCTTCCAAGATCAGAGACCCCCCCATCTATCCTGGGTATTTGGACTATGAAGCCACTTTGGGTGGGATCCAGCCGGACCTGACAAACCATACTAATCACCCTGCCCTGGTCCCTCACCTTATTCCCAGGGGCCGCCTGGGGAGAGCAGGTCAAACCTCTCATTCTCCTTAAAACTCCAGATGGAATTAAACACACCAGGTGGAGAAGAAAGATCAAAGGGGATAACTTAAGTTTTTAAAAAAGTTTGATAATAGGACCAGGAACATGGGGATCTCAGGTTAAACGACTACGTCAAGTCATCTCAGCATCCAAGAATCACATTCGACAACCTCAGGGCTTAAGAGACACTATGTGCCTAAAGAGACCCACAGTTCACCCTATCTTCTCAGAACACAGACTCACAGCTGCCTCTAAAATAACCTACTATTTCCATAACCCTCAGAGCAACAATAGGGGATGTTAAGATCCCATTGTGTAAGCCTACTCAATCCAGCTCAGAGAGACAGCTAATGAAGACTGTCAGGGGCATCCACACATTCCTGTCTTCATTCCTGAACTCTTAGCAAAGGAAATGATACCCAATGATGTAAATTATCTACCTTACAAAGTTACTGAACCATCTTCCTAAAGCAGTACTTAGAGGCCAGCGGTGAAAGGGCTTGTGACTTAATTCATCTCCCAAAGTGGCGACAGGTTTGTGTGGAGTCATCCAGACCCTTCTGTAGTATTTATTGCCAAGGACACAGGACACACACTATGGTGACTGAATGGTATCCTATGACGAGGGCTGAATGAGTCTGAAACAAATGGACACACAGCCCAGACAAGACATCACCAAGAATCCAGATGGAATCAAACCACATCGGCTGGAGAAGACAGATCAAAGAGGATAGCTGAAGTTAAAAAACCATGTGATCAAAGGACCAGCAACATTGGGGCTACAGTTTAAACAACAAACAGCTCGGTTTCTGACCACTGGATGTAATTCCTGATGACAGGCTACAACGTTACAGGGCAACTTCAAGCCATTGCAACATTCCAAGAAATGTTAGAAAGATTTATTCTGTCACACCTCAAAAGTGTGGGTCATCAAAGTCACTGAAAACCACAATGTCAAGCAGACTAAGACAACTTATCAGTTGTTTGATACACAGGGATGGTGTGTCAAACATGCCTAAACTGTGCCATGGGATAACCCTTCCGTACACTGTGAATATGTTGTTCTCATTGGTTGATAATAAAAGCTGAATTGGTCCTGTAGTCAGGCAGAATATAGCTAGGTGGGGAAACCAAATGGAGATACAGAGAGGAGAAAGACATGCCAGGCAGATGCCTGAGGAACAAGATTTATTAGAGCACAGATAAAGCCATGAGACATGTGGCAAAACACAGATTAATAGAAAAGGATTAATTTAAAAGTAAGAGCTAATTAGTAACAAGTCTGAGCTGTTCAGCCAGGCATTTTGTAACTAGTATTAGGCCTCTAAGTAATTATTTAAAAGCGAATGTGGGATGGGGCAGGACAAAGAAACCTCCGTCTATAGAAGTGTCCCTTCCCCACCTGCTTAGGTGTTTAGAGGCTTCCGGTTTCATGTTCCCCTTCCTTTTCTCCATATATATACATACCTTTTCTCCATATATGTGTGTGTGTGTATATATATACATATATATGTGTGTGTATATATATATATATTTTTTTTTTTTTGAAACAAGGTCTTGTGATCAACCTAAGCTGACCCTGAACTTGGTCTACTTTATATGTGGCTGGACTTTGGGCCTCCAGACCTAACAGAAGATAAGTCTTTTAAACACTAAAACACTTTAGGACTACTGATGATCAATAACAGAGCTATTCTACAGGGTCTTACCAGTGGTTTCCTATAGGCCTCAGAGAGCAGAATACCCTGTCTTCCTCTTTTGTTTTATATATGTGCATGTATGTGTGTGTGCTTGTATATGTGTGTGTATGAGCAAGTATGTGTGTGTGTAGGTATGTGTGTATGAGTACAGGTGCTTGAGGAGTCCAGAAGATATCTGTCCCCTGGAGATAGTTATGGGCAGTTGTAAGCTGCCTCCTATGGGTGCTGGGAATTGAACTCAGGTCACCTAAAAGAGTAGTACATGCTTTTAACTGCTGTGCCAACTCTCCACCTGATAACAGTTACTCTTAAACACGTATCTTTTACTCACCACACTGGGCAGAGTAGCAAGCTCCAATACAAAAGGCACAGCAGGGAAGAGCTATACTTGTTGAACAGACAGGGCATGCTCTATTAGGTAATTTGCAATCCTGACATTTTTTCTAAAACACATCAATAGTCCCACACCCCAACCTCCCCCCTTCTGATTTACAGCCACTGGTTATGGATTTGTACCCATCTGGATGATGAACTGTGGGAGGCAAGAGGCCAGAGCACACAGAGAAACTCTAGTCTGTAGGCTGAATGGACCTTGGTACCAAAATGACCTGGGGCTGGGCTAGATCTTTTCAAGACATTCCTAGCAAGATCAAACTCACTGAATTGGCTTAGTGGTAGGCCTTATAAAAGCAGATAAAAGCTAAAACCAAAACCAAATGATATTCATCAAGTTGCTCCTTAGAGTAAATTGCTCCAGGTCTGGCCATCCTTTCTCAATTCCTAGCAAATGCAATACTCTATCCTTTATACACAAGCAAATTGTTTTTTGCTTATTAGTTCATGTTTTGAGACAGGGTCTATGTTGTTTGTCCAGGCTGTCCTTGACTCTGGACCCTCCTTTTTGCCTCAAGAGGGCTGGAATTATAGGCATTGCACCACCATACTACTGGGCTCCACAACCAAATTTTATGTATGCATACATATGCATGCATGCAAGTGTGTATGTTATGTATGTATGTATGTATGTATGTATGTATGTATGTATTTAGGTTTTTCGAGACAGGGTTTCTCTGCATAAACTGTCTTAAAATTTGATTTGTAGATCAGGCTGACCTCAACCTCACAGAGACCCGCCTGCCTCTGCCTCTGCCTACACTCTACAAACAAATTCTTGCAGAAAGTAATCTCAGACTTTTTTTTGAAGATAAGGCTATATACTTCAGAAATTTACCTTAATGTGACAAAGCTACTTACTGCTACTGACCCTCAGTTTTGAATTTTTTTAATTTAAGGATATTTTAGCTAGATGTGGTGGCTCATACCTGTAATCCCAGCACTTGGAAAGTGGAGCCAGGAGTTCAAGGCCAGCCTTGGCTATGGTTAAGTTTGATACCAGGCTTGGCTACATGAGACCCCATCTCAATTTTGTTGTTGTTGTGTTAGAGGTGAAACTCTGGTAATAAAAGACTAATCAGTGGTTGCTAGACAGAAACTGACTGTAAAGGGGTCAGGAAGAACTTTGATGGGGGGAGGTTTTCAATATAACACACACTTAGCAGGAGCTGGACAAACAAGGCATTGACATTGGCAAATTTTATGGCTTGGTTTCTCAGTAGTGTAACACCAACAACAAAAAATATTTTACATTTAGAAAAATAAAACATAAAGCGTAAGTGGGAGGATTGACCACCAAACATCTCTCATGTTTGTATCTGCTTCTTGTCCCAGAGGCAACCATCACAGCCAGGCGTGATCTTACTGAGCTCATGTTTGCACACCTATCCCCCCTCTGTTTGTTTTCTGCTGCCAGACACTGCACACCACAGCTCTTTTTGGGCCTTTGTTTCCTGCCTGGGCACCGCTCCACAGCATTTACACAGTGGCACCTCATTCTTTCTAAGGCTGCCTGGCACTGCATCGGGTACAGCAGAGCAGAATCCTGCTGTAGAGATTGGCATGGGTATGGATCTTGGTCTATTGATACAAAGTTAAGGCCAATTTTGTTATACTGTGTATACGTATTTCTGATCTTGATTAAGGTATTGTGTTTGTGCAGCTCATTTAAAAATGTAATGTATAATTAAGAAAGAAAGGTTAATAGATAATCATCTATAATAGTCAAGCTTCTAGTCATATTAGTTAGATTTTTCTAGATGTACAGAGATGTATTTCAGATGGATAGGGATTCTTCAAACCTTTTAAAGACTACAGAATATGGCATTTAAAATGTTTTAAGAAGTTAGGACTTTTCATGACAATGAGACACGTCTGCTCCTGGCAGCACCAATTACTTCAAGAGAAAGATGGGCATCAAAGAGGCTCTTTATGGAGTTGGTTAGCCATTTGGGCAAGAAACTGCTCTTGCCTGGACTGCTTGATGAACTGGACATGCAGGACCCATAGAGAAATCACTGCTGAACATGCCTAAAGGTGAGATGATCCTCTGAGGTTCCTGCTTCATGAAAGAGTCTGTTAGACATTCTACAGGATACAAAAGAAAGTGACTGACAAACTGCCAATATAGGCGAACCTCTCTTTAAAATTTCCTGCTTCATGGAAAAGTCTACTGGATACTATAGGCCTGTAGGCGGAAGATGGATGCCCCAACAGTACAGAAGAACTTTGGATGACTGTCCAGGCAGCAAGATGTCTCCATCAATTCTAGAGTTTGGGAAGTTGCTTACAATGCATTTCCTGTTTACTTAGGTAATATTATATCCTTCTGTAGTCTTCGATGGAGTTAAAGAGTAGATAGTAATAATATAGTTTTCCTTAGTTATGATAAGAGATAAAGTAGATATAAATAGTGTAACTGTAATTCTTGTTTGATACCTGTTTTGTTATATGTAATTTTACTATGTTAAAGTTAAAAACTTCCTTTTTTATTTAAACAGAAAGGGGGAGGTGATGTGGGATTTCCCTCTGTATGTTGTGATTATCATTAATGAATAAAGAACTGCTTTGGACCTATAGCAAGGCAGAACTCAGCTAGGCAGGGAAAACTAAACTGAATGCTGGGAGAAAGGAAATGGAGTCAGGGAGACTCATGTAACCCCACTGGAGACTGATGGCTGAACTTTAGCCAGTAAGCCACAGCCATGTAGTCATACACAGATTACTAGAAATGGGTTAAGTTAATATGTAAGAGTTAGCCAATAAGAAGCTAGAGCTAATGGGCCAAGCAGTGATTTAATTAATACAGTTTCTGTATTGTTATTTTGGTTCTGGGCAGCCAGGACGAACAAGTAGCCCCCTCCTGCAGAATCTAACTATTTCCCTTCAAATAATGGACCTGGAGGTTGTTTCTAATCTCCAGGCACTGGGCAAGGATAAGATGCCTACTTAGAGTTGGAAGGTTTCAATGGGACACATTTCCCCAGTTTCCTTGGCTCATTGCTGGAAAGAGCTGCAATGGAGCAGAGACCTGAGTCTAGAAGATGTTATTCAAGACTCAGTTAAAGGGGCTGGGGATGTAGATCAGTCGGGAGAGGGCTGACCTAACATTCACGAAGCCAAGCGTTCAGTCTCCAGAACGGCACAAAGCACCTGTCTGCCATCTTAGCATCTGGGAGGCAGAGGCAGGAGGACCCAAAATTCAAGGTCATTTTCGGCTACAAAAAGAAATTGAGACCAATTTCAACTAGAAGAGACCCTACCCTGAATAAACAACTTCCTGTTAGTATTCAGGCACCTGTACAGGCCTGTCCTTGGGGTTCTGACAGGATGCGGCCTCAGCTGTAGCCACTAAGAGCACCTCCTGTGAACACTCACTAAGTTCCCTTTTAAAAGGACCCTGACCACCTCCCATCTCTCTCTCTCTCTTTCTGCCTGTTTCTCTGTCTCCTCTCTCTCTCTCTCTCTCTCTCTCTCTCTCTCTCTCTCTCTCCCCCCCCCCCTCTCCTCTCTCCCCTCTCCCCTCTGCCTGTTTCTCTGTCTCTTCCCCCACCCCCCTCTCTCTGCCTCTCTCTTCTCTTAGGCTGCTCCTGTCCCCAGAGGCCGGCCTCCCTCCCCTCTCTTCCTCTCCACAAGAAATGTGAACTCTGTCACAGGGTGTCTTTCCCTCTTATGTGGCTGGGCATTTTTTGTTTGTTTTTTTTGTTTTGTTTTTTAAATTACAACATCCTTCATAGCATAAAGATACAACATAAATCAAAGCTTGGAACCCAGGTCTTCAGGCTTGCTAGGCAAGGGGCTCTGCCTCTGAGTTACATTGCTAGTCCCTGTGCTGGCTTCTGCAAGATGACCCAAGTACTGTTTACTATATAAATCGTGTCATCTTTTTTTTTTAAATTTATTTATTTATTATGTATACAATATTCTGTCTGTGTGTATGCCTGATGGCCAGAAGAGGGCACCAGACCCCATTACAGATGGTTGTGAGCCACCATGTGGTTGCTGGGAATTGAACTCAGGACCTTTGGAAGAGCAGGCAATGCTCTTAACCTCTGAGCCATCTCTCTAGCAGTCTTGTTCTGACAAGATAAGGGCTTGCTCCTGAAATTTCATCCAAAGGCCGAAGTGTCTGATAAGACTGTCAGCAGTCCAGGCTGGTTCTGGACTAACACCCCATCTCTCAGCAGGGAGGGATTAAAGGCCAGGGCTCCAAGGGACAGCCAGCTCTGGTTTCTCCCGCAGCTTGCTCAGTCCAGTTTGGGTCTGTAGCACTTGGTCATATGGATGGGGAGCTGCAGTCCCGGGAGACTTAGTGTGCTGACTGAGCCAAACAGAACCTGCCTGGTCAGTTCCTTGGCTAACAGGAAATTCATGTGTGAGTAGACACTAACAATGTTTACGGATGTGTTCTGAGTCTCATGGGAAACAACTGAGAGCTTCTAATTGAATAAGTTCACTTCTAGAAATTCCCCTAGGAGCCCTCCCCCCATTCATGCCCAAAGTGAGTTCCAGTGGCACTGAATCTCACAAGCTGAGCTGATATGGAGGGATCTGCTCTATGTCAGCAGGGTAGTGTGAGTGTCTTACACACACCCTCCCAATGGGACCTTGGCCGGCTTCCAGGTATTGCTATTCCTATGCTGTACCCCAGGTCAGTCTAAGGTTAGGCTGTCTGTCCAGCTGGCTTAGTTGATAAGCACTGGTGTTACGATTTGAACCCAACGTTGCTCATTTACTATGTAGATGAGACCTTCTGTCCCAGAGCGAAGACCCAGAAACTTTACTAGGCTCCAGAAACTCTGGCAGCCACAACGTTCACAAGCCCTCACCCCAAGGTTGTAAAGCAGTAAACATTGCTTGGAGAAGCTCTTCAGTGTCCCTAGGACTGTAGAGAGCTCCATGGACACAGCTTTCATGAACTTTCCCATGCTGGGGTGGGCTTCCCAGTGAAGCACCTGCCCGAGTCTTTATGCTCCTCTAAGTAACCCCAATAAACTCACTGACTCCCTAAGTTAGACTTGAGTGGAATCAATTCTGCTCTCCATAGTCCAGTTGACAGGCCAGTTGCCTCAGGCTGAACCTCCCATGATAGCCTCTGTGGCCTAGAGTCTCCAGCAGGACAGACTTCCAGTCCAGCATGAAGAGGCTGCAACTAAAGAGTAACTCTCCACTCTGACTGTTAGACCAGTTTGCCCAGAGTCAGGATTTTCCCTGCTCCATAGGCCCAAAGTCCAGGGGCCCATCTCCTGGCCTGTGCATGCCATGGTGGCTTGGGGCCAAGTGTGTATAAGCTATTCTGGAACCTGTTGAGATGGATTAGGCCATTCATGGCTAGACCTGTCCTCTCCTGTTCACAGCCCCCCCCCCGCCCCAAGGAGCACAAGGTGCCAAGAGCCAGAGGTACTCTCCCTGTCCCAGGGTTTTATGGCATGGTAGATGGCCAGGCAGTGGACGAGATCCCTCCTGATGCTTGAAGCAGATTAACACAGAAGCCATATGCCGAAGATGGGAGAAGAGGCCTGGGTCCCCTTATCCCTGCCTAGAGGACAGCCTCCATTTTGCATTTTCTGTGAGCAAGAAAGAAATATCCATGTCTGGTGAAATAGCTCAGAAGGTATTTGTATGCATGAGATCTGGGTTTCATTCTCCAGAACTCACATAAAGGAAAAAGAAAAAAAAAAGCCAGGCATGGTGGCACATGCTTGGAATCCCAGCATTGGGAAGGCGGAGATGGGTGTAGATTCCTGGGACTTGCTGGCTAGCCAACCTTGCCTACTTGGTGAGTTCCAGGTCAGAAAGAGACCCTGTCTCCAAAAACAAGGTGAATGACTCCTAAGGAATGACACCTGAGGCTGACCTCTGACCTCCACACATATGCACAAATGCAAACTGGACCTGCAGAAACATACAAACCCCCCATTCCCAAAGAAAGAAATATGCGAGCCATGATGTGTACTTGGCGTTGTGAGTTTCAGCTCAATGCTAACTGAGCATGGATGGAAATTCTAAGCCACTAGAGCCCCAGGCCTGAGCACAACCTCCTGATACATAATGATATCCTGAAACAGCCCAGAAAGATGAAGGACACACAAAGTGTGGCCATGAAGGACAATAAAGCACCCAGGAGGAGCTAGGGAACTGAGAGAGTGAAGACCAAGTTCAAACACTCTTCTTAAAAACTTGTTAGGGGGAAAAGAAGAGGCCGGCTCATAGGGGCACCAGTTCATGGTGTAACAAGAGAAGCGTATCAGAGAGCAAACAGCCAGGGGTTGGGGGTGAAGGACCGTGATGTTATGAATGAGAAATGCCCCCCACAGGCTCATGTTTTTAGGCACTTGGTCCACAGCTGAAGGTGCTGTTGGGAGAGTTTATGGAACCTCTAGGAGGTGGAGCCTTGCTGGAGGAAGTACCTCACTTGGGGGCAGGCTTTGAGGATTTATATCCTGGACCCACTCCCTGTTCTCTGTCCCTCTGGTCCCTAGGTATGGATGAAAATGTGATCAGTCTGCTTTCTGCTCCTGACACCATACTTTCCCTGCCTGTTGCCTTCCCGGCTACAATGAGGTTGAGCCCTTCCGCCCCGTATTTTGCACTGTGGTCACATCACTTAGTGGGATACGTTATGGAAAATGTGACACTGGTCATTTCGCTGTGGTGCAAACGTCACTGAATATATTAACACAAACCTAGAAGGTATAGAACCACAGCTAGACCTGGTTCTTGATGAAGTCAAGGGACATGATGTCAGGAGTAACTGACAGTATAACGTGGAATATCGCTGTGCAGGAAAATGAATTGCTACTCTAAACTAACAACAGATGTATAATTAGCACACAAGTTCTTGCCTCGTTGTTTACCACTGTATTCATCTTCGAGGTCACCCATGCTACCTATATACTTATACACGGCATGTAAGTTAAATTTACCAAGTTAGCACAAACATGAGTGACAGATACCTGGCACCCTTTGTGGAGACAGCTGTGACATCACCATGTAATAGAAATTTTTGCCTTGGCTTGAGACAGGGTCTTGCACCCAGTCTCCTGCCTCTACCTTCTGAGTGACAGTAGCAACTTCATCTGCACTGTGATCTCAGGAAGTAGCTACTGTTTACACAGCCTGTGAGTGAACCAACCCTGTTTCTAAACAGCTTTAAAATTCTTAAATATGAACAACACAAAAAGGAATAGTGCCTCCTCCCACCCAGACACAACAGGTATGTGTCACACATCTGTAAGCCTAGTACTCAGGAGGCAGATTAGAAAGATCACTGCAAGTTTGAGGCCAGCCTGGGCGACATAAGAGTTCCAGGCCACCCAGGCAAACATAGTGAGATCCTGTCTCAAAAAATCCACCACCAAGCCGGGCGATGGTGGCGCACGCCTTTAATCCCAGCATTCGGGAGGCAGAGGCAGGCGGATCTCTGTGAGTTCGAGACCAGCCTGGTCTACAGAGCTAGTTCCAGGACAGGCTCCAAAGCCACAGAGAAACCCTGTCTCGAAAAAAAAAAAAATCCACCACCAATAACACAATATACACAATGCCCATTGGCAGGAGACTAGAAGTCTGTGCACCAGGAGAGATGGGGAAGTTGCATATTTCCATCACAGTAGCTCCATTTCAGGCTAGCCCTTCAACCCGGTGTTTCTGAAGCTCCAGTAGCAACATGGAGCACCATGGTTCTTAAAGCAATGGAATGAATTATACACTGTCTCAAGAAAACCACTGGGAGATGTTCCTGCTTCCAGAACTTTCCTGACATGCTTTGAGACTCAGTGGGATTTAGGGAAGGAGTTCTGCTGGGAAAGGTAAGACGAGGGTGACTCACAAATCAGTCACCTCCGCTTATCACGGCAGTGCACACCTGCAATCCTGTACTTGGGAGATCACGGCGCACACCTTTAATCTCAGCACTCAGGACACAGAGGCAGATGGATCTCTGTGAGTCTGAGGCCAGCCTGGTCTAGTGAGTTCTAGGACAGCAAGGGCTACACACAGAGACCCTGTCTGAAAAAAAAAAAAGATAAAATTCAATAAAAATAAAAAATTCTTAACAAGAGAGAGAGAGAGAAAGGAAGAGAAAGAGAGAGAGGGCATATTCCTAGGACAAAATGCAAATATAGCACCAAGTCCTATGTGGGGTTTGTTGTTGTTTTAAATCAAGGGGAGTTTCTAGGATGCAGACAATACCTCAAAGCTGACCAAAAGTCCCGAGATTCACCTCAGCGTCCCTGTAGCCCAGCCAGGTTACCTCAGGCAAGTTACTTCAGCTCTCTGTGCCTGCCTTCTTGCTTGGGAACATGAAGGCCCACCCATGCCTCTCTGCCTATACTTTCTCAGGAGAAAAAGAGCCTCATTTTCAACTGTTCAAACACTATGACTTCTATTTCCTCCATCAAAGTTACTCTGACCAATGTCTGTTCTGGAAACATACGTTTGTAGCTACAAACAACACCTAAAAAGATGTGCTGAGAGTCTCTGCTTGTGTTCTGTGTACCAGGAACTGAGGAGGTCAAGAGCCAGTAGAGACCCCAGAGTGCCCACAGAGGGAGGTGAAGTGGGTTACCCTATGCCAAGAAACCATCTGGGACAAACTGCATATATGGCAGTCTTCAGTCACTGCTGTATGGACTTCACTTTTAATAACGTTGGTTTTTGTTTGTTTGTTTGGTTGATTTTTCAGTTTTGTTTTTTTTTTTCGACACAGGGTTTTTCTGTAGCTTTGGAGCCTGTCCTGGAACTCACTCTGTAGACTAGGCTGGCCTCGAACTCACGGAGAGCCTCCTGCCTCTGCCTCCCGAGTGCTGGGATTAAAGACGTGTACCACCACTACTTGGTGATATAGCACTGGTTTTTAATTGCATGTGTAATTAAAAACATTTGTGTTTCACTACACATTCGGAACCTGCTGGGGGTTCTGCGTGGCCGAACAACAGGTTAATAACTTCACCCACCATGAAATAATGATTTAGGGCATCACGATCATTGACTTTCAGGATAGATGTCAAGCGGAGACATCAAATACAAAGTACTACAGCTGCTTTCACAGAAAATCTTCATATGCTTTGGCTGCTGGGAGGAGCGGCAGTAGCCAGTAATTCTAGAAATTACAAACAAGGGATCTGTTTCACAAAGGCGGGGCCTCAGAGCAATGCTGATAATTAAAGCTTATAAAAAAACCCCAACAAAATACAAACATAAAGCTGTGAAGGGATGAGCTGGAACTGGGCTCCTCTGGTCAGGCTGTCTAGAGGGTTTGCAGTCTCTCAGAAGGTGACGGGCTAATTACAAGGTTGTGGTGAGTGGCTTGAAATAATTTGATTGCGGGGATAATTTTTACAGTTTGGAGTAACAATTAAAAGGTGTGAACTTTTCTTAATTGACAAAGCTGAGGGCTTCAGCTACAAGTCCCCCGCCCCCATCAGGGGTCTGGCTACTGTCTACCACCTCACACAGTGAGCTCACCCTTCCTTACCATCTCCATTAGCACTGCTGGGTAGAAAAGAGTTGAGGTTTGTGCCTTAAGCGAGTGTGTGTGTGTGTGCGCGTGTGTGTATGTGTGTGTAAGTTAGAGGACAACTTGGGGAGTAGCCTCTTTATTACTATGTGGGTCCTGGGTCTGAACTCAAGTTGTCAGGCTTGATGGCAAATGCCTTATTTATTAGCCCACTGAGCCACTTTTCCTGCCCTGTGCTATGTAATTCTTAACAGCTGTCTACTATATAGACCTATCAGAATGAAAACTGTGGTGTGCGTGTTCACTCATGCAGCCCAGTAGAAAGAACCTGGGACTTGTTATATAGGATGACCTTGAACTTCTGACCCTCTCACCTCCGTCTCCTGAGTGCTGGGATTACACTTGTGGAGCACCGTGCCTTGTTTATGTCGTGCTGAGGTTTAAACCCAGGGCTCTGATGATCCAGTGACAGCAACAATGCACAATTTTGATCCCAGTGCTCAGGGGGCAGAGGCAGGTGGGTCTCTGTGAGCTAATTCTAGGAAAGCCAGGCTACACAAAGAAACCCTGTCTCAAAAAAACAAAACCAACCAACCAAAAACGAAACAGGGCTTTCTACAGGCCAGGCAAGAGCTACATTCCCCAGTTCTAAAAAAATGTTAAGTATCATAATTATTCTAGAAAAAAAAATTATTCTAGAGTGGAACAAAACATTATCTGTGAGCAAAGGTGACTGTGAGGAGAGCCCGTGAATAACATGAAATCCTGACCATCTCCTGTGACTCACCCCGGGACTATTTGTGGGTGTGGGGGAGGGCCCTGGAACTCCACCTCCTACTAACTAGCAACACCTCCAGATAACAGCTAGCATCCTCATTTGAATTTGTGTCTTCTACAGTTTTGGAAGGACAGGACAATGGCAGCAAGACATGGTGACTGACAGGGACTCTGGTATCTGGGAGTCCTTGGAAGCAAGCAGCATGGTGTTTTAAAAGGTTTTCATGCTGATCCAACCAGTGCTCCCCCCCTGGTCAGGAAGGAGCTGGTAGGAGATCGAGTGTGCCTCCTCCGATCCCAAGCTTGCCTTTACCCTTCTCCACGCTTACTCCCACTCTCTGTTGAGAGGTCAGGGATGTGTCACCAACCAGTCACTGTGCCAGCTCCTCAGAGGCCTCCGCCAGTTAAGATGGAGCCTGACTTCAGGAAAACCGTGCACCGCTCAGTCAACCTGTTATATGACTTCATGGGGCCCCGCTCCTGAGGTCACAGAGGAAGAAAGTGAATTGGGTAAAATTCCTGGTATTTACACAACGCAGGTTCCCCAGACTTTCCGGGAAGGAAGGACTTGAGTGGAGCTTCTGGGAACTAAAGGACAGCCTCCTCGAGTCTGTCAGACGCATGACGTGCAAAGTGAGGCACTTTGAAGACCCACATTTATGCTGAAGGTCCAGCAGACTGGCAGGCTCACCTGACCTCCTAACTGTGGAGTGTCAGAATGTTGCAGATTGAGCTAAAGTGATCTTGGACAATCTTTAGTTCCCCCAACGGCCATTTATCACCACTCACCATGGCATATGAACTAACATCTTTCTTACTGTCAGGTAAAAACTCTTTGATTATATTAACTTAGGAGGTCATGAGCTTCTGTGATCCCAACAGCCGAGAATGTCATTGGACATCTGAGACCAAGCCCAGGGGGTTCACCACTTGAAGTAGCCCACCTACTGATGTCCCCACCAATGTATTTAGACCATGCCTTGATTTGTAACTTCCTTTTGTTCTGTGACCATGAAAGTTCACGCAACCTCTTCCAGAATCCATGTTCCCAGGCTATGTAGGATCACTCCTATGGGTCTAAGAATAAACTGTCTACTTCCATGTGGTGTAGACAGACAGAAGCCAGTGCAGAGCAGACTGCAGATCTTGTATTCAGTGATGACCAGGCTTACACCACGTTTTTACTGGAGAAGTTTTCAACTATTATCATAGAAAGTCAGAAACATCTCAAGACAATCCACAGTGTCACCAGCCTCCAGCAGAGCTGGCACACACCACCCCACCCCTCTCTCATACACACACATCTTCCCTCCCTATTTTTTTTATTCTAAAACATATTTTTAAGACAAAATTTCATACAGCCCAGGTCTGCCAAGCACTCACTATGTAGCTGAGGATGACCTTGAATTCCTCTACCTCCAGAATGCTAGGATCCCAAGTCTGAGCTACCGTGCTCAGTTTATAAAGCACGGGGAATTGAACCCGGGGCACTGTACATGCTAGGCAAGCACTCTACACGCTGGACTACACACTCTGCCCCTTTAACTGACTGAAAATTTAGTCCTAAGAAAGCACAGTAGCCGTCCACATCTGTAATGAATTCTAGCAGTCTGGAGGCAGAGGCATGAAACTCGGTGATTTCAAGGCCAGCTTGGGCTACACAGGGAGACCCTGCCTCAGAAAAACACAAACCAAACTCTAGCAACAACAAAGTAATACCACAATGTGTGTGTGTGTGTGATTTCAAATGAGGTCTTAAATTTTTCTATCTGCTATGCAGTAATGTGTCACCTAATGTTGGAAAAAGAAACCAGGAAGTTTCCCTGAGGTTTACGCCCAAGTTCACCCCACCATTTCAGTTTTATTCTTTAATTTATGCTAATTTATTTACCTGTCAAACACAAAAACCTCCTTGGGCTTTGCGAAAGCTATCACAGATCTCAATCGCTG
This sequence comes from Neodon shergylaensis, assembly GCA_025134845.1. Classification (NCBI taxonomy): domain Eukaryota; kingdom Metazoa; phylum Chordata; class Mammalia; order Rodentia; family Cricetidae; genus Neodon; species Neodon shergylaensis. The sequence continues at coordinate 882,245 of JABTXL010005854.1, read as the reverse complement.
TTTGCAAAGAACTTTTTTAAAAAAACAAACAAACAAAACAACCCTGTACGAGTTTGAGAAGGAACCTCACACCAAGTTCTGGCTTGAACGAAGCTAGTTGTGAAGCTAGTTGTTCACTGTATTCTACTCCCAGGGCCCACAGTTCCGGTTCTTTCCTGGAGCAAATCTCCGGATCAGGGCAGTCCCTGCTCCCAACCTACTGGATAATTCACAGGCTCAATGGAACAACTGTCCAGCCTTCCGCCCAAGAAAGGGGCGGGGCATCTGTGGGGCTCCACAGCTGGACGCCCACGGCTGTCCACTAGGCCCGTGATTGCCCACTTAGAGCTGTCCTTTCGACTTAATGCTCTAGGACCTCAGGAGAACGGGGTCCGTGGACAGGTCATGAGATACCCAATGGCACGTCAAACCATGGCCTTCTTGCAATTCTCTGGCCCAGGTGGAGGGTGACCCGAAGAGGAAAGCTCTCGCATGCCCTAATGGGTATCTCTCTAAGAGCCTCAGCAAAGTCCCCAGGGCACAACGTGTCACCTTAAGTGCATACTCCTAAGTCCTATTCCCCGCGCGTATTCGCTCCTGGCCAGCGCGGAGCTCACCCAGGCTCAGGACTCCCACGTGCCGTGGCCTGCGCGCAGGGCCAGCGTCCCAGGCCCGTCGCGCCACCAAAGCTCTCCGACCGTGCCACCGGGTCGGATCGCGTGCGCCATGTCCAGGCGCTTTCCTGGCCACAGCTTGCTTACCTGTCCCGTGTAGCAGGTGCGTTGCACCCAGCAGCAGGGCGCCCAGCAGTACGACTGAGAACCCGCAGGCTGAGCGGGCCATGGCTCTGGAGGCGCCTCGGCCTCCGCAGAGTGCGACCGAGGCCTGTGTCTGCGCCCAGGCACCGAAACGCAGCTGCGCCCCGCCCTGCCCAGCCGCTCACCTGCACGCAGGACCCCGCCCCGCCGGCTCAGCAGGAGCCTGGGTGACCCGGGTTTCCTCTCTGGCCTCCTCCCCTTCCTGCTTCTGCTCAGGTACTACCCTCCCAAGCCCGGTAGCCTTCAGGCAGATTTGTCCCCGCCTCTCAGGCTTCGATTCCTTCCTCAAAGTCCAAAGGACCTTGGTGACAGCCAGCTTTTCCTCCCTTCTCCCCCCCGGAGTGCCTGTTTAGAAGGGAGACCTTCCTTTGGTGCTGCGTGCACAGTACTGTTGAGCTGTGAGTGGTTGTGAAGATTCAAACCAGAAGTTGGTCAGTCCTACCGGTGTTCCTGGCATCCAGTTCCTTTTCAGATTCAGCTGGGCCACCTCTTTCTGGTTTCAGAGGTCCTGTGGGGTCTCCTTCGATCCTCTAGGCCAGTGGTTCTCAACCTTCCTAATAGCTGCAACCCTTTAGTACTGCTCCTCACATCGTGGTGACCCCCAGCCAAAAAATTATTTTTGTTGCTACCTCATAACTGTAATTTTACTACTGTTATGAATCATAATGCAGATATCTGTGTTTTCTCGATAGTCTTAGACAACAGCTATGAAAAGGTCGTTAGACACCCCCCCCCCATGGGTCTAACAGTTTGAGAACCATTGCCCTAGGCCATATCATGAAGGATCACAGAGTGATGGCAGATGCTTCGGGAGCTCTTGGCTGGCAGGCCAGGATTCAGCCCAAAGGACTCCATGGCCCTATGGGTCCACGTGCCCATGGACCAGGGTCACTCAGACCTCTCAAGGAACCTAGGACAGGAACAGAAAAGCCTCATGCTCCTCCTCATGCCTCAGCATCTGTCCAGGTTTGATCCCCACCTTCTCTTTAGCTCCTGGAGAAGCTGAGCCTGTGATAACTCCCCAGCCTTGGCTGGTGGGCAACAGAAATGAGAAGTCGCTTCTCCAGAGCTGTCCCTCCCTCCCTTCCTTCTCGGTTTCAGCTGGACAATAAAGCAGATGCTCTCCAGCCCTGAGCAGGGGAGGCAGAACTCCATCACAGCTCCGCCTGCAGAAGGCCTGTAAACTGGGGGTGGGGCGTTCTCAGACTTTGGGTTCTAAATTCACTCCCCTCGCTGACAATTCTTGGTTCTCCCTGCAGAACTGAGTACCAGTTTCGTTAATAGAAAGAAACCTTTTTGTTATTGTTTTGTTTTGAGTCAGAGTCTCTCAACGAAGTCCTGGTTGGCTGGGAGTTCACTATGTAGACCAGCCTTAATTTAAATTTAAATAGATCTCAATTTAAATAGATCTGCCAGTCTCTGCCTTCATAGAGCTGGGAATAAAGGCGTGAGCTACCACGTCAAGCAAGAAAACAAAATCTAGAGGAAAAAGCTAATGGGAGCCTAGGCAGTTTGGATGCTCACCTTACTAGACCTGGATGGAGGTGTGTGGTCCCTGGACTTCCCACAGGACAGGGAACCCTGTTTGCTCTTTGGGCTGACGAGGGAGGGGAACTTGATTGGGGGAGGGGGAGGGAAAGGGGAGGCGGCGGTGGGGAAGAGACAGAAGTCTTTAATAAATAAATAAATAAAAATTTAAAAAAATGTTTATGCTGACCAAACTGTAAATGCAGATTTTCGTCTTTTCCTCATTCCAGGCAGACTAAACACATCACTTAGCAAATGCATTGTTTTCCAGGGAAGGTAACCAGGGGGAGAGAACTATCAACAATGCTACTTGACAAGTCGAGCCCAAGGAACAAATTATTTTATTTAGAACTCACGTCTCCAGCATTTGGTTAACCGACTTCATGGTTGGAACAGTCGACACTGACTTTATGAAAATGAATAATTCAGATTAATGCTAGCCCAGACAATAGCAGCAAGGATGAGCTGAGGAAAGCAAGGAGACATTTGTTTGGTGACCAAAGTCTACCACTGGCCAACATGTCCTGAGATGACATTTTGATTCTGGGGGGTGGGGGTGGGGGTGCTTACTGACCAGCTAGAAGCCCTGGGAAGAGTCAAGGAAATTCAGGCAGCTAAATCTGCTTGCTGCTGAGTGAAATGGCAGGCTTAGCGGTGAGTTTAAAAATCGATCCTGTGGGCTGGCCGAGCCGTCACCATGCCCCTGGCTAGAGACCTTTTACACCCTTCCTTGGAAGACGAAAAGAAGAAACATAAGAAGAAACGGCTGGTTCAGAGCCCAAATTCTTACTTCATGGATGTGAAATGTCCAGGCTGCTACAAGATTACTACAGTTTTCAGCCATGCTCAGACAGTGGTTCTTTGTGTAGGTTGTTCAACAGTGCTGTGCCAGCCCACAGGAGGAAAAGCCAGGCTCACAGAAGGCTGTTCATTTAGAAGAAAGCAACACTAAACATCTATACAAGTTCCTGAGTTTGCGTTTTTCACAGAAAGCCTTATCAAGTTTAGTGACTCTACCAAGACAATGTAACTGTGTTTGATTTTATAAAGTATACAACAGTGATCTCCTATTTTGGTGTCAGTTTTTCCATAAAGTTTTAATTATAGACAAAAAAAAAAATCGATCCTGTGGGGCTGGCAAGATGGTTCTGCATGCTGGTCAAGGCACTTGGCACCAGGCCTGATAAGAGTTTGATCCCCAGGCCCACATGATGGAGAGAGAAAACTCTTCGGGTGGAAGTTCCATCCCAAGCCCCCTCCCCAGGGAGTTGCCTCAGTCCAGACTCCACCCCGACAAACAATGACTCCTCCCCAGAGATGCTCAAGACCACTCCCACAGTGTATTTAAACTGTCCCCCCTCCCCCCAGAATAAACATATGGTGTTATGGTCTTCCTTTTCCGGCTCCTCTCTGGGGGACTGGAAAGCCACTGGGGAGCACTGGTATCCATTAAACCTGGGCTTTTTCTAATTTGGTTTGATTTGGTCTGATTCAGATTATAGCATCGGCAGAGGGGCTTATGGGGTACAGAAACTTTTCAAGAACTGATCCCTGTAATTGTCCTCTGACCTTTTACATGTACTATGACGTATGTGTCACACAAGATAAATAAATAATTTTTAAAAATTTAAAATAGACCCTGTGTCTGGCTGAGACTGAGGCAGGAGGATTCCAGGCTTGAGGCCATCCTGGACTATACTTAGAGACTATACATAGAGATTCTGTTTCAAGTAACAACAAAATAAACAAGGGATAGAATAGCATAGACTATTGTTAAGTTTCAAACCCAGGACTAACGACCAGGTGCCTATTTAACATGTCACCGCAGATCTGGCTGCTAGGTTCTCCTGGCATCCCTCTACCTGTTAGGTTCTTACCTGTTACAACAATGGATCGCAGTATGCCCTGCCCGCTACCTAGAACTCTCCAGCCCAGGGGCTGGGCTGCCCTTCCCCCAGAGGCTCTTCCCTGTATAAACTAGACATTTTGGATTATCCTCCCTTCTCCTCTTCTCCCATCCTCCTCTGTCACGTGGTGGAGCTCAGCCTGGTCACGTCCACTCTGGACTCTCCCAGATGTCCCTGCTTCTACCTCCACTTCCCGTTTTATCTACAATAAACTTCCTCCTCCGCACCTAGAAGCAGTCATGTCCTTTCATTTTTACTTCTCTCTTTTTTTTCCCCACTTAACTATCCCACCGCATTTTGACTTCTCTTGAAGCTCTTTTACAAAGGCTAAAAGAACGGAGATTTTAAAAGCACAGAAGTTTGCATAGATGTGGAGAAGAAAAGACAGCAGCAAAGTTGATCCTGGTGGCTGGAAAGAGAATGATCAGGCTATAAATGCCTTTGGGAGCCAAGAGAAAGTAGAACCCTGCTCTAGCAAGGGGGAGGCTGATAACAGGATTTACACTGTGAAATCCTCAAAAGGAAAGAATCCACAGCACCCAGGAAATGGCAGCTCCAATTCCAAAACTGGGGGTGAGGGGGTGTTTCTAGTTGGAGCTGCTAACACAGGGAAGGCTGGGAGAGGGCTGCAGAGATGTCCTATAGTTAGCTCCAGGAGCCGCTTCCTGCCTTCCTGGCTGAGAAACTACTTCTGGAGACACAGACTCCTGGAGATCTGTGATCGGAGCTGCTGGCGTAGCTGAGGTCCTGGGAAGTATTCTAAAGATAGATTCAGAAAATGTATGTATCCAGAATGCCGGGAGTCCATGGCCTGCCAACTGCTCATCCTCCCTGCTAGATGTGAAAGGATCTTCCAGGAATCTGAGCAGGCCAAAGATGCCTGCTGATCCCTCAATGGACTGGCCAGTTCCACCATTGAGACTCCTAGCTTGTTAGCCTAGTTACAAGTAAGAGCCCACAGTGCAGCCCTCACTTTCAAGGGAAACTTTGAAAACTCACTTAACTAAACTAGAAAAAGTCACATGGTAGGGGAAAGACTTTACAGGAGAAGACGAAAGCAAAGCCAGACAAAAGTAGTTGCTAACTCAGAAATACGTAGGTATCCGAGGGGCAGATACAGGTGGATCTCTGAGTTAGAGGCCACCCTGGTCTACAGTGTAAGTTCCAGGGCAGCCAGAGCTACACAGAAAAACCTGATCTCGAAAAACAAGAACAAAAACTTTTGGAGAAAATACTCAACAGTAGTAGATGTTTTTAAAAACAAGCAGAGAGGCTGGAGGGGTAGCTCGGTGGTAGAGGCCTGCTTAGCATACACAGGACCCCGAGGGAAGAATATTGAGCTGCAACTCATGAACTCCAGTAGGTTCCCGGCAAAGAACAGATAAAACAAGAGGTTACCGACGTCATTCAATCCGCCCAGGGAGGCGTGACATGAGTCTCCAGACTTGACAGCCTATGGAATGTCCTGAATGACAAATATCATGGACTCTCATCATGACACACTGTGGTGAGATTTCAGAAACCTCTGACAAACTGACCCTATAACTTCCGGAGGCAAGAAGTGGGCCTTACCGAAAAGAACAGTCATGAAGATGGCTTGGATTTACTTGTCAAGAGCAACTCTGGAAGGTGGAAGACGGTACTTAAAAAAAAAAAACACCTGAAGAAGACTAACTTCTTAAAATTATAGGCCCAGCAAAACTACCAGAAGTGGTAGAACAGAAAAATACTGGGACAGGGAGGGGATGTGTCCCACACACCTTTTCATAGGAAAATACTGGGGGATACATTCCATTACAATAAGAAATACATAAGGGCTGGCAAGATGACTCAGTGAGTAAAGGTGCTTGTTGCCAGCTCAGACAATCTGAGTTGACTCTCTAGGACCCATGGTGGGGAGAGAACCAACTCCCTAAAGTCATCTTCTGACCTCCACATGTGCCCCATGGTCTACTTGCTCCTGCACGCGCACACACACACACACACACACACGTGGAATGACTTATTTAAGATTTAGAGAGAGCCACGCAGTGGTGACACACATTTTTAGTCCCAGTACTCAGAAGGCAGAGCCAGGTGAATTTCTCAGTTTGAGGCCAGCCTAGTCTATGAGGCTAGTTCTTGGACAGCCAAGGCTACACACAAAGAAACCCTGCCTTGGAAAAGGAAGAGAAGAAAAAAGAAACACTTGAGACACAGGCAGGGTGGACATAAGTTTCTAGAAGTTAAAACTGGTAAGACAAACGAGAAAACAAGAACAACAACAAACAGAAAAGCATGACCAGCTTAAGAATATAAGGTTACAAATTTTAAAATCAGGTATAAAAAATACTTACTTAGAATGAGGAAAGAAATTACAGCAAAATACAAACATGAAAAAAATCTTAAGAAGATCACAAATGTCTCAAAATTCAGAAAAGTAGTACAATATCTTTACCATACCTGCTTGATATATCATTTTTTAGGTCATTGTTTAAGGTACATCTCATAGGAGACCATTGATTTGTGGAGGTCACAAAATGTGACCTTGCCCATAGATGCACTTGCGTTTCCTACAGCCATTACATTCATGGGCCTTGCAAATTTAGGAATTCTTACGAATTCTGTTTCTGTGATTCCTGTTAAATATAAACATCAAAGCTAGATGGTGCATACCTGCGATCCCAGTGCTTGGGAGGTGAGCACAGTAGGGTCAGGAATTTAAGGCCAGACTCAGCTGTATCGTGAGTTTGAAGACAACCTGACTCTCATGAGACTCCATCTCAACACCCCAACCCACTATGCGTGAGTGTGTGTGTGTGTGTGTGTAGAGACTAAAGTAGTGTGGCATATTCATAGTTATCTATGTTGCAATGATCTGGAAATTATCGATTTACTTGTAATAGAAAAACTTTGATAAGGCATAGTGAGAACTGAGTATTATGCTTAGGTTTTTACTGCTTAGTTTTATTCCTTTTTACATTTATTTAATTTGTGTGTGGGACACCTGTCACAAAGCTTACGCGTCGAAGTCAGAGGATAATTGGTTTTCTTCTACCACGTGGGTCCTAGGGATTGAGCTCAGGCTGCCAGGTTTGGTGGTAAGAGCCTTTTCCCACTGAGTTTCTAGAAGGGTTTCACTATGCAGTCTGGGTTGTCCTGGAGCTTGCTGTGGAGACCAGACTGGCCTCAGACTCACAGATACCTGCCTGCCTCTGCCTCGTGAGTACTTCCAACTAACCATGTTTTAATTGGAAATAAAACCCATGGACTGACTGTTTCTGGCTCTGCCCACTTTGAGTTGTATTCATCTTCCGGAACTACCCACAGACTTCTGATGTTGGCCAGGGCTGGGCAGGTTCATAAAGGGATGCCACTGTGGGCTTGTTCCTGTGACTCAGCCCAGTGGGTGGATGGAGGGCTCGATGAGGCTATTACCATGACAGTAGGCCAAATGACAATCGAACTATAACGTGGCTGAATTAGGTAAATACGTCTTTCCAAACCTCGGTGAAATGTATCTTCAGGAATTTAACATCCCTTTAGTCAGGTCCTAAAGTTCCTGAAGCCACCCAATGATACTATATTACATATGGAACTGAGTGACGGTGCGGGGTGGGCGGGGGGGAGATGGGAAACGGGGGCAGACAGAGAGAGACAGAGAGGGGTTGTGTGTAGTTAAAATAGGCTCCTTTTCAAGTGTTACAGAGGCAGACAGCCAGGGGTCCCCAACTATGGAAGGTGCTGCCCAGGAATGTGTTTCCAGTTTCAAGGAAGCAGAAGCCCCACCCAAGGGAGAGGGGAGGGTACCCAGGATGATGTGCATCATAGCGGAGTTGAGTTGTAAAACAGGCAGCCAATGCTAACCGGCCCTCTAAATTCTGTATCTACTCTTCCCTGAGAGTGCCCAAATACAATCATACAGAGCGACTGCTGCAGTGATGAGCTCCTTAGATTATAATGGTGTGCCCACAACCCAGCATCCTGGTCCTCTAGGGGCACAGCTGAGCCTCCCAGGGAAGGAGCCAGTATTGAGGGTACTGGGCTTTTTCTTTTGGGCCACCAAATCATGATACAGAGACTTGATATTAGTTCTGAATGCTTAGCCTTATCTTATGCTTGTTTCTTGCTATCTCTTATAACTTTAATGTGTTTCTCTTTATCTACATTTTGCCTCGGGGCTTTTTTTACCTTTTCTTTCGGTATATCTTACTTTCCTGCTATCTCTATGCATCTCCCTCATTCTCTCCTCTCTTCTCTTGTTCTTTCCTCATTCCTGGATTTCTCCTCCTATTTATTCTCTCTGCCCAGCAGCCTCACCTATTCCTCGCCTGCCCATCTATTGACCATTCAGCTTTTTATTAGTCAGGTCCCTTAGGCAGGTAAAGGAAACAGAGGCAACACATCTTTACATAATTAAACAAATGCAGCATAAACAAACGTGACACATCTGTGCATAGTTAATATTCCACAACAATTGAGACTGCTCAGCCTACCCACCTGAATATTAGGTGAGAGCAATACCCCCCCTTTGTGTGTGTGTGCGTGTGTGTGCATGTTTGTGTGCATGTATGGAATTCGGAAGACAGCCTTGGGTGTCATTCCTTAGGTGTTTTTCTTGCCTTGATCTTTCTTTCCTTCATTCCTCCTTCCCTCACCCTCCTTCCTTCTTTCTTTCCTTCCCCCTTTCTCCTCCTCCATTAGCCAGGGTCTCTCACTGATTTGGAACTCTTCAGGTGGGTTAGGCTATCTGGCAGTGAGCCCTAGGGATCTGCTTGCCTTTGCCTCTTCAGTACCGGTATTTCATGTGGGCACCACCGTGCCTGGTTTTTATTTAGTTTTGCCTGGGTTCTGGGGGCGGAACGCAAGTCTTTGTGCTTGCAAAGCAAGTGCTTTACTGACTGAGCTATCTCCTTTAAAGCCTTGGGTCTCTTTTCTAAAAATATATTTATTTAATTTAATTTTATGTGTGCCTGAGTGTGTATCTCTGCACCTTATATATACGGAGCCTGTTATCAGAAGAGCTGTCATATCCCCTGGAACTGGAGATATAGATGCTTGTGAGACACCATATGGATGCTGGGAACTGAACCCTGGTCCTTTGCAAAAGTGAGAAGTAATCTTAAACACTGAGCCACTCCAGTTCCCCCACGCCTACCCCTTAAAAATTTATAGTGTGGTGGCACACACCTTTAATCCCAGGACTCGGGGAGGCTCAAAAAAAAAAAAAAAAAACCAAAACAAAACACGAAAACAAACAAACAAACAAACAAATAAAAACCAACCCTACGGTCTTTTGGAATTAAGCCTCATCTTAAAACAAGCACAGGAGACGCTGCTGGTGCTGGGAGAACAGATCCTAGTCATCATATCGGGAACGGATTTGATGGGCATGAGACGGGATGACTCAGCAGCTGCTGACATGACTGTTCCAGGTAGGTTCTTGCACTTAGCTGCATCTGCAACTTCCTGGCTGCGTGAACTACTTCACTCTATGTCTCAGTTTCTTCATTTATGAACCCATACTACGGGAGGATACCCTTTGTAGGGTGCTAGACAGAGGAATGCAATTAGTGTATGTCCCTTACTTGACGCAGTGCATGTAGGAAGGCACACGGTGCAGCTGACAGAGGTTACTGTTGCCATGGTAGCTGTCACATATGTGGATACGGAAGCTAAGTGTGTGGCACTCAGAATAAGAGCTCTGCTCCCTGCACCCCTTTGGGGATTTTTGAAACACTGTAGCTCACACTGTTCTGGGATTCACTATGTTTCAAACTCATACATTCCTCCTACCTCAGCCTCCTCCCAAGTCCGGGCTTACGCATGGATTGGAAAGAGAAACTTGGGGAGGAACTTCTTTAAGGTTACATTCACACCTGGAAGTGTCAACTATCAGACTGGAAGCTGTCTGCCTTCCTCTTATTCTTCTTTATGTTCCTAGGCTCAAAACTGTGCTTGGTTATAGTCCTGAACAAACAGAAGATCAGTGAACCAACCTGGGCAAGAATGTGTGGATCGCCCTGTTATCCCACTACTGCCCTCAGGAGCTGTGTGAACTTTGCAACCCTAAAAAAGTGAACATAGCTTCCATTTTTATAGAGGATAGGGGCTGGGGCTGGAGAGATGGCTCTGTGTTGAGTACTTCCTGTTCCCTCTGGAGGACTGAAGTTCCATTCCCAACACTCATACTGGACAGTTCACAACTGCCTATAACTCCAGCTCCAGGGGACCTGATACCCTGGCTTCTTTAGCATCACGTGTGTACACACACACATACACACACACACACACACACAATCTGGAATTTAGTCAGTAGAGACACTGGATTTTCTGTCTGTATTCCTTTCCCCCTAGGAAAGAAAAGAAGGGTAATAGAGCCCCTGGCTTCCACAACAAGGCCATGGTGGTCCACTCTGCACCCTGACCTGTTGGATTGGTTGGTGGCAATTAGGCCAGTACTTAATCCAGTTGGGAGAAAGAGGAGAGGGCACATCAGTCTGAGTCAGGAAGCTTCTCTGAGTGAAATGGCTTGGTCTGGTAAGCAGAGGGAGATTCTGTCAGGGAACAAGTAGTTTTTCTTCATGTTGCGAGTGGGCAGTGCGGTTTGTGAAGAACGGGTCACAGTTTAGATGAGGGCCCCTTTGTGAGCCCGACACAGAGGGATTTGTGCATCTCAGGATGAGACAGGAGGAGTTCATGGCATTAACTTTGCAGGTAATTTGCCCCAGGGGAACCATGTGGTACAATTTTAGTCTTAGGATGAGTAAGACAGGATAAGGAAAATCTTCCCTGAGCCTTGAATGCATTGTCACAGGCTGGGGTCTGAGTAAACTCATCCATGTGACTCAGGAGCTCAGCAGCAAGCAGGGAGTACCTTCTGTGGTCACCTCAGAGTGACCCAAAGCCCGGATGCGCACTCCTCCCTGAACTGCACCATTTAAAAGGTCTGTAACAAGCCAGGGGCAGAGCAGGGAGCACAGAACTGGAGGCAGCTCCTCCACGCTTGTGCAACTGGCTCCCTCAGTCACCTGCCCGTGGGGGAGAGGGGACCAGGCCTGTTAGTTCTGGAGACCACAACGCCCGCCCTCGGACGTGACCCACAGCCTTGTCAAGCCCCAGCCTGCCAACCTCGCCAACCTCAGTTTTTCCTTTGCTGCCGTTCCTTTGCGTTTGGAAGGAAGATAGCTTCTGAGTGAGTGTGTGGGACTTCCAGGGATTTTCCTCCCGGTAGAGAGTATTATAGCCACAGGGCTTGGGTCTCATCCAGGTGTCACCTTCCTGATGGACATGGCTCTGGAGAGGGTATGTGGCAAAGTTGGGTCACGTAACAGATGGCCTTCTGAGGAGAACCCAGGTGTTGGTCCTCCAGTGGTTGTCCAGCATTCTTTCCTGAAACAGCCAGGTCCTAAATCAGCTGGCACATCTAGCTGGCCAGCATCCCGTGTCCACCCCATTCTCTCATTCCCTGCTGTCTCTACTGACAGCATTGCACATCCTGGCTTCTAAACTGAGCTCTATTTCAACCTTTCTCTCCAGACTGGCCAAAGACCCTCATTGCCTTAGTTACCTCGGTTTGGAGGCTGGTGATAAGAAGGTGACATCAGAGGGAGGAGGGCCATGGGAGAAGACAGAGGGTGAGGTGGTGAAACTTGCTCCTGGGAACTGTATAGGGGTGGGGCTGAGGGCAGTCGGGATGGACACAAACAAGGCTTCCTTTGCCTGAATGGCCTCCTACCCTGCAGCTGCTTACTGAACCCCCGTCTGTGTCGTAGGATGGCTTGGATGTGCCTCTGCCCAGCCTTATGCACATGGACTCTCTGTCCATCGAGGTAACAGCATGGTGGTCACCACCCTTATCTTTACTACCTTAGCGATACAGAACAATGCGATCTTATGCTCCATCTAGGTCTTATCCCCCACCCCCGCCCACGTCACTCACCCGGTCACATTTATTTATTTATTTTTTCTCAACGAAAACCACAAGTAGGTTTATCTCTATGTTTTCTACCCTGCTTGTTTTAAAGCTTTCTGGATGTGTGACTTTCAGGCATGCTTGGTTGTAATTGTCTATTTTAAACTTCTAGTTTCGGTGAGGGGGGATAGCTGAGCAGAGTTTGTGTGCAGGGATAACAGCTGGACTAGTAGGCGCTAACAGGGGTTCAGTATTTTGTTTGTTTGTTTGTTTATTTGTATTTGAACCTAATCCGACTCATTAAAGTGTTTTTTTTTAACATTTATTTATTTATTTATTTATTTATTATGTATACAATGTTCTGTCTGTGTGTATGTCTGCAGGCCAGAAGAGGGCACCAGAACTCATTACAGATGGTTGTGAGCCACCATGTGGTTGCTGGGAATTGAACTCAGGACCTTTGGAAGAGCAGGCAATGCTCTTAACCACTGAGCCATCTCTCCAGCCCCTCATTAAAGTGCTTTTATTTTGAAAATGAACCATATTTTTCCTTATTTTTTTCTTTTCAGACAAGCTCTCACTATCAAACCTTGGCTGGTCTGGAACTCAATGTTGATCAAGCTGACTTCAAACTCACAGAGATCTGCCTGCCTCTGCCTCCCAAGTGCTGGAATTGAAGGCATGACTTCCCTCACCCAACACCCCACATAAAAATTTTTTTTAAGGCAGAATCTCACCTTGAAGTCTCATGCAATCTTGGCTGTCTAGGAGCTCGATCAGGCTGGCCTCAAACTCAGAGAACTTCTGCCTCTGCTTTCTCTGCTGGTACTAAAAGCATATGCCACTACACAAGGCCTCCTCACAAATCTTATTTCTTAATTCAATATCATAACTAATCTAGAGAAAGTTAGCATGTCGAAGGGAGCACACAGGACAAATGTGGACACTGCCACTTAACAGGAGGGACTTGATCACCAGCGGATGTTGAACCTGTGTCCCTTGGATGCTGAGAGATGTCTGACATTGTGGGAAGGAAGCCAGCAGTCAGTCACAGCTGTTTTGTGCACATTAACCAGGGGCAGGGTCTGGCAGGAATAAGTATATAGAATCGCAAGGCGTTCCTCTTCTCAGATGTTAACTACAGTCTCTGATTCTGGGAGAGCTGGCTCCTCTGTCCATGGCTTTTGTCATTAGTTCACCTTTCCGTTTGAACAGGAAAAACATCCAACTGTCAGTCACAGGTTTTCTATAAAAGTCCTCATTTGAAATGCTTTTGTTTGGGGGAGTACCTGTATAATTTTGGGGTCACACAGTAACTTTCAGTCTGTTGTTCTCCATGGACTTCTGATGGCTCAGAGGTTTTATCTGAACCACAGAGGCCCATGTCAGGATGGGGGCTCCTCAGTCATATCAGATTTGCTGTCATTTCTTCCTCCCCCATAAGGTAAATAATCTTCTCTTTAGGCCAAGGCAGTTTCTTTATTCATTAACCAATGAAAGCAACACATAAACAGAAGGACTTCCCACACCACCAATAAGAGACATCTCCTGAACGGTCTTTTCTTGCCTACTTGAGATCTTCACCACAGGTAGAGCTGGATGCACTGGTAACATGAAGAGGAGACAACGGTGGCAGAGACAGCACACAGTGGAAATTGCATTAGAGGCATCAAGGTTCTGCAGAATTGCAGAGTGACTGGAGGCAGAAACGGGGAGGCTGCTGAGATAAGGGGGAGCACCCCAAGAAAGCAAGAGGAGATGGGGAACTATGACCAAGGAATGTGGGAGGTTGTGAGGCGCCAAAGACTGGTGCGGGGAGCTGAGGAAGCCCTAAGTGAGTGTGTGTTACTGACATAGGCACAACCATGCCAAGGACCCTAGCCTCAGACCGATCAGAAAATGACAAAGCCTCCTCAGAGACCCCTGTCTAGATAGATGTTGATAGTGTGAGTAAAATAATGTCCATCGCAGTTTTCTCTTCCCAGATATGGTCTAACGATGGCTCCCCTACAGGGACTGCTCCTACTGAGATTAGCTAAACCTATATCTTTGATCCAGCTATATGCCCTAACCCCAACTACCTGTTTATCTATATTTAATAACCCCACTCCCTTTTCAGCTGTATGCAGTTACCCTGCCTTTCTCTTCGCTGTATATAAAAAACATGCTGAGCTTCCCGCATCCCACTCAACCTTAGCTGTTTCTGTGCCTGTCTCGTCTTTGTTCCCTTGCTACCTCTTAAGAGCTGAGAGTCCTGGTAGCCAAGCCCTGTTAACGCTGTGGCTGCTGCTAGGGTATCCACACCCAGTCTTATGAGAACCATAATGCTGGCCACTGCCTGACACCAACAAGGACAGCACCTGTCACAAGTCCTAAATAATTAGTGGCTGTGGGAGCCGGGGAGGACACCAGCAACTGTGACCCAGAGCTGAAATCACCTGTGGGTCCTCAGGAAAGCTATTGTCACCCAGATGGAGCAAAAGAATCACAACCCCTGTGACTTGGAAAAAGAATTCAGGCCCCGGAGACCGACTGGTCTTCTGAGGCTGAGCTTCTCCTGTCATGTATATGGCCACTGAGCAGGATTTTCTGTCTACTGGTCTCTCGCTCCTTGTTATTCAGAGAGTCGGTTTTGTCTTTCTTTCTTTTAAGTGTTCTGGCTAGTATAAGAGTTCTGTCACTGAAAGTGACATCTGGAAACTATGAATGTTCCATGTCTAATCTCAGAGACTGCAGGGCTCTGCTCCAAGGCCTGGCCAGGAGCCAGAGCCCTGCACTCCAGGGGGTGAATTAGGGAAGCTCTACTGCAGAGTTCAGCTCACGCCTTGGGGTCTTGGGTACCCACTGTCAAGAAAACCCAGTCTGAGCAGAGGCTGCCAAGCTGCAGTGGGAAGCCAGGCCATAGCTGTAAAGTCAAAAGAAGGTTCTGAAAGTCAGGCTGCCATCTTAAAAAGTGAGATTTTAGGGCTGGAGAGATGGCTCAGTGGTTAAGAGCATTGCCTGCTCTTCCAAAGGTCCTGAGTTCAATTCCCAGCAACCACATGGTGGCTCACAACCATCTGTAATGAGGTCTGGTGCCCTCTTCTGGTCTGCAGACATACACACAGACAGAATATTATAAACATAATAAATAAATAAATATTTTAAAAAAAAGTGAGATTTTAAGATGACACCCCAAGATCTTTCTGGGTGTCCCAAAGATGGCTGGTTTCCCCGTCCCTTCTGTTTTCGGTTCCTATCCTCTCCTTCTCCCACTCTTTTCCAGCCTTCTTTCCTGTGTCATGTCTGAGCTTGTAAGTTCAGCAACCCCTTGGTGGATCTAGACCAGATGGAGTTAGAGGTCAATATCACAGCCACGGCTAGTCTGAGGGCTTGGAAGGCCATGGGGCAGCTGGCTTTCTTCCTCCTACCTGTTAGACACAGGTCTGCCCCTCTAAGGCAGCAGCCACTATTAAAAGGCTTTAAGTTGAAGAGATCAGGCCACAACCCCAGAAGCTCTTTCTGGGAGTTAGGAAGCAGTCTGAGCTTAGTTTATGTTATCTGACTCTTCCGTGATCTTTGCTATCCATGCTGTGTTGAACTAAATCACATGACATGAAACTTCTAGTCTCTGCTCCTCCAAACCCCATAAAGGTCTAATATTGACTTTGTTCCTGGGATTTTATTCTCATGTTTTCTCTGAAGAGGCTCCTCTGGCTTCTCCCCATCCTTAAAGACTACTGTTCTTTCTTCCTCTCTCTTGTTCTCACTCCTAATAAACCTCTAGATTTTAAAAGTGAGTCTCTCTTTCCTTCAAGCCAGGTGTGACTTGTGCGTGTGTAACATTTTTCATCGAATTTTCTCCCTCCCACCTTGAGGTCCTATTATGGTTTTGAAATCCTTTCTCCTAACAAACCTTATTTTTAAAGAGAAAGTGTCAGCCTTCCTGGATTGAGGGATGCTTCTTTTCTGTGTTACTGTAACACCACCCAGCCTACATTACTTAACCGCTGACCGCAGTGAGCCAAACGAAGTAGGCATGTGATTGCCCACAGTGACTAGCCCTTTGCTGCCTTTCCCAAACCTGAGTTTTCTTTATCCCTCCCTCTTCTGCTCACCTTTCCTTCCGTTATTTATTTATTTATTTATTTATTTATTTATTTATTTATTTATTTTTTGATTTTTGTGGTTTGGGCTTTCTATTCTATCACTCAGAGGGCAGCACAGAACTTCCTTTAGCCCCCGGGGTATTTTGCTCTGTTTGGTGGTGGTTTTTGTTTTCTATTGTAAGAAGCCTGCATTTTTCTTTCCGTGTGCACACATGGGAAGCAGCGCCACCTGTTTTGATCCACTCCTGGGGAAGCACCCTGTCTGCTCCTCTGCACACCTCAGATACCTCAGGAAGAACTTGAGTCAGGTGGGGCACCCAGCAGGTAGGGCAGCTACCAGGTGGCAGTTTAAGAGAGATTTATGAGGAGTGTATTGAGAAAGCTGTTTACAGGGTGTGTGCCGGTGTAAGGAAGTAGCCAGAAGGCCTTTTGTACCAGGGCCCATACCATCTGGTTTGAAACTTTTCACTTGAGACTCCCTTTTTATCAGGATCCTATTAAACATTAAATCGTTACATGCTAATGAGATGGATGTGTTTGTTTATCTCACAGAATACAACCCAAAGGTTACATTAATTTGATACTTATGTGTTGAGGAATAAAGGCAGGAA
Organism: Neodon shergylaensis; assembly: GCA_025134845.1. Lineage (NCBI taxonomy): Eukaryota > Metazoa > Chordata > Mammalia > Rodentia > Cricetidae > Neodon > Neodon shergylaensis. Next base: position 865,421 of record JABTXL010005854.1, on the reverse strand, counting down.
AATATGAATTCTCTGTTTTCCATAATTAAGTCATTTTATGAGATAGCCTGCTTATTGCAAAGTGTGCACTTTGGGGTCCATAACCGAGGCGGCAATGAAGTTTTGAGAGTTAATATTGGTGGGTGCCACCAGACATATATGCTTTTTAATTAATTTTTGTCCATTTTATGTTCAGAAATCTTTTGGTGTTACCAACCTCCAGCACCCGCACCCCACTGTTACTTTACCCTATGTGGGTCTCAGCCTGCAGCTTAAAAAGTTTCGATCTGGGCTGTGTGACTTGCCTGTGGCCACACAGTGAAAGTCAAAGCTCTCTTAAAGGAGTGAGCCAGGTGCCAAAGCTGTTAGTATTCAGGCATCTGTGCTGGCCTGCCCTTGGGGTCCTGGCAGGGTAGGTCCTCAGCTGCAGCCACTGAGAGTAATCCCTTTGCACATTAACTATGGTTCATTTTAAAAAGTGGGCCTTGCCCACCTCTCGTCCCCCCTCTTGTCTCCCGTCCCTGTCCCCCCACCACTCGTCCCCAAGGACCCGTCTCTGTCCCCCCCTTCTCTGCCCTTTCTCTCTCCTCTTCCAATAAAACTCCCATGTGAGCCTTGATGCATGGCATGACTTCTCTTGGCAGCGTTTTAAAGTAAATTACAACAAGAGTCAGGGGCTAGGATTCTCTCTGGGTTTCCTCTAGTTATCAAAAAATTTGAGGAAGCAAAACCCACAACCAGTTATTGTCACCCCACTCACGAGTCTAGGAAAAACTTGAAATTAAATCTTTGGCACAAGCAACTCTTCCATTGATAGTTTTCATTTCTGAGTTGGGTGGTGGTGCAGGACTTTAATCCCAGCACTAGGAAGGCAGAGGCAGGGTGGCTCTCTGAGTTCCAGGACAGCCAGAGTCACACAGAGAAACCCTATCTTGAAAAAAAAAAAAAGAAATTTTCATTTCTTTTTACTCAAAGCACAAATTTTCTTTTTAAGCTCCAACTTCTAGCTACATCCATGGCAAGCCTTTTTTTTTAATTTGGATTTTTGAGACAGGGTTTCTCTGTAGCTTTATACCCCATACTGGAACTAGCTCTATAGACCAGGCTGACTTCACACTCACAGAGATCCACCTGCCTCTGCCTCCCGAATGCTGGAATTAAAGGCGTGCGCCACCACCACCTGGCCATGACAAGTTTTTTTAAAGCAAAAGTTTGGAGTCTGTTTAAATAGGATAATGGAAAACTAAGTGATAAAGCATTTACTCAAAAGAAGTTGTGCTCTTCTTGATCCAATATTTATGAAAGGAAAATGCTTTGGCTGATACATGCAAACAAAAGGTGACCTCTAGTTAGAGTATCATCACAATGGCTTTAAGTCACACATGTACTAAAGCTAACAGACAAAAATTTCCCAGTACTCAAAGAAAAACTGAATGGAAAGAAAATAACATGTGTGTGTTGTTGACCACCTTTGAGTGGCTGAAATATGGCTATTTTTTACTACCTTCTTATAACATTCTTAAAATCTAATGCTTCCCTAACAATAACAGCATTTTCACCAACAAACAATGACAATTCACAGTTTGAAAAAAAAAATCACCGTGAGGGCTAGGAAGATGACTCAGTGGTTAAGAAGATGCTTCCCCAGAGGATCTGTGTTCAATTCAACCACATGGCAGCTCACAGTTGTCTGTAACTCCATTCTCCAGGGATCAGACACTCTTGTATAGACATACATGCAGGCAAAACTCCAATGTACATAAGATTAAAAAAAATAGATCATTTTTTTTAAAAAGTTGCTATGTTGCTATGAACTCTTTCTTCACATTCAGGCTTATTATTTCTCTTAGGAATCTGTCCCAAGAAAGTCATTCTATTCTCAGAAAAAAATCTACAGGCAGGAAGATGTTTCCTGCAGGGAAAAATGAAACCACTTCTGTGTTTAACAGTACAGTGATTCAACAGTCAAGAGATGTAGCTCAGCTTGTCTGATGCAGGAAGCCCTGGGTTCCCTTTCTGATGCCATTTAAACTGGGCATGGTGAATGCACCTGTAATCCCGGTATTTAAGAGGTGGAGACAGGAGGATCAGAAGTTCAGGGCTATCCTTTGCTGCACAGTAAGTTTGTAGACCAACCTGGGGCACATGTCTCAATAAGATTAAACGAAAAGTTTTTCCAATAAGTCAGTGTTACCGTGTAGTCATTCAGAAAGAAAACTTCGATAAAATGTGATAAACGGAAAACTCACTTTCCACAGCTAGCTATGCAGCACTATTAAAACTGGGTTTCAAACCTGTGATAGAAGCAGGCGATGGTGGTGTGCACCTTTAATCCCAGCACTTGGGAGGCAGAGGCAGAGGCAAGTGGATCTCTGTGAGTCTGAGGCCAGCCTGGTCCACAGTGTGAGTTCCAGGACAGCCAGAAATGTTATACAGAGAAACCTTGTCTCGAAAAACCAAAAACAACAAACAAAAAAATGAACAAACAGAAACCTTGCAGGGGGGTGATGAACATAATAATTATCATTATCAGGATGGTATTGTAAGTTTTTTCTTGATTTTTAAAACAACACAGACTCAGTGTAATTCTTACCTGTCTGGTTCTGTTTTGCTTCATTTTGTTTTGAAAGAGTATCATTTTGTAGCCTATACTTGCCTCTAACTCCTGATCCTCCTGCCTCAGCCTCCCTAGAAGTGGGATGACAGGATTCCATATTTATTTAGTTTTTAGGTTCTTGAGACAATGCATTGCTACTGGCTGGCCTGGTGCTCATCATATAGCTCAAGCGGTTCCTGAACTTGTAGCAATCCTTCTGCCTCGGTCTTGCACTCATGATTGCTTTCGAGGAAGTTGTTTCTAAGTCACGGTGCAGCAAACAAGAAGGAAAGTTTGTGTTATTTCCTGTTTTCCTTGCTATGGCAGAAAACCTGACACACAGCTTAAGAAAGGAAGTGGTTACTTAGGCACCAGTCTGAGGGGGTGTGTTTCATTGTGTCAGGAAAAGCTTGGGGGAGGAGCCTGAGGCAGCGGGTCACATTGTGTCTATGGTCAGGAAGCAGAGATGAAGTGTGGTGTTCAACTTTCTTTCCCCTTTTATTCAGTGTAAGACCCCAACCTGTGGTGTGGTACCGCCCACATTTAAGGTGAGTTTTCCCATCTCAACCAAGCTCATCAGTATGATGCCTCTTAGGGATGCCCAGAGACCAGACCTGATCCAGATCATTTCTCATGGACCTATTCAAAACCTTGTCTCCTAGGTGAGTTTAGATCCTGTCACATTGATAGCATTAAGTATCAACTTGTGCTGGACTCTGGGTAGCTGTGATTACTATGGGGTAAAACTATCATAGACTGGCCTGGTTGGTTCAGTAATGGATGGATAAACAGGCAGGTAGGTAGATAAACAATAAGGAGATAGATAGGTAGTAGATGATATAGATAGATAAATGGTAGATCATAGATAGATGATTGATGGATGGATAGATTAGTAGATATGTAAATAAAAACACACATAGATACATAGATGGATGAACAGGCAGGTAGGTAGATAAACAATAAGATAGATAGGTAGTAGATAGATGATAGATAGATGATGGATAGATAGATGATGGATGGATAGATTAGTAGGAATGTAAAGAAAAACACACATAGATACATAGATGGAAGAGCAGGTAGAAAAGTAAGTAGATAAATTATAGGTGGTGTATGATGCATATATAGGCTAGTAGATGGGTAGATAGGTAGATGATAGATCACTACCCAGTATTCTCGGGCCATTTGCTAAGTGCTTGACACATTATTTAATTTGATCCTCACCATAACCTCCCAAGGAGTTAACGGCTCCATTTTACATATAAGAGCACCAGGGAAAGTTGATTAACTTGACTGTGTTCACAAACTTATTCAGTAGCAGAGTTGGGGCTGTCTTGGGGGCTGCAGGCCCCTGGCCCCTTGACTTTGCCTGCCTCAGACCCTTTGGCTGCTGGAGTGAACTGAGCAAAACACCTTGTTTACCTGTGCCTGCAGCTGCTCTGAGCATGAGACCTTGATGGCAGAGGAATGGGTTCTTATGAGTCTGCAGCTGAAAGATCCCGAGAACCGGGGCGTGGCCAGAGCCTTATATAAGCTGCCCTGAGCACAATAAAGTGGGCATTCTTGCATCAAGGATGACCAGGCTTCACAGGGTTGGACCCAGGACCCAGGGCTTGAGATCCTGGCTTCCAGCTGCCAGCACCCTGTTGCACTGCCCGCCACGTACGCAATGGTTTAGGGACTATTACACAACGAAGGAAGGACAAGGCATGGAAGGTCATTAGAACAGCCCCAGCAAAGAGGACAGTGGTGCAGCTACTACGTCCAGGGTGGGAGGGCAGTCTGAGGGAGGCCAGGGCACATGGTCTGTTTGTGGGATGAGCAGGTTAGGGCGGCGCCTGCTAGAAGTATATGAATTGGAACCTGTGTGGTTTCCTTTGGATGTGGCTGCGCCTCTAGGGCTGGAAGCAGTTCCGGTCTCCTCTACCAACTCTGTCGGTCACTTCTAATCAGGTGTGAGCCACCATGTAGTTGCTAGGAATTGAACTCAGGACCTTTGGAAGAGCAGGCAATGCTCTTAACCTCTGAGCCATCTCTCCAGCACCAACTGCCCTGTCTGGGGCTGCCTCTCATTTGGAATGAATGGGGTCACAGTTGTAATGGGAAAAGTATGTCTGTGTTTCTGGGTTAAAGGGGGAAGCAAGAAGACACTCCTGGCTAACAGAATAGCCAGGGCCTGTTCCGTCCAACCTGTGGCTTGGAAGCAAACCCAGCTCCATCGCCATCTCCCTCTTTTGCTGTAGCACTTGACTGTTTTCTCAATTCCGATAGCGTGCCTATGTTTCCCACGTATGGACTGCAACGAGAACACTTGCATAGATAGTCGGAAGCTCTGCTCACCGTTGTCTTTGCTTCTCTGGGCATCTTAGTTCCTGTTTCTCGGGGATGCTTCAACACCTGTGGTAGCAGTCTCTCAGACTCTTACATCTGGGGGAAGGGAGTCTGGCAGGGCTGTGTGGGTCGAAGGTATATAGTCCCTTACATTCCTCTAGAGGCTTCGTTAGACTAGACCCATATCACCTTTGCTGAGATTACACTCAGCTCAGCAGATCTCCAGATTCTCAGTGTCGGTGAGGTGAAGGAGTGGTCAGAGAAGTTTCTTCTGATGCCAGAACACGGGTGTCCCGTGGCAGCTATTGTCATCTGCCACTTCTGGAGTGACCTTGTTGGGATTGGTGTGAGTGGGCTCCTCACAGGCCTCCACCTGCAGGCAGCTCACCTGGCAGGGCCCAAACCCTGCTCTTAATCTACTCTTAGACCTTGGGGCAGGCAGATGCTCCTTCAGCTCCAGGACTCACCCGTTACTGCAGTGTTTAGGGTCAAAGTCTGGAGTCGTGTAGTCCCAATAAGCCAGGCTCAACCATTTGTCACCAACATGCTAATTAAAGAGACAAGTAAGTAATAGTGAGAAACAGAGATTTACAGTGTGGTCACAGAGGAGAGAAATAGAAGCTAGTGAACACACTCCCCCCCCCCAAACCAAGTCCATCTTCATAATTCTAACATGAAGTAGGTTTAAATAGGGCCAGAGACCATATATAGCTAAACAGTTCTGGTTAAGATGTGGCCCCTGCTCATCTCCGTCTGACCAGTTGTCAAAACTATATGAAATCTCTTCCTGAGAGGAAGTTCCTCCTTCCCCTAGCATGAGATTCCTGGGGGAAATTCTAATCCCTAGGGATGCATTATCTCATTAGCCTGATAGTATAAGTGTTTTTAACACATCTTCTTTTGTGTCTTTCTTTACAATCTGGTGGCTTTCCTGAGCTTCCTGGTTGGCTCTGACTGTTCTTGAAGTCAGAACTGCCACACAGCAGACAGGAGAAGCCACAAACAATCAGTAAGTTTGTCTCAAACTGTGCATGTCCTATACATGAAAACAATTGTTTATCTGAGGCTCATTTTTTAAAAAATATTTATTTATTATGTATACAATATTCTGTCTGTGTGCATGTCTTCAGGCCAGAAGAGGGCACCAGACCTCTTTACAGATGGTTGTGAGCCACCATGTGGTTGACGGGAATTGAACTCAGGACCTTTGGAAGAGCAGGCAATGCTCTTAACCACTGAGCCATCTCTCCAGCCCCTGAGGCTCATTTTTATTTGGGTATCTGGGCTGCACATTTGTTAAGTCTAGTGACCCTGGGATGGGTCAGAGTCATACTTTAGGGCCTTGTTCACTCTCTGCTCGGTTTGCCGACACCCATGCATTTTTCCTGATCGTGTCTGATCGCTCCCTGGCATGCTGGTTTTGGGGGAGTTGGACTAACGTGAGGAGGAGTCAGAAGCAGGGTGTGGGCATGCCTGACTTGCAAACGCTGAGTGTCCTGGAGCTGGCAAGGTCCTGGAAGTGGCCTCTTTGGCTGCTGGGACTCACATCAGGAAGGGAAGGAGAAGACGTTATCTGTGGGCTCCAACTTGGAATGTCCCCTCTCCTCCCAAGTGTGGGGACAATCTGAACCGGTTCTCTCTTTCCAGGGCATGCAGCGGTCCATGGGGTCACAAGGGAAAGCCGGTCCCTGATCCCTCCTTCCAGAGACCCAGGTTTTGAAGGAGGCCAGTGAAAACACTGCTCCAAGTGTTTGCCTGCCTGAGGAATCCTTCACCAGGCCTGAGAGCTCTCTCACTTTCTGTGCTTCTGTTGGGAGCAGGAGAGTGGTGGGCTTGGCAGCAGAGAGGCTAAGCAACCCTTGAAGGAGTGGGCGCAGTGGATGGGGCAGAGGGAAACACAGATGTGAGGGACAGACAGATTGCTGGGACGGGGGTTCCAGCTGAAAGCAGGGAGCTAGGTGAGTCAGCCCGAGGGAAAGCACAGACTCAGGAGGGAAAGCACAGACTCAGGAGGGAAAGCACAGACTCAGGAGGGAAAGCACAGACTCAGGCGTGTTTTAGTTTCTCTTCAGGTGGAGGGCTGCCACAAGGGGCTTAGCGGGAAGCCTGTGAGGACAGGCAAGAGGGACGGGCCCTGGGTGTTGTGCTCACGTCCCTGGCCAGTCTCCCAGTGCACAGAGAAGATTCTAGCTGTGGTATTGTCCAGAGAACCTGGGATGACCTGGATGAATGTTCCAGACCCTGTGGCTCTCATTGCCGCCAGCTTCTGTCTGCCTCCAGGACATGAAGATCAGGAGCTTGAAACTCTATTATTTCAAGGGAGTGTGGGTGGGGCCCCGTCTAAGGGCACTTTGGGAAACTAAGTCACAGATGCAAGAGTACTTTAAAAGCTATTGTTTCAGAACATGCTAAAATTAAAGAGCCCACTGTGTGTACGTTTCCAGACACAGCCCCATCCCTGGAAGGCAGATATAATTTTCTGTCCTTTTCTTTCTTTTTTTAATATAGTGACCCGCCGTGGGTAGGTCTCTGCTGAACACAGAGGTCTGTAATTACTGCCAAGCCCTGATTACTTCAGATCACAAATTGGCCCATGTCCACAGAAGCACCTAAGTCTTGCTCTTGTTTATAGGGAAGAAATAAATGGGAGCGTGAAGAGGTTTGGCCATTATAGCAGGAGAGAGGACCCCCAGGCAAGCTCTCACCCGTCAGGTTTTGTTAAGAATAGCAGCAGAAAAAATGACCTGAATTGCCAAGTTTGTGTTGAGGAACTTAGTGAGCCAGCGAAAGAATTCAGTTTAGATAAGAGATGAAAAAAGAGCAGCCCTGGCAATAATAGAAGAATACAACAGTGTGGGCTCTCTGTTAGTATTCAGGATCTGTGCCGGCCTGCCCTTGAGGTCCTGACAGGATACGTCTTCAGCTGCAGCCACTGAGAGCACCTCCTGTGCACCCTGGCTACCTTACTTTTTAAAAGGTAGACCTTGCCCACCTCCCATCTCTTCTCTCTCTCTCTCTCTCTCTCTCTCTCTCTCTCCCCCCTCCCTCCCCTTCCCTTTTCTCCCCTCCTCTTCTCTTCCCTCCTCTTCTCTTCCCTCCTCTTCTCTCCCCTCCTCTTCTCTTCCCTCCTCTTCTCTCTTCTCTCCTCCCCTCCCCTTCCCTCCCCTCCTCTCGCCTCCCCTCCTCTTCTCTTCCACCACTCCTGTTGCCCAAGGCTGGTCTCCCCTCCCCGTTTCCCACTGACTTTCCCCCAGTAAAAACCCTTTCACATGAGCTTTGGCTTATGGTGTCTTTCTTCCGCCGCTTCTTCTTCTTCTTTTTTTTTTTGGTTATTTATTTATTTATTAAAGATTTCTGTCTCTTCCCCGCCACTGCCTCCCATTCCCCCCCCCCAATCAACTCCCCCCTTCCGCCGCTTCTTACAATTCTTAAAACAATTACAGCATCCTTCATTGTGGAGTTATCCTCAATGGGTTAGGGTAAAATGCTGCCCATGCATTTCCAGAACAATTCTCTCCAGCGTGTGCCTGCATCCGCTCACCGTGGCTAACTGACTGGCCAGGACATTCTGCTGTTTGGGTGGAAGAGTCAGTTTTTGTTTCTGTTGTTGTTTGGGGGACATGCTTCCTGGATCTGGCTTGTCCTGGGGACACATTCCCTTTCTAATGGCTCAATCCTGATCTTTTCAAATGAGCCCCAACAATCTTTGTCTTAATGATGTAGATGCATCCCTGTGACTGTAGAGAAATATGATGTCAACCAGTATAGGAAAGAGTGTGGGCTCAGGATGGCTCCCATGGCCTACAGAGGGCAGGGGGAGCAGGGTGTGTAGTAGTTACTAGATATGTTACCGTGACCAGACACCTGACAAAGCAGTGCAGTAGGGCCTCCGAAGAGGGTCATCAGGATTCAGTGTCTGCTAGGGGAGGGGTCTTTTCAGGCTACCTCCTGATTCAGCTACTCCCAAGGCGTACAGAACCGCACTGTTAGATCTTGAGTCCATAGGAACTGTTCTAGCGCTCGGTGCGCGGGGTGAGAAGTGTGATGAGCAAAGTCTGCTTTGCCAGTCGGCCAACCTTCTGTCTTTCACTGTCAGTCCCGTGCTGTGCACACGCCTGGCAAGACCTACCTCTCTTTCTAAGTCTCCTTACCTCACCTGAGGTTCAGAGAAGTCTATCTTGTGAGTGAAAGTCAAACACCTGCTTATTTCTAACCTGAGTTACCTTCTCTGTACACGCTTGTGCAAACTGGGTGTTGGGGTGCACGCCTGTAATGCTAGCACTTAGGAGGCACAGGTAGGAAGATCAAGAGTCCGAGGCCTGCCGTGGCTACATTTCAAATTCATGGCCAGCCTGAACTACTGGAGACCTTATCTCAAAACAACAGCAAAACCCAAATGAAATAAGTGTGTGCCTCAACTCCAAAGAGACGGCATGTAATTCACCATCCAAGCTTCTTGAGAAGTAAAGACAGACACTGGGAAACCAGGAACATACTGGGACATGTGCCCGGTGTGTCCGCAGGTTTGTCCTTTGTATTTTACAGCAGTACTTTTTAAATGGTTTCTCTAGACAAAGTTTCTCTGTGTGGCCCTGTCTGTCCTGGATCTTGCTCTGTTGACTAGGCTGGCCTCAGACTCACAGAGATCTGCCTGCCTCTGCCTCCTGAGTGCTGGGATTAAAGGCGTGCGCCACCACACCGGCCTTCACAACAGCATTTTATTTCCCATTTGCTCGGCATTCCTCTGCTGCTGATCTGATCACTGGACTCTGGCCCTGAACATAGATCTGCAACCTTGAAGATCAGAGCCACCACTTCGAATCTGATCCCTTTCCAGTTTTTTAAAAGTTTTGTTTTGTGTGTGCTTATGTAGGTGCCCACGGAAGCCAGAAGAGGGTATCAGATCCCTCGGGGTCACAGGCTTTTGTGAACCATTTGATGTGAGTGCTGACCCAATGGTAAAATGTTATGCACTCCTAACTGCTGAGCCATTTTCTGGCTCTCTTTCTATTTAAAAACTTAGGATCCTCCACGTCTTTGATACAGTGCTAAGTTTCGTAATCCTATCGGTAATTATAGTGCTATCTCTGGGGTCCCCAAAGAAGTGAAAAGGGACAGGGAAAAGAGGGAGAGCTCCTACTCTTACTCCAGCTCCCAGCTGGGCGTGGAGCAGGGTAGAGAGAGAGAACAAAGCAGGGCTTTGCTGACAAGCACCGTCTGCCATAGTCAGAATCGCTGATCTGGGTGTTGTGGAGGCCAGGGAGAAGAAGAGCAAGGGCAGAGGCATAACATCCACCGGTCCCCTGAAAGGGAAGCAAGGGATATGGGGCCAGACAGGCACTGAGATGGGGAAGGACTGGTGTTGGTGAGGCTGTTTTAATGATTTCCTCAGAAAGCTCCTGGCGGGTGGTGGCTGTCAGCCATCACAGTGGCTCTGTGTCCTTCCCACTCTGAATTCCTTTGCATCCCAACTCTAACACCAAGCACGTCCTTTCTTGTCCTAGACATTTAAAAACTATCTCTATGCTTTCCACTCCTTTCCCACATCTGATTTTCACAGGGTCTTAGCAAATAATTTCCTTGTCCTCAGGATCCTGTTTAGACACTAAAATCTGCAACAGCTGGGGTTTGCAGCTCGGGTTCTGCTCTGTGTAGCTGCAGCCATAGCTCTCCCTCCAGACTCCCAGTGCCTTGATGGAAGTGCCCTTTGCTCTTTGCTGGTTTCCGGGCCACGGTGTAAAGACATTCCAGCCAGCAGGATATAATTTTAAATGCAATTTTAAAAGCAACGAGGCTTGCAAATTGCCTTGACTTCTTATTTGTTCCCATAATGGGGACATTGTCTGCCCAAGTGCAGTGAAATTTACAATGGCATGTCATAGTGCCCACCAGGGAAGATTCCTATCTCTAAAAAGTTTTTGTTGCCAAATAGTTTTGTACTCTATTTCTTTCCTCCTCCTCCTTCTTCTCTCTCTCTCTCTCTCTCTCTCTCTCTCTCTCTCTCTCTCACACACACACACACACGGGATTTAAATATATATATAGTGTTCTGCCTGCATAGAGGGCACCAGATCTCATTACAGATGGTTGTGAGCCACCACGTGGTTGCTGAGAATTGAACTCAGGACTCTGGAAGAGCTGCCAATGAGCCATCCCTTCAGCCCCTTTTCCCCTTTTCTTGAGATAAGGTCCTTTATAGTCCAGACTGGCCTCAAGCTGAGGATGACCTCGAACTTCTGATTCCTCATTCCCCCAGTTCTACCTGCTTGAATCCCACTCTTCCCCGAGCCAAACCCCTCCATCTGGTGTCATCTTGTGATGCCTGTTTAATATGCAGACAAAACCTCCAGCATTCCTGCAGGGTGCTCCTTTCCTAAAAAGGCATGGAACTAAGCTAACCATCTCCCGGGCAAAGAGGGCACGGCGATCCATCAAAACCCGACAAAGCAGAGTGGCTGATTAAAACATCTCAGTTCTTTGAGTATCAAACACTCTGCGAGATCCTTTATTGCACTGGGGTGGGCGGACAGGGAGGGCCGGGAGGTATAAGGCTGGGAGGGAAGCCGGAATATAACCGGAAGATAAATAGACAGGATTTTCCCAGCCTGCAGGCGCCTAAGGACACTCCCGCGTGGCCAGGCAGTGAGTCAGCACCCATCATCACGCTACTCAGTTTGGGGTAATCGTGGGCAACAGGCACAGAATCGAAGCTTTTCTAATCTAATTTTGCCTTTTTATCAACAGAAGAGACTACACTGGAGAAGGTTCTACAAGAAAGGAACAAGGTGGTGGGAGGGTTGGAGGCAGGGCAGCAGGATGTGACCCTTAGGAAGCAGGAGGCTCCTGGGGGATGGGGTGCTCTGGTCAGGAGGGACCTACCCCTGTGTCTGCCTCCTTTCCAAACCAGGGCACTTCATCCCCGTAAGCACCTTGTCTCATCCTTTTTATATGGTATCAGGCACACTGGCATCTTCGTAGAAACCAAGCAGCTAAAGCTTAGATCCTAGTATGAATTCTGACCTGTGACCATACAGCAGTGTGGCTTTGGGCAGACTGCTTACCTTCCTGAGCTTTGCTTACTCACCGGGGCTGTGCGCTGGGGCTGTGTGCCGGGGCTGTGCACCGGGACTGTGCACCGGGGCTGTGCACCGGGCTATCACACCCACCTCTGTGTTGAGCGAGGAGGAGGCTGAGCACCGCTGTCAGACATCCCTGGGCTTTGTCACGCCTTTCTCTTTCTGTTCCCAAATTTCTCCCTGAGCACTTTTTTTTTCTTTTTGGAATAAGTCTGAAGTTATATTTTTTGTGTATGATCTGAGACGGGTGTGGTGGTACGTGACTATACCCTTGGATGGTCGAGAAAGGAGGAGGAGCAGATATTCAGAGTCATCCTTGGCTACATTGCAAGTTACAGGCTAGCCTGGTCTACCTGAGACCCCAGACTCAGGCAACAAGACGAACAAAACGTTTATCACTGAACTGTGTTTAGAATTAAGCGTGGACCACACTGGCAGTAACTGTCACTCTCTGGAGGTTTTGGCCAGAATTGTTCCTTTTATTTCCTCAGCTTTCCTCTCCCATCTAAGCCTTTCAAACCGTTTTTTTTTTCCTCAGAGACCATCTTCAGGCAGTTTGGAAACCACCCATCACTCCCAAATAGCAGAAATAAGCAACAAGATGCTATTGTTGGGGGGGGTGCAGCTCATGGACCCCCTGACTCAGTTCTGGGATCCAGCATCCTAGATACCCCAGCTGGCTGCCTGTTATCACAGGTGTAGAAAAGGGGTTGTTTGGAGGTGGGAATTGCTGTGAAGTCTGGGCTCACACAGCACAAAGCAGCCTTGTAAGGCAAGTTCAGCCTTTGCTTATAAACCCAGATCCCTGATCATCTAGCCCTCACCTTGTTAGTCTAGCAAACAGGTATGTGCTCGCCTCGCCAGATGAAACCGGCTAGGCTCAGGAGCGACACTTGTGCCCAGAACTTACCTGGGAGTGTTGGTTTGTGTTACGGGGTTGGTGATGCATTTCTGGGAACTCTCAGAAGGGCCAGGCACAGACACAGGCATTTTCCAGGAAAATAGACTATGCCATGAGTTTTAGGGATGGGCCCAGTTTTCTATGCTTTTCCTGTGCTGGTCTAGAATTTGTTGATCCATATGTTTATAGAAGCAGAGCATTTCAGGAGCAGCTTAGAGAATTTTGGGGAGCTTGTCTCACTCAGGATGCTCTGGTGGTCTGAACACCTTTGCAGGATGAGGCACCAGCAGAAAGAGGCAGGAAGGTCACAGAAACTCACAGGGGGTTACAGACCCAGGGAAGATCCCCTAGGTCTCCCAAGCATCTCCTGTCCCAAGAATCATCTCTGTGAGCAGAGCAGAGGTTCTCCTAAGGACCATTGTCAAGCGGGGAGTAGCAGGACTCTCTAGGACTCTCTGCAGCCTCAAATGACATGGCAACTCTGCACTCATACCTGCCCACTCTTCAGATGCAAGACGTGGTCCAGAACAACCTTTTCCAAGTGTCCATTCGCCCTTACAGTGAAGGGTGCAGGGGCCCAATTCCCAGGAGTGCCCATCCTAGCTCAGTTGTCTCCTTTTGGAGGAGCTTGTGGGGTGCACTGCTGAACCACATTCCACAGTGCTTTTTATGAATGCATCCGCTCACCAGTATAGGGTCAGGTACTAGGATTTTAAAGCTTGCTAATTTGGCAAAAACAAATCTGTGTTTCTTGTTAAATTTATATTTATATCTATTTAATAAAACAACAGGATACACTTTCAATATCACCTGACAAACATTTTTTTCTCTATAGTTCATCCTTTTTCTTCTTTTGTGGTCTTTGTGCCAAGAAGCCAGGGCAAGGAGCAGAGGTAAGCCTCTGTCAGGGAGGTAGTGTTAATCAAAGATGTCGCTTGTTTTGTGTTCTGAAGTCAACTTAAAATCTTTCAGCAAAAGCTGGGCGGTGGTGGTACACGCCTTTAATCCCAGCGCTTGGGAGGCAGAGGCAGATGGATCTCTGTGAGTTCGAGGCTAGCCTGGTCTACAGATAAGATCCAGGACAACTAGGGTTGTGACACAGAGAAATCCTGTCTCAAAACAAACAAAAACAACCAAACAAAATACCTTACAGAAAGACAACAGTCTCAAGGGTCAGACTTTCCAAAGAGAGCCTATGCTTAAAACCCCAAGGCTGGGGCTTTCGCACATCGAAAATCAAAGCTCGGAGAAATTGAATCACCACTAATGAATCACTGCAGAAAGGGGAAATGGGAGATGTGACAGAGAGAAGTTTCTGCCCCACAGGAAGGAGAGCAGATTCTGAGACTGGAAATGGGAAAGAGGAGGCAGGTCAGGGACGCATGTAAACACTGTGTTTTCCTGTCTGTCCATCAAAGTCAACATCCCAGGGGCGAGGGAAGAGAGACACATCCACGAAGCCCAGGCTGCTCGCCCTCTTCCCACGGGGTCTTCAACTCTTTCAGAGATGTTTGGGTCACATTGTGTCTGCTGTGCCCAGTGCCGTAAAAAGCATGGTAGAGTTGACGCAACACCGCTGGTTAGTAATGTACAGGGTTGCGTGCGATATTGAGTGAGCTATGGAGAAATATCTGTGTGCTACTGGAGACCCCACCACCTGCGGGGTGCTGGCTGGTGAGATCACCAGGATATGACCATGGCAGCTGCAAGATAGCATTCAGATGGCTTTCCCATGCCATCCTTGAGGACCTGTGGCCTCAGTGAGAGCCTGACACTGCTACCCACGGCCAAGACATTCTCCCCTGTGTCAGGCTGCCATCTTGGGATGAAGAAGAGAAATGGCCAAGTCAACATTTTGTTGGCTGCCATGGAAACGGAGCTCAAGAGGCTCATCTGAGAAAGCTTGACCCTCATGGGTACCCATGATCCCTATAATAAGTTATAACATAACATGATTTAATTTTAGGAAATGTAGGGTGGAGGGAATACCATGAAGGAGGGTGTAAAAAAGATCACGTGTGACATCTTGCCAGCCATAAACACTATTAATATTCTTGTTAACTGGGTGTAGTGGTCCATGCCTTTAATCCCGGCATGACAGACGCAGAGGCAGGCAGATCCCTGAGTTTGAGGCCATCCTGATCTACATAGAGAGTTCCAGGACAGCCAGGGCTACACAAACAAAAAATTCTTGCTTTATTTCCCTCTAGTTTTTTTTTTTTACTATTTCTTCTCTCTTCCTTTCTGATATTATAATTTTACATCATAGATCTTGTTTAATGACAAGATTATTTGATATTTAAAGCACTTTGTGGAGAGGATTAGCCACCCACCACTTCATGTTACTTCATTTTTAATAACCAACAATTGTAAATATTAACAGTACTCACGGCCAATAAATGGAAAATATAAGAAGTTGGCAGATCTCCGCTTGTTTACACACTGAATGTGATCATTAGACCTCCCTAAACAATTACTAATCTCTAATACATTTTCCTGTGCTCCCTAAATATCTCATGCTCCTTAAATGTCTGAGAATGCCGACACTTATAATAGTGGTTTCCAAACTGAGCAGTCCCAGGCAGAAACTGTTATGGTTTTGGTCCCTTTAAGAGACAAGCCACGCCCACTCCCTCCCCCATCCGCTGAGGCAGGCTGATCTTCAGCTTCCAGCCTGAGCTCACTCTCTTTTCCATCTTCCTCTCGGAGAGGCAGCTTCGCTTCTGCCTCTCTCCCCACTTCTCTGCTTCCCCCCTTCTCTGTCTCTCTCTCCTCTTCTCTCTCTCTCTCTCTCTCTCTCTCTCTCCCCCTCCCTCTCTCTCTGTTCCCCCCTTCACCCTTCCTCCTCCATAACCCCCTGAATAAACATTCAACCTCACCCTGCATGTCTTGTCTATCCATGTTTCTGTCTTCTGCCCGCCCGCCATGTGTCTCCCTGCCTGGGACCAGCCATTGCTCAGGGACCAGCAGCCGTCTCTGCCTGGGGCCCACTGCTCTGAGACCAGCAGCCGTCTCTGCCTGGGACTGGCTGCTTCCAGGGCCCGCTGCCTGCCACCACATGGCCCGCTACCACCATTTGGGACCTACAGCATTTCTGCTGCCTACTGCCGTGGGCATCTTGGAGCATTTTTCAAAAAAGAACAACAGAAACACCAGCAAATGTCCCCAGAGTAGGTCCAAGTCTCCATCCTCTTGTTCTTAGTCAGGACTTCATTTCTCTCTGAGGCTGAGCTAGAGGACTCTGCTGACTGTGGCTACTGAGGGGAGCAATGACACAGGAACTGTTTGGATGAGCGTTTGACTCTTCAGTTATGATCTGATGTTTTTTTAAAGCCCTTGTCTTTTGCCCTAAGTGACACTTGTTCTGGATACTCTTCACTTTGTGTGCAGTTGGCTAGATTCCCACTTTACTAGTCGAAGGAGACACTGCTCTGATTTAGGGAGTGGGAAAATCTCTTGTCTTTTCTCCTTTTCCTACGCACCCCCCACATACACACACTGTCCTTTTCTCTGTCTCTGTCACTTTTTTTTTCTTTGAGACAAGGTCTCAGGCTGGCCTTGCACTCCTGTGTTAACTGAGACTGGCTTTGAACTCCTGATTCTCCAGTATCTACCACCCAGGGGCTGGGATAACACACACCTAAGTTTTCCTTTCTGTAGTTCATGCTGGGAAGGGAACTCGGGGCCTCGGACACATTAGGCAACTCCACCACTCCTGACCCACATCCTCAGCCCTGCAGTTTTCTGATGACTGTTTTGACCTGTCAGGCTGACACGTTTCTCTTTAACGCATTTCATGGGCATTCTGTGAGTCATTTCCCTCAGGGCTGTTATTTATGAATTTAGTGCAGAACCAGATATTGTGTATTAGGAAGTATCATATCATACTTCCAAGGAGGGGGAAATGGGCTAGAGTTGGGAAGTTGAAAGATCCGGTGTGATGTGCCCAAAGGACTGTGACTTTTGTGAATTTTCTCACACCCTCACCTAGCACCAGCTTTTCCCAGCATGTTCCATCTGTTACATTTTGACCTTTGTCAGGAAGGCTTCCAGTCTTCTCTCTGCCAGCTTTTTTGGTTTTGTATTTTGGTAATCCAAGGACCATACAGCTCCCATACACCTTGTTCTCTATGGCCTCAACTCTCGTGTAGTCCCAGGAATCCTTTTGTGAGCTGACGGATTTTTGTTTTCTATACTCTACCTACTCTATGCTGACAAGGAAGGATGTCTCTGTCTAAGAAGGACCATAAAGCTCTCTCTCTAGTTTGCTATGGGCTGTAGAGGAGGCCTTGCAGGAATTTACTGGAACCTCTGTACATCACAAGGAATTTAGTGTGAAATTGCTGTAATCTAGGAACTACAGATGCAACGCCATCATTTTAGTAGCTGTCTGATCCCGGAAAGGATGCCCTAGAGCTACTTCACTATCGATGTATGGGTTTTTGTCTACTTTGTTTTCTATCAGTGACCTCAGCACCCACTCTTTCTCTCCTGTAGATAGATTATCCAAAGCCACTCCTCTCCAAATCAGCAGAAACTCCAGAGTTAAACAGTGCTATAGATAAAATGGATTTTTAGATAGAGACTATTCTGACCACAGCTGCCGAATAGCCAGCTTTTCTCAGCAGTGCACATGAACTTTCTGTAAAATAGAGTACATTCTAATAAAACAAGTCTTAAAACTATTGAAATAATTTCTTATGTCTTCTAGAACACTTCTAACTTGTTCTTTGACAAAGTCATACATATTTATAATGTGTTTTGATCATGTTTGCCCCCCATCCCCTCTCTCATTTCCCTCCTACTGCTGGTTCCCTGTCTCCTTACGTATCTACCTCTATTTCATGCTAATTTTTGTTTTTTTTTTTTAGTTTGTTTTATCTTTTGGGGGGGGGGTTCGAGACAGGGTTTCTCTGTGATTTTGGAGTCTGTCCTGGAACTAGCTCTTGTAGACCAGACTGGTCTCGAACTCACAGAGATCTGCCTGCCTCTGCCTCCTGGGATTAAAGGCGTGTGCCACCACCACCCAGCTAGTTTGTTTTATCTTATCAGATCATAATGGAATAAAAAATACAAATCAACAAGAAAACTACAGAAACTATGTAAGTACATGGTGCTTGATCATAATGAAGGAGGAGACTTGAGAATGCCTATACTTGAAAGAAAATGAAGACATAGCCTATTGGAACCTTGGGATCCACCAAAAGCAGTTCTAAGAGGGAAGATTATAACTGTGAGCACATGTTAAAGAATCTCAAAATACTCTAATAACTTAGTGATGTATCTCATGGCCTTAGACAAAACACCAAATAAGTAGATAGAAAGAAATAATAAAGATAAAAGCACAAATGAAGAATAGGAGACTTAAAGAACAATACCCAAAGTCAGTCAACAAAGAGTTGGTTCTTTGAAAAGATCAACAAGATTGAAAAGTCCTTACTCAAACTGATCAAAAAAAGAAATTCCTAAAGAAATAAAATTATAGATGAAAAGGGGGACATTAAAACAGATATCACTGTAATTTGAAGGATCATTAGGGAATACTTTGAAAATCTATCTGTCAAAACACTAGAAAACATGAATGAAATGGATAAATTCCTAGGTATGTACGGAGGGTTTTGCATGCTCTGTTACAGGCGGTCCAGTTCTTAAGGGTCTCCTGCTGGGAAGTGACCAGAGAACCCTCCTTGCAGGCCTGTCTTCTTGAATATCTGGGGCCTCACTAGAGACTTGCACAGGGGCTCAGCCCTATTGCACCTATGTCATTGGGTCGCCAGGGCAACCACTCTGCCTGTGGGTCATGAGCCTGGGCAGGAGTGGGTGCTTGAGTTCCGGTGAGGGATTGAATGTAGCTGTGATGTTCTGTTTGCTGCCCTGGGCGGCAGTCAAACTTCGGAGTAGCAAGCCGTGAAAGGGCAGGTGAGCATAGTGTCAACAGCACAGACGGCTGGTGTCCCCTCTACCCCTGGAACTGGAGAACCGCACACAGCATAAGGCCCACACTTCGGCTGGCTCTTCCAAGCAAGAGAGCCATTTGCTCCAGAGTAGATCTGGGGTGAGAGCAGCCTGACCATCTTGGAAGGGCGCCACCTGGTGGTAGAACCTGGTAGACTTTGCGGGTTGGCCCCTCTCAGCAGGCGTGGAAGTTAGTTACTTCTGCTTCTGAGGTTCCAGCAAAGCCACTATCAAGAGCGTGACATTTCCTATCTTTCCTAAGGCTGGGCTGCCAAATGTCAGAGTTCCACCGCTGCTTTCTGGGGTTGCCTAGTCTTAATTAAGTTGCTAAAGGTCTCTAAGCTTTTATTTCTACGTCCTTGTACGAGGAATAAATGAGTATCTGCATGGTGTGAGTTTGGGGTCCTGAAAGATTATCAGAAATTCAGATGGAAGAAGCAATCCCTGGGGAAACTCTCTTAGGAAGAGGGGTGGGAGATGGGAGCAGGGGAGAGAACACAGGGAGGGTAACTCAGCAACGGTGTTGTCCCAGGGTCTTGGGTGCTCAGTCCCTTTTACAGCCACCTTAAGACTGGGTGTTCATCAAACCCAACATGGTTACTGGGAAACAAAACCCAGTCCTCTAGAAAGCCATCTCTCTAGCCCTTCTACTTAGCTTTTAAAGATAATCTCACAATTTGGTGACATTAATTACTTTAACGATGCCACGAAACCATCACCACTCTGTTCTCCAGAGCCTTTCCATTCCTCAGGCAGAAGCTCTACACTTCTTGGTAGCAGGTCATCTTACAGCATGGCCGTGGACTTCACCCAGAGTCCACGTTCCTGAAAGAGTGCGGAGAAGTGTAGGCACCAGCCCAAGATGGATGGAACACTCCTTTTGTGGGGCAGACAGAAGGAGTGTTTTGCCCTTGACTCACGAATGGCAAGGCAGGTGCAGAGCAGGTGTTCCGGTGCCTGTCTCATCTCATTACCAGGCTGCTGGTGGCTTTGGCAAACCCCCAAACACTGTGGCGTTCCGTTTATCAGGCCACTATTGGAGAGCCAGGTTTCTACTGGAGGCAAATGACCGGGCCTTCTGACGTCACTGGGGACAGCTGGTATAGCGGGGTCAGCTGAATCCCAGTAGGACAAGAGCAAGCTCACCACCTGAGGCTGACAATCGGATGGATGGGGGATGACGCATCAACAGAGTACCGTGGAGCATTGCTTCTCATGCTCCCAGCCAGTCCTGATGTCATCGAGGTGCCCCCTTCTCTGGGGAGGGCCCTGCAGTGGTGAAGGTGTGACCACAGAGAATACAAAAGGTGAGAATACATATTTTGTATTTGCAACGCAATGTACCACGATCCACGCTAAGGCTGGCTCCACAGTAGCTGAGAGGCAGCTCCGACTCACACCACGGCTGCAGGGTCCTGTTTCCTTCACCCCCCTTCTGCTGACAGTCCTGTTCTGTATATAGGACATTCCATCTAAGGGGCTGAAGCTAAGCAAGGGTCCATTACAGATGACTTTTGAATTGTGGTGAATACCTTGGACCCATCATGGGCTCCATCTTTGGTAATCCCCAAGTCTGGCTTGAACCCACTCCCATTGTAGGAGAGCTTCTGAGTGTCTCGCCTGTAGCCCCCACCCCAACAGCTGGGTCTCAGGACCACAGCTTTTACCCAGCCCAAAGGAGCAGAGGCAGGACTTTGGATGCAACATCCCTCTTGTGTATTGTATCTTAGAATTCATTTTCATACCCACGGCAATCAGATAAACTCAGACAATACAAGCTTTTCTGTGGTTATTGCTTAAGGAGATGAATCACACTGTTCATTCTCTAGAGTTGTGTTCTATTCCTTATTGGCCTCATGTAGCATGAATAATAAAAACCTAGAGACAGATACTGGGGTTCAACCTGAAGATCAGAAAAGCAAAGCAGTCAGCCACTGGCTCTTACCTCTACCTCAGACTGAAATGGTGATCCTGCCTCCGCGAAGCCTCAGACTGAGACTGAGCTGAGACCTTTCTCCTCCCTTTTTATATTCCTCTCTAGGGTTGGGATTAAAGGCATGCACCACCACTGCCTGGCTTCTATGGCTAACTAGTGTGGCTACTGGGTTTAAAGGTGTGTGCCACCATTGTCTGGTCTATATATGGCTGACCAGCATGGATGTTTTACTCTCTGATCTTCAAGCAAGCTTTATTTATTAAAATACAAATGATATATCACAATAGCCTCATCTGAAAGCTCACAGATCAAGTGTCTGGCAGGAGGAGGGGGAGTCACTCTGGGTTCGATGTGACCGACAATGAAACATGAAGGGTGTGAAAGATGTTCATTCTCTCCCCTCTATTTCCTCTGGGTCTTCAACTTTCCATGGGTTTCAGTGCTTAGTGAGGCTGATGCCCGACCTACACGGCAGATGCAGAACATTTAAAACTGTGTTTGATCATGCATGCCTGTAATTTCGGCTCTGGAGGCTAAGGCTGACGGAGCAGTTTTAGGTTAGCCTGGGCGCTAGAGCGAATTCCAGGCCAGCCTGAGTTACTTGAGAGACTGTCTGGGTTGAATGTAAAAATGCCTGGCCCCACTCACTTACCCGGGTTTGTTTGAATGCTTAGACCCCAGTCAGAGACGCTGTTTGGTGGGAGTTATGATGCCTTTAGGAGGTGGGACCTGACGGATGGAAATAGGCCCTGGAATTATGAAAATATAGCCCAGTTATGGCTCCCTTCCATATCTGCATCCTGCCTGATACAGCATGAGCAGCCACCACAGAACTGGTGGCCATGACTTTCCCTACCACTAATGGACTGAAATTCCCTGAAGCTGTGAGATAAAATAAATATGATTGTAAGTCACTTCTGTCAGGTATTTTCCTCAGAGCAGTAAGGAGAATAACTAATGGAGGCCTTGATTAAAAAAATAAGCAATACTCTTTTTTTTTTTTTTGAAACAGGGTTTCTCTATGTAGCCCTGGTAGCCCTAGAACTTGCTATGTAGAGCAGGTTGCCATCAAACTCAGATCCACCTGCCTCTCTCTCCCAAGTTCTGGGATTAAAGGTGTGTGCCATCACTGCCTGGCCAGAATACATCTTTATGTAGCACTCATCACAAAAATTCCTCTTCTACCTCCACAGACAGAAAGCTACCCCCCACAGATGGAAGGCTGCCTGGAAGGCTACCCCCCACAGACCGAAGGCTGCCCCCAACAGACAGAAGGCTGCCCCCCACAGATGGAAGGCTCTGATCCAGAGACAGAAGGCTCTGCTCCATAGATGGAAGGAAATGCCAGAACTGTTGATGGGAGAAGCGGGCACCCCTTAGGAAAGACCCATCTGAAGACCAGAGCCCTGGAGAGAACAGAGTGGAGGTAGCAGAGGATCCAGCAGTGAGAGTCATGACAGGGACAGAACAGGCTCCACTAGGCATCCATGCAGAGTCTAGCTAAAGTTTACTAGTTCTGTAGTCCTGGAGGGGTCTGGGCTGTTAGCATCTGTCACCATCCTCCGTTTCCTTGTCCCTGTACCTCTCAGAATCTCAAAACAGACCCCCCCATCTCAGGTTGCTTCTTGTCAAGTGTTGGTCAAAGCCATGAGAGATGTAACCAAGAATGCCTGATTATGACATGGGTAGATGAGGCCTGCGTGTCATAAGCATAGTGCTAGCTGAGGCTGGATTTTAGAAGCAGGCTGAAGACAGAGCTCACATGCAGGAGGCTTCTCAGGGAGGCCCTTGAGAAGGGCCTGTGGAAGGGAAGGAGTGGAAGTCATTTCTAGGCAGTTTCCATGGAAATGCTGTGGGGGAGTCAGTCTTGAGGATCCGTGCCCAAGAGAGCCTGGGGCTGGTCACTCATTGGAGGGGTTCCCGAAGTAGGCAGAGTAGCTTGGAGCCTGACAGCTGTCTTCATCTGGAGAGACCAGTGCTGCCAACTGGGGCCTGCATGGCTCTGTTGGTAAATACAGAGAACTATGGAGTGGCCTCTGGACATAGCAGTGGTTTATCCTGAGGACCTAACTATATCACTGGCCACCCAAGCTGTCCCCAGGAGACTGGAAAGCTTCGTGTGCATATGTCCATAGGCCACAGTGCTTTTACTTCCTTTCCTGTCTGGGAGCTACAGAAACATCCCACTGGAAGGAGAACCCATGCTAAATTTTTCAAGACCTGACGCCTCTACTCGGTGGGTGATTCTACTCAAAACACAGAGGGGCTTGCAGGCTCTGTCCTCTTTCTCTAGAACTGCCTTGACCATCAATTCTCTCTCTCTCTCTCTCTCTCTCTCTCTCTCTCTCTCTCTCTCTCCTCCACTAGCAGTTCTCCATTCTTTCTCATTTTAGATTTATATTTGATAATGAATGAGTATTTTGGCTGCATAGATATCAGCACATGACAGGCATGCCTGGTGCCTGCAGTCAGAACCCCTGGAACTGGAGTTTGAGGGTTGTGAGCTGTCATACGGGTACTGGGAACTGAGCCTGGGTCCTTTCACTGGTGAGCTGTTTATCTAACCCCAGATGTTAATTTTTAGATTGTGTGTGTTTGTGTGTATGTGCTGGTTAAGAACTTGGCCTGGCCTATAGGCTGTCCATGGGTCCCTGGCCACCGATTTGCCACTTTTGTCACTGTCCTGTGGGTGGCACGCGGGCTTCCTTGCTCTCCTGGGAACACACAGAGCGCACTCTAGCTTCAGGCCTTTACTTCAAGTTGTTTGCTCTGTGTTCCTGAAATCTGTCTTGGTTGCCTCCTTGCTTCCTTTCCATCTCTGTCCCATGGATTACAAGTCCTGCCATGTTAAAATTGATCAAGAAGAGTAGTCATTGCTGTTCTCTGCTAGTTACCAGATCCTGGGAAGGAGGGAAGTTCCCAACCTACCTGCTTGTGTGATATATAAAGATTCCCAGTGACCTGAGCGGATACGTATTACAGTGGCCACCGGTCATCTCCATTGTCCAGACCAGGAGACAGGAAGATCCCCCTCTACTCCAGGGCCTGGCTTCTGCTAGAGACATCCCTGGACCTCAAGGAGCCAGAGGGGCACCTGAAGCCATGAGGCTATGATGAGCCTCTCCGATTTCTAAGAAGAAAGCATCTCACTCAATTGATAGAGATCTCAAGAGGACAGAGATGTCATGCAAATGAAGATTCCCTTCTGCAAGCACACAGCACATCACAGACTTAAAGTGCACTTGGAATCTTAGGGCTTCAACTTACTGGATTCCTGCTTCTGAGGCCTTAAGTGGGCCCATATCCAGTTGGTGCTGGTATTGTTGGCCCAGGTACCACATGTTGAGAGCTATATATAGCTCCTGAACAAATTCAGTACCTCAAAAGCAGCGATGAAATGGAATAAGAGAAAGCATTTTTTTGCTTGTTTTGTTTTGGACAGGGTCTCATCATGTAACCCAGGTTAGCCTTCAACTGTGTCAGCCTCCCAAGTGATGGGATTACAGGTGTGAGATAGCCCATCTGTCTTAAAATCTTCTTAAATTTACTTTTATATCAAGCTGCTTAAGGACTTTGGCTCTGCTGAAAATGCAAAGAATCTGAAACTACCACAGAAACGAGGAGAGAAGAAACAAACCCTGTGTGACAACTGGTCAACACCAGAGAGTTTAACACAAGTCTCTAAACATCTCAGGATCTGATACTAGCATGCCATCTGCTTAAGTTAAGCTATCAAAATGCAATCTGCACATCTTATACCCGGCCATTTCCAGGGCTAGGAAGATGGTTTAGTGGAGGGCCTGGCACTCAGGTACCTCAGTTCAGAGCCCCAGCATCCCTATGGGAAGCTGGACTTAGTGTTGCATACATGCAATCTCAGTACTGAGGAAGATAAAAACAGGAGGATCCCAGGGATTTGCTAGCCAGTCAGTCTAGATCAGTCTGCCAGCTTCCTGTTCAGTGAGAGACCAGCATAAAAAAAATAAGTGGAGAGTAACTGGGGAAGACATTTGTCATTGACTTCCCCACACAAGTGCATGTGCGCGCGCGTGCGCACACACACACACACACACACACACACACACACACACACTGCGTATACACCACACCCACTGAGGAGGTTCTGTGAAAGACACTTGGCTCACAGAACTCCTGATTTTCCTGGAGCACCAAGTAAAAACAAACTATGCCAAGTGCAGTGAGCCTCTGTGACCTAGGAAGGTTGTGTGTGCGTTTCGGGGGCCAGAGAGCCGAGAGGAAATTCTCACTGGAACCATTCTGAAAGCGATTTCACCTGTCCCAGCCAGGGAGACAGATGGCGCCTCTTCTTTCTGGGAATTTCTTCATGTTTCGTTTGCACCTTGGGACCCTTTACCAAAAGCGAATAAAGGAAGCATACACATTTCTGGAGGAAAATGTCTGTATTAAAAGCCAGAAAATCACATTAATACAAGAAGAAACGCCCACCAGGCCATGTCACTGAATAGATCGACTTGGAAAAGATTCATAAAGTTCTTTTTTTTTTAAAGCAATAACAATAAATCCGTGTCAAATCCTTCCCTCGCCCTCCCCCCACCCTTTTTTTAAAATAAATAAGAAAACAAACCAAGAAGCTTCAAGTACAACTATGTTCAGATACAAAGAGCTCCTGTTACTACAGCGATAGCAGTTGAATATTTTTGTTTTGTATTTTTTTTACTAAAACTTTCATTTAAAACAGTTATTAAATATATAAAACAAATACACAGGTTCAGGTCACTTTCTGCCATGAATAAAGGGTACGTGGGTGCTGGGAGGGGGTAACGCAGGGGGAAGAGCCCATTTTCCTTGTGTCCTCGAGCCACGCTTGGCTCCCACCCTTCAGTCTGACAGCTTGCCCCTGCTTTTCAGAACCAGAAGCTCAGCACAAACCTCGTTTTACCACCTCGTTGGGGCCTCTCCGGTCCCCTCCCGGGAAAAGAACGGACATTAAGGACAGCACGAAGCGCACCTGCCGCGTCTCCCGCGTGGAAGGCGCGTGTGAGCGCGGACACAGCGCGGACGCAGGGCAGCGGGGGTCACTTGGGGGTTACCCCCGAGGTGACGGCCGCAGCGGCGGCGGCTGCAGCAGCAGCAGCGGCGGCGGCGGCGGTGGAGGAGGTCCCTGCCGGTACGGCGGCTGGAGCGGCCGCGGGGGCGCCGGCGGTGGTCCGGCGCTGCTCCATGCCGTTGGGCAGGAAGCCGGCAATGATGGGCACCGGCCAGATGAGGGCGGCCACGCTCCACACCACGATGACCAGGGTCATGAAGCAGGCCACCAGCGTCGACTCGATGGGCTTGCGGTTCAGCCGCCAGCCCGGTTCGCCCTGCAGCTCCTCCAGGCTGAAGTCCAGGCAGCAGAAGTGACGAGGCTCGCCCTGCAGCCACAGCGGCCCGGGTTCAGCCGCGGGGTAGGCAGGCAGCGCTGTGGGAGCCCCGGCTGGGGCCCGCAGGCGGCCACGCACCCAGCCGCAGCCCACGCACAAGCGCAGGTCCTGCTGCGCGCCGCCGGCCGCCAGCCCCAGATGCTCGATGAGCAGCGGTGGCCCGACACGATGGAAGGCGGCGGCGAAGAAGGCGCGGCCGTGCGCGTTGGTAGAGAAGAGCAGCAGGTCGCACTGCAAGCCCCGCGGGCGGCCCCAGCGCACGAGCAGCGAGCTCAGCATCTGCCGTTGCACGCTGATGTTGCAGGGCGCCGCCGGAGCCTCCTCTGGGCCCGCGCGCTCGGGGGGCGCGGGTGCCGCCGAGGCCAGCAGGCGCGGGGCGGCAGGCTCGCCGGTGAAGGATGCGTTGGCCGAGGCGTTCGGGGGCGTCCCGGAAAGGCCGGGCGCACCCGTGGCCCCGCCGTGCGCCGGCCGCAGCGGGCAGGCGGCGGCCAGCAGCGCGGCGAGCAGGGGCAGCATGGCCTGTGGCGGGCGCCTACGCGCGTGGGGCGGGCGGCGGCTGCATGGCGTGCGGGCGACTGTCCGGCGAGGGAATCGCGGGGCCTGGAGGGCCGAGGCGGGGCGCTGCCAGCGTGCTGGGGGCGACACCGACTCACGGGCCACGGGGGCCTCTGCAGACTCGGCCCGTCGAGGTTCCGCCGCCCCCCGGGAAGGAGCAGTTGGACGGCCGGGTGGCTCTGCGGGACCGTGGCGAACCGGGAGAGGATTCCCCTGCTCGGCTCCGCCTTCCGCGCTCCCCACCCCCGGCTCGCCGGGTGCCGAGACTTGAGGAGGGCGGGGCTCCACGCGCAGGGGCGGGAACTGGAGACCTGCGGAACGAAGCGGGGCGTGGGGGCGGAGCGAGGGGAGCCCCGGGGGGCGGGAAGCAGAGAAGGCGCCCGGGAGCCCAAGACAGTCGCTTTGTCACGCCGAGAAGAGCCTACGAGGATTCCCTTTAGGGCTCATCAGTACCCCGTTACTGCATAGGAGAAACTGAGATGAGGAGAATATCCCTAGGCAACCTCAGGAGCTCTGCGCCACTAGCTCCCTGTACCTTTCTGCAGACTTCAGAAAGACTCAGATCTGGATTCTCGCTGGCT
Source organism: Neodon shergylaensis (assembly GCA_025134845.1). Taxonomy (NCBI): domain Eukaryota; kingdom Metazoa; phylum Chordata; class Mammalia; order Rodentia; family Cricetidae; genus Neodon; species Neodon shergylaensis. The sequence continues at coordinate 838,109 of JABTXL010005854.1, read as the reverse complement.
TTATTGTGTCTCCTGTGCTTGGTATTCTTACAGAAAGAGAACTCTTAAAAATTCCAAGAACTCCGAGGAGTCGTGGTGTTGGGTGGGGCTATGGGAATGTAAATCCCAGAGGTTGGGTGCTTGAGGCTCTCCACTGAGAGTCCCACTCATAGGTGGCACATGTTGCAGGACACTGCAGTCTAGTGAGTATGTAGACACCACAATTTGTATGTTAAGAGCCCATGAATGTCAGAGTTGTCTGGGATGTATATTGAGGGGAGGGAGCTGTCAAGAGTAATCCATCAAGATACAATTTATAATAAAAGGCCCACCTGAGTTCTGGGTGTGATGATGCAAGTCTGTAATCCCAGTACTTGGGAAGTGGAGGTGGGAGGATCTGGAGTCCAACGTCCTTGGAGAAGCCAGCCTGGGCTACGTGAGAACCCCTCAAACAAGCCAAATCCCAGTATTGAGATGGTGAGGAGAATTAGGAGTTGGAGGCCAGCCTGGGCTACACAGTGAGACATTCTTTTGGGAAGAGGATGCAGCTCGGTCGGTGGAGTGCTTGCCTATGAAGTCCTGGGTTCAATCCCCAGCGCTGCCTAAACAAAAGAACAAACTCTACTTTACTTGGGCCTCATACTTGGAGACTAATGTCAACTCACTCCCTAATGGTCTGCAGCCAACTGTGTTTCGTGAATCTAAGAGAGGCCCTCCCACTAAACCAGCTATGCTTCCCCAAGGGTCTGCAAAGGCAAGGATAATAGCCATTGCTGGGAACTGTTGTGGGGTTGTTGTTGTTGTTTTTCCCCCAAGACAGGGTTTCTCTGTAGTTTTTGGAGCCTGTCCTGGAACTAGCTCTTGTAGACCAGCCTGGTCTAGAACTCACAGAGATCTGCCTGCCTCTGCCTCCCGAGTGCTGGGATTGAAGGTGTGAGCCACCACCACCCGACTTGTGGGGTTTTGATCTCTTGGCTGGTCCAGGTGGAGCAAGAGAGTTTGAGACCCTCTCCCTAAGCTTATAAATTGTCACCTCTGCAGACAAGACCACACCCTAGGATTCGTAACCTCCAAAAGCCATTGGCTAAAGGGATCAAAGTCCCACAACAGGGTACAGGATGCTGAATTTCTCAAGACTGTTTCTTTGTCTTTTTTTTTTCTGACAGGGTCTCACTATGTAGCTCTGGAGCCCTGGCTGTCCTAGAACTCACTATGTATACTAGGCTGACCTCAAACTCATAGAGATCCCCTGCCTTTGACTCCTGAGTGCTGGGATTAAAGGTGTGTACTACTACACCCCGCTTCTAAATTATTTTCTAACAAAGAGTAAGATTGGAATGACACACACACACACACACACACACACACACACACAGAGAGAGAGAGAGAGAGAGAGACAGAGAGAGAGAGAGAGAGAGACAGAGAGAGAATGAGAGAGAGAGAGCCAGTCTTGCAATAGAGGTCCCCAAAGTACCAAGTCATTCTCGGCCGGTCTCAGTTCCCTGTGTAACAGGGTAGTGCTGGTACCCGTTCTGCAAGGGGCTGTGGTAATGAGTGCTTGCAAGCCAGCATTTGTCCTGCCTTCTCAGTGCTGCCTTGTTGGTTATATAGTTCCTATCTGTCCAGTCCAATATGACTGGAGTATCCCTTGGTCTGTGTAGAAAAGGTTGACCTCCCTTAAGGGCAGGATTTACCTCTATTTTTCATTTTTTTTTTTACACTTTGTGTTACCAGATGGGAATGTGCAGTTTTACGTTCTTATTAAAAATGACTTCTCCTTTTAGTCTTGCATATCAGGAACAAAATATACTGCCTGTTGTGGCAGAACTGTTTAACTATGAGCCTTGTGGCTGATGTGTGTCTCAAAACAGGGGTATTAGGTGGTCCCTGAGGCTGAAACAGGCCTAGTCATCAAGAAGTGAGCCAGGCCTTCATCCATGACAGCAGGTGTCTGTTGGGAATCTCCACTCTGGTCCCACCCCTCCCATTCCAAACCCTGCCCTCAAAACCCACCAAGCCGTGACTCCTCCCCTGTAGCTGCTCAAGACCATGCCTACAGAGTACTTAAAGCTCCACTCCGATCCCTAGAGCTCCACTTTATTTCTTCCCCTCCATTTCCCCAAGCTCACCCAGGACTGCTTTGCTCATTAAACCTGGACTTTTAATTCTGTCTGCTCTGACTTACTGCATTGGCGGAGAAACACACAGGATTCAAAAATACTTGTCGGTGACATTTTCTGGGACTTCAGCATGCTGAGTTCCTAGGGCTCCCTACTGCGGCACTCTGACAGCCCCTAGTTAGATCTGAGAACAGGAGGTTAGTTGCCAATAAAGTTAAACCTTGTGTTGGGGGTGGAGTCAGCAACTAGCTGACCCCAATTGGCCACAGAGAAGCCAGCAATTTGGACAGAGAAGATGCACAGGAAGGAAGGGGCAGGAACTTGAGCTTGGCACCTCCTTGTGGTTCTGGGATGAGGGGAGAGATGCATCTCTTGCAGTGTCTCTGGCCAAAAAACAAGGTCAGCTGGTCGCTACCCAACCAGGTACAGCCTGAGTGGCCAGCAGGGCGCTGACTGCGGGGCTGCAGACAATAATTAAAATATTAGTGGATTCCTGTGCAGCTGCTAAACTGACAGAAAAGTCTCAGCTCCCTTACTGGATCTGTTCAACAGGGAGGAGCAGCTCGGAAGGGGAAAAGACAGCTCTATTTGTAGATGGAAGTGATGGCATACACCTGTAAAAGCACTCAGATATTTGAGGTAGGATCAGGAGTTCAAAGCCAGCTTGACATAGTTCAGGTCTAGCCTGAACTACCCGAGACCCTGTCCCCAAAACCAATCAACCAATCACAAGCAAAGAAACAAATGAAATTGAGCCAAGCAATCATCGTCATTCACTCCTTCATCCAGACTACATTCCCAGAACCTTCCAGAGACCGCTACCCTGCCCCACCAGAAGTGTGATTTCCACCCAGAGAATCATGACTTCCAGTTCTAACTGGACAAAAAAGATAGCAATCTTTTTGAACAACTGGGATCTGAGAACAGGAGGTTAGTTGCTTTCTGTCTTATCTGCTAGCACAGGGCAGAGGCTCGGTTAATACTTGTTGCCTGACAATTTTGCCTGTAAAACAGCTCTGATTAACTACTATTTGTGTAGTATTCTTGAGGGTCATTTGACTTACATATGACAGCCATCTTCACAACAGCACCGTGGTGTGATACTGTGTCAGCAGGAGAAAGGTTTTGCCTCTGTTTCCTGAGTGCTGGATTTACAGGTGAGTGCCACCACTGTGTGTCTCTTCAGTTCATTAGGGACATGGGACACAAGCCAGGAGTATAGACTGCCCAGGGCCCAGTCGCTGCAGAGACCTGTCTACTGGGTAAGACTTGACCTGGGCTGTCCATGGGTCCCTGGCCTTTTTGTCACTTCTTTTTTTTTTTTTGCATTACTTTTTATTTTTTTTTAATTTATTTATTTATTAAAGATTTCTGTCTCTTCCCCGCCACCGCTTTCCTCTTGGTGGCATGCGGGCATCCTTGCTCTCCTGGGAACACCCGGGGTGCACTCTGGCTTCAGGCCTTTACCCGAGTCGTTTCCTCATTTTTCTGAAATCTGTCTTGGTTGCCACTCACTTCCTTTCCATCTCTGCCCCACTTTCATCTCTTTGGAGATCTTTCCCGGCCTTCTGCTGCAGCAGGTACCGATCTCCATACCACCATTCCCATTTCCACACTAACCCCACGCCCTCTTGTGAGCTGTCCCATAGCATGCTTCCGGGTTTGCTTCAGGTCTCTCATTTGAAAGCCCCTTCTCCCAAGCAGGGCTTTGCTTCGTTCAACAGAACTGGGCATGGTACACTGTAGGGGCTGAATGAATGAGCACAGCTAGGGAAATGACTCAGTGGATAAAGCCATGAGGCCCTGAATTCAGGTCCCTAGCACCCATATAAAAGCGGGCACAAAGGTGTACCGCATACGTAGCCCCAGCACCGGGTGTATCCTGGGTTCTTGTTGGGTATCCAGTCTAACTGTATCAGTGTGCGCCATGTTCAGTAAGAGACCACATTCTGAAATATAAGGGGAGTGGCAGAGGATAGACCTAATGTCAGTTTCTGTCATACAAGGCACACTCACCCACATAGATGTATTAACCCCCATACACATGTGAACCAGAAAAAAAAACTGAAGGAGTGAGTGAATTCTACGGCCTGGATCAAGCCAGAGACAGAATATGGACAGAGAGGGTTGGAACAGCCTAGATGTTCTTTATTAGAATGAAGGAATAAAAGCTAATGAGACCAGGTGAAGGGGGGGTGGCTGTGGTCAGGATGTAATATATGAGAGAGAGAAGGAAAAATAAAAACGAACAAAAAAGCTAGTGACATATCAGGTGATGATGGCACACGCCTTTAATCTCAGCACTGAGGAAGGCAGAGGCAGGAGGGTCTCTGTGACTTTGAGGCTAGCCTAGTCTAGTCTACAGAGTGTGTTCCAGGACAGTCAGGGAAACCCTGTCTCAAAAAACAAACAAACGAACAATGCTAATGAGACCCTGTCCATCATCTCGAATCCTAGAGGAGGTGGGTGCTTTGTCAATAAAACAGGGATGGGCAACTCTTTACAGAATGTATTGTTACAAAACAACCGAAAATACTTAAAAAAAAAGCAATTAGGAAAAATAAGCCACAGTTTCCTATGTCCCTCTCTGGTATTAGCTATTTTTTTTCTCCTATTGACTACTGAAACGATAGCTTTGGAAAAGTGATCTGGGTTATCTGAGTTCCACCTCTGGGAGCTGCAGGTGCCGCCATGCCTCAGCTCTCGCTCATTCTGGGTGGCACTGGCATATGATTGGCAGATGTCAACTGAGAAACAAGAAAGAACCACGAAAGATCCCAAACTGACAACACAGAGAAAAGTCGGATGAGCAGTGAAGAGGGTAGAACCTAGGGTCTAAGCTACGTCAAAGCCCATTCATTACAGAAGTGTGGTCTTAGCACTGGATGTACGTTTGGGGAAAGGCTTTAGAAGAGGGGAAAAAGACTGGGAATGTGGCTTAGTCATAGAGCACTGATCGCACATGAATGGGGACCTGAGTTCAAATCCCATGACGGGAAAAGAAAATTACAAAAATCATGTTTTTCTTAGCCAGGCGTGGTGGCATACACCTTTAATCCCAGCACTTGGGAGGCAGAGACAGGTGGATCTTTGAGTTTGAGGGCAGCCTGGTGTACAGAGTGAGTTCCAGGACAGCCAGAGCTACACAGAAAAACTCTGCCTCAAATAGGAAAAAGAAGGAGAAGGAGAAAGAGGGAAAAGATAGCTCTGACCATGGGTTCAGCACCAGCAGGCCGTTGAAACAGGCCTGGGAATCCCTGGGGTTTGATGGACTAAACTATGGCAGTGTCTTCTTGTCCTGGTTTCTGTTTAGCCTAGTGATCCCGTGGGGCCTCAGTCAGATCTCCAAGGGTCTGTGGGCACATTTGTCCTTCTGACTACTGTGGTCTCTGGGGACACTGGCTTCTGAAGAATTCTGGCAGCAATTACAGCCTGCACAGTTCATTTAACAATTAATCATGGGCTCCTGGGGGCAAAGCTACTGTTGTCAGTTTAAGTGGTTCCTTAGATTTATTTGTCTTGGCATATTACATGGCCGTGTGCAGATATTCTACCCCTGTGATGGGCAGGACCACTGCTTGTATTTTTTTTTTCATACTGAACATCTAGTAAGATTTTAGCAAGAACTTTCTGCAGCTCCTGCTGAACCAGAGGGGTAGAGAGTGCCTCAGAGACAGCCAGAAGGAACACGGTGTTGAGTGGAGCTTACGGGAAGGAACTTGAAGTGGTAAGGAATACATGCCCATGCTGGCCTTGGTGGTGTTGCCTACGCCAGCTAAGATCTGTCCTCTAACCAACACTGTGTGTCTACTACTGGATTAAGAACTTGAAGTATGTCCTAATCATGTTTCATGAAGAAGAGATCAAAAATGAAGTAAATTGAGGCTGAAAGGACGGTGTCCCTAGCGATAGGACCACAATGCAAAACTTGTCTTGACATTGTTCTCAAATGCAGTTCTGCCACGTGGCCCTCACCAGCACCAACAACCTGTGGGGTGGAGCTATTCCAACGTGGTTTTCATGGACAGGGCCACGGACAGCTAGCTCTTCAGCTTTCCAGCTATCTTCTGTGTACTCGGTCTCCATTCATGAATTCCACCCACACTGAAATCCTTAAGGATAGTTGCACAGTCTGAGACATCATGATAAAGTTCTGGGTTATGATTTTACAGCTAACGGGTTGTCCTCCTGAACTCAGAGACCCAAACTCTGTCCTCACTGTTTCCAGGACCACTGTGGTGTTTTGGGTAAGTGCCCCCCAAAGTCCTGTGTGCTAGAGGCTTATATTTTCCAGGTGAGATGGTGGGATCTCTGACCTAGGAGAGGCCCTTAAGCCTTTAAAGGGACTTATGGGGTTCTGGCTCCTTCTTCTTCCTAGGGATGAGATGTGAGGATTTTTTTCTGGTACAGACTTCTAGCATGTGCCTGTTTAATCTTGATTGTCTACTTCATTGTATCTGGAATCAACTGAGACTCGCTTTCAGGTGAGTCTTTAAGGCTATCCAGGGAAGATTACTTCCCCAACAGCGAACACAACTGACATATAGTCTGTTGGGGGAATAGTGATGCTTCCCACCTGTCCACCTTTGCTACCTCCTGCTGCCACTGCTCTTTTGTCATTCTAACATGGATTAAAGGCCAGCAGCTCTCTGAGTATCTTCCAGGCTTACACTGACAGATTGGTGCTGATGGGGTGGGACGGCAGGGGAGTCATCAGGACCACTGGCTCCCAAATAAACAGTACAGAGAGTTATTATTAAGTATAAGTGTTGCACCAATAGTGTAGGCTTGTTACTAACTAGCTCTTACAATTTAAATTAACTCAATCCTTATCTACGCTCTATCATGTAGTGGCACCTTTTTTCAGTGCAGCGTGTTCATGCCCTGCTTTCTTTGCATCTGACTGGCAACTGTCTTTCTTCTTCCCAGTGTTTTCCCAGTCTGACTTTTCCACCTAACCTCCTCCTGTCTAGGTATCAACCAGTTGGCTCTTTATTAAAACAATGAGAGCTATACATTTGCTGAAGTACCCAGTCTCATGGGTTGGGCAGCCACTGGGTTCTCGGCCTCTTCGGTATGCATACAGCCACCATTGGTCTATGTAGCACCTATGGAATGAGCCTAATAAACCCCTTTTGTGTACACACACACACACACACACACAAAGCTGTGAACCAAATTAAACAATACTGATGTGGGATGTGTTGCTTTTATTGGTTGATGAATAAAGCAGTTTGGGCCAATGGCTTAGCAGAGTTAAGCCAGGCAGGAAATCTGAACACACACACACACACACACACACACACACACACACACACACACACGAGAGAGAGAAAGAGAGAGAGAGAAAGAGAGAGAGAGAGAGAGAGAGAGAGAGAGAGAGAGAGAGAGAGAGAGAGAGAGAGAGAGAGAAAGTTGGTAGAGTCAAAGAGATGCCATGTAGCTGCCAGAGGAGAAAAATGTACAGAACCTTTATCAGTAAGCCACAGCCTCATGGCAATACACAGATTGATAGAAATTGGTTAACTTAAGATGTAAGAGTCAATTAATAAGAAACCTGAGCTAATAGGCCAGACAGTGTTGTAATTAATATAGTTTCTGTGTAATTATTCGGGTCTGGTCTTTTGGGAAACGAACAAGCAGTCTGTTTACAAAATGGCACCAACATGGGCCAACTACATCCACATAAAACCTGAGAGAGCTTAGAAAGGAATTCTAGACACAAAAGAACAGAGTTAAGCACAGGACACAGTTGTCAATGTTTGGTCAATGTTTGTCAGCACTCAGGACTCAGCAGGGACCGCTTAGCTTGCCACCAAACCAGCTTGGGAGCTTCCTACATACCTAAAAGCTTTCCCATGAGCCTCTGATGGACTTTAAATGATGACTTTAATGTTACTTAGAGGTATTGAAGAGAAAAAAGATTGGAGTCATATCGTGAACCACACCTCAGGGACAGCGGGGGTATTTCTGGGAGACATTTGCTGATGAACACTATTTTTCAAGAGTTAATGTCTGTCAGATGAGTCAGATAGAATCTGTTTTTAAAGACAATTTTGTGATTAGTAATATGCATTTCTCTCAGTTTTGTGTGCCGCCTGAAACAAATCATGTTTTGTGGCTCTTGCATCTGCTTCAGAGTGAACTTAAATGCCATTTCGCACCGTTAGCTGTGAATTTGGAGGGCTTCAATTTGGCACACCTGGGAGACGGAGCGGCTGTCAAAGACAAAGCAACAGAATGTTCCCCTCTGCATCTAGCAAGTGTCATAAGCAACTACCTCGAGCTGCGTCTAAACGACACCACATCCCCCTCAAATGAAGTAACTGGCATTCCATTTGTAGGGGTGGAGAGGAGATGGGGAAGCAAAAGCCCATTTGGGGGAGCTGGGAACATTGTAGCACAGTTTTTCCAGCCTCACAGGCCTTCTGAACTCAGCCTGCATTCTGTACTGAGTGACAGTCACGTGATTTCAGGCAAGCGTGCTATTGCTGGGGCATGCTCATTCTTGAGGGTTCCTGCCTGGCTTGCTCTTTGTGTTGAGGTCATTTCTCAATGTCCCCAGTCTCTTTCTCTGTTATAATCCCCAGATTTGGATGATTTGAAAGAATTGTGACTTTTGGCGTGGCCTTTGACACCTGGCAAACTTGACTTGTGATGTATTTTGCCTTTTTATGTCTCAGTTTTCTTCTAAAATGGACTTGACGGCTGCTCTACGGTAAGAATTGAATACAATATTTCTTTCTTTTTTTTGGTTTTTCAAGACAGGGTTTCTCTGTGGCTTTGGACCCTGTCCTGGAACTAGCTCTTGTAGACCAGGCTGGCCTCGAACTCACAAAGATCCACCTGCCTCTGCCTCCCGAGTGCTGGGATTAAAGGCGTGCGCCACCACTGCCCGGCGAATACAATATTTCTTGCAGCACCGTCTGTTCAGAGGCCAGGGTGTTTGGTGAGTGTGGCTAACCCCTTTGCTTCCAAAAAGTACTCTTTCATGGGACATGGCCCTGGATGTAGCTCACTCTCTGTCCTTATGCTGCTGTATTTTCTCCTGAAGAAAACTGTCATAGCCGAGCTGAGCCTGGTGGCGTGTGACTGTACCTGAGTACTGGGGAAGCTTGAGGCAGAGGCTACAAGTTCAAGGCTAGCCGGGCTGCTCACCCAGACCATTACTGCACATGGATAACGGAGAGGGAAGGCTCCTGGCTTATACGAAGGTCCACGTGGAGCCATCTCTGCCAGCCAAGCAAACCTGGATTCAGCAGTCATGAAACTGGAAAGGGATACCAGAAGTCCCGCTGTCTGAACTCCATGTTTTACATATGTGGAAACTGAGGCCCAGGGTGGAGTACTGGCCTTGCTGAAGACAGCATCTGGTTGAGCCTGGTCTCCTGCCCGGATGGATGCCAGCCACGGGCCTCTTTAAACCTAGTTATGTTCTGTGCTTTCACAGCTGCACCTAAAAAATGCGTCCTTGTTGCAAGGTGAAAGCAAAGAGCTTTTCTAATTCATTTAGGAGAGAATAGTGAAGCGACAGGCTTGGTAACTGCCAGGGTTACACTTTCGACTTGGTTTTCAAGGTGAAGGATAGATTGCCCTGGCTGAAAGCATGCTAAACGAGCTTCCCTTCTGATGCAATTAAGCCTTGCTCCTTCCTGTGCTGAGAAGCTGGATTTACAGCCGGAGTCACAGCCATGAGAATGTTCCTCAGACTGGGCAGATCTCAGCTTCAGGTTTCAAAAAAGTCTGCAGAAATGGTCAAGGCCTCAAAGCCCAAGTGGGGAGTATCACTATGTTGAATAGTGGAGACACTATCAGGAAAGGGCTTCTACCTACAGACTACAAAGGATTCTAGATGGCCTGTGTATCAGTTATTCCTCAAAGCCATAAAAGGGGGGGGGTCCTAAAGCTATAACTGTTGTGATGAGGGTAGCTTCAAGAGTATAAAGAAACAGGCAGGGATGGACATGAGTCTGTGGTTTTATCAGCTCTTTGTCCCTTCTGCACTTTCCTCAGGCAAAAGTACTCTTCTTTCTTAAGTACATTCTGCTCACCCGTCCAATGGTTCTGTCAGGGTGACCCATGAGAGTACCTCTACCTTGATTCAGTGGCGGGCATGTGAACTAATCATGGTGCCTTAGTTATGTGGTCTTAGAGATTTGCCTTGAGGACAAGTCTAGCTCCACAAGCCAACCAATCAGAAGTGAGAACTCTTGGCGTAGCTCCGCCCACTCTTTCCTTTCCCTCCACAGAGAACCAGGGTGCAGAGGGAGGAAAGAAGACCAACAGCCAACAGCCATAGCTGAGAGATGGAGAAAAACCCAACATCAACATTTGGAACTTTAGTTCTAGTGCATCTGAGACTTGGGCACCCTAGCTGTGGCTAGACTGTGGGCTTTCGAATTTAGTTTCATAGTCTTAGATGCCTTAGAAGTAAGCGCGAATGTGACAGAAAGCGGGCAGCAGTGTGGTGTTTGTGGCTTCTGCTGTCTTATGTTGTGGTGACCACTCAGTGATCATGTCACAGGCCAAGAAAAAAATCACTAAGAAGGAATATGAGTTACCGAAGTAAATTTGCCCTCCGACCAGAATGCTAGGGATGGAACCCAGAGCTCATCTTCAGCCCTAATCATAATTTTTGCCAAATAACCCATGTAACTCACTGAAACTTCCTCCTTTTGCCCCCTAAAAATGATTTTATCTTTCGTTTTTAATTACATGTATGTGTGTGTCTCTCTGTGTGTATGTGTACCACATGTGTCTTTGTAGGGACCTGAAGAGGAGGTCAGATCCCCTGGGGTTAGACTTACAGGTGTTTGTGAGCCGCCTGACATGTGTTACAGGAACTGAGCCAGGTCCCCTGGAAGAGCAGCAAACTCAGCTCTGAGCATCTCTCTAGTTCTCCTTCTACCCCTCAGGTGACCCTCTGCCTCCTGCAATAGAACTGGTTTCTACTGGAATCTGTGCTCCCCAAAATGCAATCTGATAAATACCGTTGTGTCTGGCAGATGATTGATCCTCTGTGATGTTAGCTATCTTTGGACCCAGTGGTGATCACTCAAAAAGACGCCACTTCTAATGTTTTAGTCTTGATGGAGAAGTCCATCTACTTCCTCTGTTCACATACTCAAAGGTTGCCTGACTCTACTCTTTGAACCCTGTAACTCTAACAGCAAGAAAGAAATAGTCTTCATAAGTTCTCTGAGTTATATTTCCCTTGCACCTCCAAGTGTAGGTGAAATTCCTGTTCTCTAAGGTATTTAGCGTTCGAACCCCAATCCCTCAGTTTTTGTGAATCCGTGCTTCAAGATCCTATTCATGAATAAAGAAACAGGCTTAGTTCCAAGATGTGTCCCATATATGCCCTATGATGACAGACCCTGAAACAAACCAAATGTTCACAAATAAGGGAAGAAGAATGCAAGTGTATTGGCATGTTCATGATTCAGAGTGGTGTATGGCCATTACAAGAGCATTACCAGTGTTTGGCTTGACACCGCGCAGGAACCACTGTGTCTGCATGAATAGCATAGAGCATAGAACGGCAGAACATAGGTGATCAGACAGTCTTTACTGACAGATGTTGCCTTCCTAAGACAGGTCACGCTGGAGGAGGCCATACTGCAGGAATTCCATTGAAAATCCATGATCTAATCCACTGGGTTGTCCATGTGCCCTCTAGTGCCTGTAGTGGGTGTCACTCTCTTGTCTTCTTGAATGTTTCCCAGCGTATCTTCATTCTTCTCCCACTTCATTTGCTTTAGGAATCTCTAAGTCTTTCCATCACTCCTATTCTCAGCAATATCCTGAGCAGCAATTCTGTTCTCAGTCATATCCTACTTCACAATGTATCCTGGGTCTTTGTGGCCAGAGCCATCAAAGTAACCAGATGCTTCCGCCATACGAGGGTGTGAGTTCTGGGCTTTGCTGCTACAGTGTGTCCTTTGTGAAGTTACAGTCTCCACTGAGATACTTCTTAGAGCCATAGATGCTGTCCCATCCCCGTTTGTGACAGTTCTCTCATGACTCTCCGGGATTCTGGTGTTCCTAGTCTGGGGTCCCTAATTTGAGAACCACTGGACTGAAACATTTCTTCTCGACACAAATAAGAGAGGATTATCTGGGAGGGGCCCAAGGGCAATGTCGTTGGCTGTGTGAAGGAGAGGATCTATGGCTTTGCCATCATTGTTTTCCTATAATACATGTAGTGTTGCCAGAGGCTAGTCAGATGGATTTCAGGATTTCATAGAGCACTTTCTATCATCAGGGTCTCCTAGTGGCAGAACCACTGTCTGGCAGGGCTATTTCTCAGGCCAGAGGGGTTGCCATTTAGCCCTGAAAGGCAGGCCGAGGCCGGGTTTGGCTTTCCCGGGCCTGCCTTTCACCCTTTCTTTTCTGTGTGTCTCATCCAGGTGTCTCGGGATCCTCTTGGCTGACAGTTAGCTGAGCACTTCACACTTCATTGAGGAGTCACCACAATAATTACCAGATTGTTAACTGGGGATTTTGAAAAGACACTTCAGAGCATCTCTCCCACAATTGCTAAGACAGGTGTGAAAGTCTGTCTGGGTGAGGATGTCCAGTCTAAAGGAACTTGAGGATAGAAGGGGAGGTGTTGATTAAACTAGGCCCAGCGGCAGCGGATGAGGGTGACCTTCTCATTAGGGTATGCAAACAGCTTATGCATTGGAAAGGAGGCTCAGCAGCTTAACAGGAAGCATAAAATATGCACACATCACTTTCATCTGATCTAATTAGGTCTTCCAGTCCCTGGCGCATACCTGCTTTGGCAAGAATAAACCAAATTCAGAGTTCATTTAATGAAAGTTAACGAGGCAATATAACTGCTAATCAGGTGCCCTCATGGCTGGCATCGGGGTGGGGCAGACTTTTTTTTGATAATAATCTTACAGCAAGGAAGGTAACATCGACTATGTGGTAAAGGGGTTGACTGCTAAATTGCAGCCACAGAAGACATCACTCCACTGAAGCTGTATGTTAGGTGCTGTGTCCTGCCTTTGTTTGTCAGGCTTCTGGGTCACCATGACCAAGAGCCTGAGAAAAGCTACTTAAAGGAAGAAAGATTTATTTTGGCTCATGGTTTGAGAGATGCCAGTCTATCACGTCAGGAAGAGCAAGGTGGAGCAGAGCAGTTCACGTGACAGAGGTCAGGAAGCGGATAGGAGAACATGGAAAAGGACCAGGGTTAAATATAAATATAATATATAAATATCTGAGGAGACAGCACCAATGGCCTCCTTCCTCTGGGGGGGGCAGACCTACTACTCTTTACCACCTTTTGATAAAGGCATCATATTATGGATGCATCAAGGAAGATTTAATCAGGAGCCAGTCACTTCCCAAAAGCCTGGCTGGCAACCAAGTCTCCAACATAATGAGGCCACAGGGGAATGGGGGCAATTTCTTACTATGGCCTTTCCTGACTCCTATACCTTCCTTGTTCAGGGCTTTATTTCTGTGACATTGTCTGGAGAGTCACCTGTCCAAGGAGCAGTGTCAGGAAGCAGAGTGTGTAGGAGTCGAACCCAGGCCCGTTCGAACTAGCTCCTTCCCCCATCTTAAATCATAGTTCAAAGCTCTGGGCTTCAAGGGGAGAAATATTTCCTTGCATTGCACAGACAGTTCTGGAAAGTGTGTGGGCTGAGGTCAGGGAGGCCGGTTTTGATTTACTGTCAAGATCTGGTGTGTGCACACCCCAAAACAGGGCCACCTGGGCCTGCTCAGTGAAGGGTGTGGGCTCTGCCAGTTCTGCTGCCCATGTTCCTGAAAGGGCAATTTAGCAAACAATGTAGAGAAGCTGCTTGTGGCAATAAATTACCATGTTTAAAGGGATTATTTTTATCCTTCTCTGAGTTCTAGGGCCCTGAACAATTCAGCAAACAAAGGCAGGTTCAGTAGGTGCCTGTGTGTGGGCCAGGAAGACGCACGCGCATAGCATTGTCTTTAATAAAATGCAGTGAACATAGGATGTGTTGCTACCCTTTGGCTCCCACTGGCATGCTGTGGAAACCGGCGTAACTTGGACCTCCCTTCTTCTCATCCAGTGCAGAGGGATACACATTCTACAGAGTGTCTTGGATAAAACAAGGTAGAAGCATTTGCTTTCTGTTTTAGTTTGCTTTCTGTTGCTATAACAAAATATCCAAGACTAGGCCTTTGACTCATGATTCTGGAAAAGCTGGGAAGTCTAAGAACACAGCTGAGGTATTGATGAGGGCTCATTCTATACCATAGAGCATCAGAGGGCGTTACTTGAGACCAGAAACATGCCAGCTCAGGTTTATTTGCTGAAATCTCGGTGGAGACCTCCAATTGCTGCGCCCCACGCCCCAGTGTCTGTGCTCTGTGTGCTGGCACCCAGTTACCGAGCTTCAGGCAAGGGGCTGGAGGTTAAAATACACAAACACACACAGACAGAGAGACAGCGACACAGGTCATCCTTGAATTCCCCAAGAATGCCCCTTTATTGTGTTCAGGGGCAGATTATATAGAGATAGCCACGCCCCAGCCAAACCCACCAGAAACCACTCTCCTGCCATCAGGAACTCCTGAAGGTCTCGTGCTCAGAGCAGCTGTAGGCACTCAGATCAGGGGATTACAAGAAATTCAGGATCTGGGGTCTCACTGTTCCTGACATTTACTTTCTTATAAAGCCACTAAAATCATCTGAGAGGCCCCACTCTCATATCTAATACTTTTTTGATTTGTGGGAAGCTTTTTTTTCGTTTCTTTTTGTTTTCCTTTTTTTGGTGTACTTGACATAGCTAGGGTGATCTGAGTAGAGGAATTGCTTCTATCAAACTGGCCTACAGGCAACCCTGTGGAACATTTTTTTGATGAATGGTTGATGTGGGAGGGCTCAGCCCATTGTGGGAGGAACCACCCCTAAGTATATGGTCCTGGGTTGTATATAACAAAGGAACAAACAAACTCAGGCTGAGCAGGCGGCCAGTAGGCAGCACTCCTCCACGGCCTCCAGGTTTCTGCCATGCTTGAGTTCTTGCTGTAGTGATGCTCAGAGAAGCACAGAAACCTCAGAAGCCTTCCAGCCCAGCTCTGGTATTTTGAGGTCGTTTGGTGGCTCCTCCCTTCTACTTCTGTGCACTGCTGTATTGTTTTTTCCACGCAGTGAAGAATCTAGGGACCAAGGAGCTTCTAACACATGGGATCAGAAATCATTCCCTTCTGCATCTGCTCTGTCCTATCAACCACATGAGGCAAACCAGGCTCAGAATCAGAGGTGATTAACAGGCATGGATAGAAGAGCTAAGACTCCCTGAGGGCCCACTAGCAAGTGTGGCTACCATAACTCATCACATCACAGTGGGACTCACCCAGAGTCAAAGTTATTTCACAGCTTAGCCAAGCTTCCCACCCCACTGCCTTGTGCATCTTGTAGACGTGTCACCAGGCAAATTTGCTCCAACCTCCTCCCCCACACACCGCTTTAGCCTATGCTCTGAGTGCTGCATTCTCTGTCTTACCAGAATGGACATGTCAGGCTTCTGAATCAGTGAGAAAAAAGCTTTTGGTCAAATTCTCCAAGTTCAGTTGTCTGTGAACCTGTTAATGTTTTTCAGTGAGGCACAGTCAGATACTCAAGCTCTAGTCACATCATTTAGATTGCTCCATGACTCAGATATTGATCTTAATTAAGAAGTGATGTCTACGCAGACTGGAGGTGGCAGGAGGATATGGCAACAACAGGGCTCTGTGAGGAGGAATGATGATGGCATTCTTGTTTGTCCAAACTGCCAGCATTTTCCTGTGCCACTAGAGTCGTGACTAAGTTTTCTTTTTCTTTTGCAATTGGTAAAATGTATCAGCAAGTCCTTAGCTGTAGTGATATTTCATTTGTAGTTTAATAAATAAAGCTTGCCTGAAGATCAGAGAGTAAAACAGCCACACTGGTCATCCATACAGACCAGAAAGTGGTGGCACAAACTTTTAATTCCAACACTAGAGAGGAATATAAGACAGGAGGAGAGAGGTCTCAGCTCAGTCTCAATCTGAAGATTCATGGATGCAGGCTTGCCATTTCGGTCTGAGGTAGAGGTAAGAGCCAGTGACCAGCTGCTTTGCTTTTCTGATCTTTGGGTTGAACCCCAAAATCTGTCTCTGGGTTTTTATCATTCGTGCTGCACTTAGCTCAGGTTAAAAAACTCAACCCTTAGAGCCAGACAACCGGCTCACCCTGTCTCTTTAGCAGCTGCTTTTAATGGGTATTGAATCAATATCATTGAATCCACAGGCTTCCCAGAGCAGACACAGCCAGATGCCCGGTTCTGAGGCAGGGGGAGAGCTGGGAGGTGATACAGAGATGGACCAGACTTCACTGGGCTGTGAGGCAGTAACCAAGCAACCAGCACACTCACTCTGAACGGCAGAACAACAAACAGACAAGACACAGTAGCCACCAAGGCTGAGCATGAAAGACGTGGACACAGGGAGCTCTAAAGGCCTGGGAACACTGTTCCATGCTCCTAGGAAAACTAAAATCAGAATGACGGCAGAGCAACTGCAGACTGGAGCCCAGCATGGCACAGCCATCTTGGGAAATGGGAGGTTCCTTACGAAATCAAGCATGCCCACTTTCCCACTAGGTTCCAGTAGTTCCATCCACAGATGTTCATGCAGGAGAAATGAAAAGACATACCCACAAGACGACCTGTGCTTTACAGTTATAGCTGACTTTATCCTCAATAAACTCAAAGACAGCCCAAGTGCCCACTAATAGAAAAAATGATAAATTTTCCGTATAATGAGAAACTTTAAGCAAATTATACTGAATCTATAGTATTGGCCACCCCGTGAATGACACTCTATTCACTTGTATGCAATTAGGAGCAATCAAAAGTTAAGGGATGGTTGACAGGGATTCAAATGTGGCTGAGGATGGGGCAGGTGACTCAGAGAAACTATGATGCTGAAAATTTTCTATAGTATATTTTGGGTTAGACCTTCACTTGAAAAATAATAAGCAATGGAGATGGGTGTGGTGGCTCGTATTTATAATCTCCTCACTAAGAAGGCCGGGACAGGAAGATAATGAGTTCATGACCAGCCCGGGATATGTAGCAAGATTCTATCTTAATGCAGAAATAACAATAGCAATAATAACAGCCACTGGCAAGCGAATCTAGATACAGTATAGTAGATACAAAGTCACACACTGGTACTACTTCTGCTCCCAAAGCAGACATCATGACTTAATTTCCTCATTCTGTGCCTCCTTATTATCAACACTGCACAGCAATGTGACAGGATCTAGACTCACCTAGCAGACAAACCTCTAGCCATATCTGTGAGGAAGTTTAGGTTAGGTTACTTGAGGTAGAAAAGCCCATTCTGCATGTGGGCGGCACCATCCCGTGGAATAGTATCCTGTATTGAATAAACCTAGAAAATGAGCTAAGCACTAACTCCTCTCTCCCTGCCCGGCTGCAGGTACAATGTGCCCTCACGTTCCTGCCGTCGGGTCAGGCATAAGGGCGGTGTCTCTTTCAACCTGTTTTCTTGTTTGGTGAGGCCTGGTAGCAGTCAAGCGATCCATTAAAAATAAAACCCATTAGAGGGAAGTTTTAAAGTAATTAAAAATCCTGCCACAAAACATGCTTTGAATGTATTTCCTACTCGTCAGAGGTATAATTTAATGTACAAGTACAGGCCTTGGTTTTGGTTTTCACTGTCTTGAGTATTTCTCCATGTTACTTAATAGTTTTTGTATTTCTTCTTCTTCTTCTTCTTCTTCTTCTTCTTCTTCTTATTCTTCTTCTTATTCTTATTCTTCTTCATCTCTCCTCCTCCTCCCCCTCCTCTTCCTCCTCGTTTTTTTCCAGTGGCATAGCCCCCCAAGGAGTCTACACTGTCACTTGGCTCTCACGGTTTCTATCAGCTCTCCATACTTTTATTTACTCGTCTGAGGGAAAGTTTGGTTTCTGTTCTGTAGCTAACTTCCACTGAGTGCCTGCTCTACATGGATGAATATTTTATTTACTCTTTATAACTTTTCTACAGGATTACAGGTTACTATTAGATGTTTTATAGGCAGAGAAACTGAGGTGCGGGGACCATTAGGGAACTCATTCAAGGTTACACAGCAAGTAAGTGCCAAATGAAATGATCTGAATATCCTTCCAGAGTAATAAGGAAGAAGGCCTACGTGTTATGACATTCTAGAGGGAACCTCAGAAGCCAGCCACAGTGGCAGCTGGCCCTGATGGCTTCTCACTGCCAGCCAGAGTAGCCAGGCTGGCCAGGCCAAAGCCCACCTGCCACGCCCAGCAGGCCTGCCTCAGCATGCCCAGGAGTAGAGCACCCAAGCCAGAGCCAGTGTGTTTGTTAGAGGAAACATCCCGCTGCTGACTCAGTCAGTGACTGTGGCGAGGGGGAGGTGTCATTGCACAGCCAGCCTGACAGACTAGGCTTCCACCCACAGGGATGGATCAGCGAGAATGTTCTGTCATCAGGGTCTTCTGGCCTTGACTCCTCTGCTTCTACCTTAGAGGTAACGGTTTGGGTGTTCTCTCATGTATTATAGATAGAGATGAGCTTTATTTATGTAAGTTATATCTAAATAAAATTGGTTTTAAAAACCAAATAAGACTACAGGTGGTATTCTAGCTACTGCCTAATCTGCTGCCCCCTGTAGCGTACTCAATAAGCAATAAACAAAAACAAACAAATAAATAGAATCACAACAGACAGTCTTGGGTTCTTGCTCCTTCAAGGCCTGGCTACTCTTTAAAAAATTTTTTATTTTTAATTTTTTTATTTGTGTGGATGTTTTGCCTGCATGTATGTCTGTGCACCATAGGTGTGCAATGCCCACAAAGGTTAGAAGAGGGCATTGGATCCCCTGGCACTGGAGTTATAGATGGTAACGAGATAGATTCCTTGTGGGTGCTGGGAATCAAATCCAGATCTTCTGAAAGAAGAGCCGGTGCTCTTAAATACTGAATCATTTCTCTGGGGCTTCTGGGGAGATGGAACAGGTTGTCTTCTGCATCCAAGCATTTGTGAAACCTTTGACCCGTTTAAAAACTCCACTTTCTTTTTGCTGAAGCCTGTTTAGTGGATTATGCCCCTTGTCTCTGAAATGTTGGTGAACAAAGTGGAGTTTTATGACATCTGACTCTGGAGAGAAGAGTCTAGCGATGGTCACAAGTCATCTCTTTAAATAATGTAAATTATTTAATAAGTGAACACGCACCTCCCAAGTGATCTCCAAACTCTTCCCAGCCATTGGAATCATCATGTCTGATGTCCACAGAGTGGATGGAGGAAGCACCCACTTGTTACTCTTGGGGACCACCCTTCTCCGTCTCACATCTTCCCTTAAGCTGTAAGACTCTCAGTGAAGGGAGTTCAGCCCCATCTGCTGGGACAAGAGTGGACACGACCTAGCCCATAAAAGTGCCCTGCGCCACCCATACTTAAACTGGGCCACTTTCCCCTCCATTCCAGAATTCTAAGGGTATCTAGGATTGAGAACCTGCCTTTCCTTTGGGATTGGTTGGGCTGGAGCTGTTTAAAACCTGGATCACCCAGTCATTAAAACTCCGTATCTGCCCCTAGACTTCAGGGTTGTGCAAGCCAATTCCTTTCTCTCCGTTCTAAAAAACAAGAGTCTCTCCCTATCATGTGTCAACAACAACAACAAAGTGGAAATCAGATGATGTATATATCCGCAGAGGTTTCAAAACCATAGTTGCTGGCAGCGGTGGCAGCTCAGTGAGGAAAGTGCTTACCACACAGCACCAGGACCTGAGTCCAGACTCCCACCCCCTACCTATAAACCAGGCATGAGGTAGGTATGTGTAACCCCAGTGCTGGGAAGGTGGAGAGTGTGGCTCCCTGGAGTTTGTTGGCCAGTTAATCCAGCTGTATCCGCAAGCCCCAGGTTCAGTGAAGAAACTCGGTCTCAAAAAACAAGGTGGATGTGACTAAGGAAGACACCCTTGGCCTCCACATGCACACACACACACACACACACATGCACGCACGTGTGTGCATGCGCACACACACAAATAAACAAATAAAAATGAAAGGAAGGAAGGAAGGAAGGAAGGGAAGAAGAAGAGGAAAGAAAGCCTACATTTAGCCCCATTACACTATAAGGTCAATCGACTTAGTTTTTAAACTGTTTTTCCAGTCTAACTGGGTCCTTCTCCAGTTCTCTGCACACCACCCTTCCTTTCCCTATCTAACACTTTATTTAACAGGTCCTGGTTAATAAGCATGCCATTTAATTCTGTTATAAACAATTTGCATAATAGTTTAAGTGATTACACTTGATCAAGACAAAACTGAACTGCTGGACAGACCAAACACCCTCTGCTCCTGCCCTCTTCTGGGCTCAGTTTTATCCCACAGGGGCAGCCCCTTTTAGGAGCTCCCAGTGTCCCATCTTCTGACTGTTTTCTATGGAGTTAGATGCTTATTTTGTACAACTCTTTTCATTCTTTAAAAACAACGGTCTTGGGGCTGGAGAGACGGTTCAGTGGTTAAGAGCACTGACTGCTCTTCCAGAGGACCTGGGTTCAATTCAGCACACTCATGGAGGCTCACAAGCATGGTTCCAGAGGATCCGATATTCTCACACAGACATAAAACACCAATGACCAATGCATGTAAAATCAAAATAAATAAATTATTAAAACAAAACAAAACTCAAAAAAAAACAAAAAAAAAAAAAACAAGACACAACTGTCTTGCTAGGCAATGGTGGCAAACACCTTTAATCCCAGCACCCAGGAGGCAAAGAAAGGAGAATACTATGAGTTTGATACTCTGGTTTACAGAGTGAGTTCCAGGACAGTCAAGGTTACACAAAGAAGCCATGTCTTGAAATATCAAATCAAATCAAAACAACAATAACAACGAAACAACAGTTTTCTATGTAAAACCAGTAGGATTACTGCACAGCTACAGAGCAAGGAAATATCACATTATTTGCTTGCCCTAAATTATAGCCATTTTAGTTTTATACCATACTTGGAATTATAGTGAATTTTTGGTTCTGGTCATATTGGAACCTCCATGTCTTACTAAATCCCCTGCGCAGGCTTTGGGGCCTTGCCTTCCAGCCCACGGGGGTCCTCTCACCTGTTTCCCTGTGTACAGACATTGGACACTGGCAAAGGGGCATTGCTCTGCCGTTGCCTGCAGCAGGGCAGCGGTGGGTGGGTCCCTGAGATGACCCCACTGTGAAGTTCTCTGTGGTAAATGGTGTAGGAGGCTCAGGCAGCCTTGAGGCTCCTTTCCAGTACTCAGGTGGCAGGAATTTGCCCTGGGGACACAGATTGTAAATGAGGTCTACACTGGCAAGAGCTCCTCTTCCTTCTCACCCTTTGCCCCTCCCTTCTCATCTCCCTGCCTGACTTGAGCCTGTGTCTTCAACCATTCCTTTTCACTGTTCCCTTCAGGCCTCCAGCCTGGCCCTGCAAGGTAGTCTCCTGTCCTTTAAGGGTTTTGTTTAGGAGCAAACCACACCTCTCAGCTGCTTGAATGATAGGAAAAAACAGAAAGGGAAAAAGAGGTTGAGCTAGCCTTGGTCTTGCAAACCCAGGTATTTAAACATGGTTTAGATGCTTGCCCTAGGACTGCACCTGTCTTGTATTAGCTAGCTCCAACATGGAACCTTCTCCAGGGTTCCCATGGCAATCGCTATTTTTACCTGTAGTATTTATGACTATTGTTCTCCCTGTCTCTTTTTCAAAATCCTTTTTTAATTTTTTTAACTTTTCTAGAGAATAGAAAAATGGATCTATCAATGTGAAATTCTCATCACTAAGAAATGATCATTGTCAGTGTTGATTGCTTACCTCACATAGACATCAACAGTAAACTCTTACCTGGTGGAGCACACAGTGCAAGAGGGAAAACAACTGAATAAGGAAAGGTCAAAAAGTACCGAAGCTCACAGACAGTGCCACGGTGACTCTGAGGGAAGCTGCATTAGCTATAGATGGGGTCTAGGGCAGCATTTGGGGAAGAGAGGATTCCTAGATGAGTAGGTGTTTGATGTTTTGTAAAAAGGAGGTGGAAGTGGTAGGGCAGGGGAGTAAATCCCAGGGTATTCCTTCTTCCACCACAGGCTCTTGCTGATGGGGGAGAGTCTTCTGTTTTGTGTTGATTTCATTGGTTAAATAAAGAAACTGCCTTGGCCCTTTAATAGGACAGAAAATTAGGTAGGCGGAGTAGACAGAACAGAATGCTGGGAGAAAGAAGCCGAGTCAGACAGTCGCCATGATTCTCCTCTTCGAGGCAGACGCAGGTTAGGATCTTACCGGTAAGCTACCACCTTGTGGTGGTACACAGATTATTAGAAATGGGTTAATCTAGATGTGAGAGCTAGCCAGTAAGAGGCTAGAGCTAATGGGCCAAGCAGTGTTTAAAAGAATACAGTTCCCGTGTAATTTTTTCAGATAAAGCTAGCCATACGGCCGCCGCTCGCTCCTATTACTACATCTTGCTCTGGGATACTCTGCTTTCCTTAGACCTCTCTTCACTGAGGATATATTGGTGATAGATTTTAGCAATATTTATACTTCTGAAAATTTTTGTTTTAACTTGCTCAGAAATATGTCTTTGCTTGGCTGACAGTTGATGTGGGATGACTCTCTGTATACTGTGAATATGTTTTATTACCATTGGTTATAAAGAAGCTAATTTGGCCAATAGCCAGGCAGAATAGCGTCAGGCAGAAAATCCAAACAGAAATGATACAGGGAGAAAAAGGGCAGAGTCAGGGAGACTTGAGCAGCCATCGGAGAAGCAAGATGTGAGATAACAAGCCACAAGCGTCATGGTAAAATGTAGAATAATAGAAATGGGTTAATTTAAGAAATGGGTTAATTTAAGTTGTAGGAGCTATTTAATAATAAGCTTGAGCTAACAGGGCAAACAGTTTGCAATTAATATTAAGTCTCAAAGTGGTTATTTGGGAACTGGTGGGCAGGAGAGAAACCTCCAGTTATACACAGTTATTTCTGCCACCACTCTGAGGACAACCACTAGGTCTAACATTGTTCCTTTATGGCGAGTCTGTGTCTTCTTTAAAGATTCCTTACAGGCACGTCCAACTGTGGGTGATGACTGTACCCCAGGATATCTGTGAGTGTGGCCCAACATAAAACCGTACGTTTTCTTCTAATACTGTGAGTTGTTGGTTTTGAAACTTTCCTTTTATAGTTCTGTGGTGCTTTACAGGTGGCAATATCTGTAGTAATGTCTGAAGGTCACTCCAGCTCCCAGAGCTCTGTCTTCAGTGTTGGCTGTTTTACTGTCTCGAACCACCTTAAGATGCACCATTAGAGACTTTTTTTTAGAACTTTCTGAAAATGAAGATTCATAATTCAAGATTGCAAAAATCCTCATCTATCATTCATTCTTTTGAATACTTTTTCCCCTATCTCAGTACCAGTTTTCAGAACCAAGATTAATCAACACTAGACCTTTTTACTCTATGTTGAACCAAAGTTCCTACGTTTTTGTCTCTTTGAGCTGCATTCAGGGTTATTTCTTCAGATCTGTATTTGAATTCACTAATTCTAGATTCAACTGTGTCTACTGGCTTTCCGATTCTTTTATAAATATTTTAATTTCTCTTCATTTCTAGAAGGTTTTTCAACTCTTCTAAAACAATGTTCCCATTGATTTGACCATCGTGAGTGTGCGGCTATATTCTGTGACAAGTTTCCTGTATTAATTGAGATTCTGTGTTGGTCACTCCTCCAGTAACTAGAAAAACACAGAATGAACTGGGTATGGTAATGTACCCCTGTGATCCCAGCGCTCAGGAGCATCAGAGCCACAAGTACAAAGCCAGATTTCTCCACACAGTGGGACTTTATTTAAAAATACAAATCTACAAAAATCTTTTATTATTTTCAGGTCCTGGAGAGTATACAGTGTGCCTGGAGCCCCCAGGCCATAGACAGTTTGGACAGTGCAGAAAGAGAGAGAGAAAGAGAGAGAGAGAGAGATCACATGTGAGAGATGATGATGATGAGGGGGCAGGGAGATTTGTGGGCCACACTTCTCCTGGGTCCAGGGCTTTATCCAAACAGGTTTCCCATGAAATGTTTAGTTGATGTGTTTAGAGCAGGCAGGCATGAATTTCCAGAGGTCACAGCTACTAAAACAAAGTCCCTGTGGTGTATCTGCATAATCTACTTGGATTGCAAGAGCCACTGGAGCCAAACAGGCTACACATGCTGAGCTATCCACAGGAGGGGCCGCCCAAGAGCAGTTATATAAGTGGGTATCATCAAGTATTTGGAAGGAGGGCCCAGTGCACGCGCGTGCGTGCACACACACACACACATACAACACACACACCATGGCAAGCTCTGCACACATATCCTCTCTTAATTTTCAATAAGATGTCTTAATCTTCATCTTGAGTTCAAAGCCCTTTTGCTTTTCTTGAAGTTGGAAGAATTGAGTTATCTCTCCTTTTCTTTGATTTTTTTCTTTTGTTTCTTTTTTGTTTGTTTGTTTGTTTGTTTTTGTTTTTTGAGACAGGATTTCTCTGTGTAACAGTCCTTACTGTCCTGGAACCTACTTTGTAGACCAGGTTGGCCTCAAACTCACAGAGATCCATCTCCCTCTGCCTCCTGAGTGCTGGGATTAAAGGCGTGGGTCATCACGCCCTGCAAGGACAAATTCTCAGAACTTGTTTACTTGTGGCCTGTCCCCCATTTGTGCTTTAGCACAGCAGATGCTGAGGTAGTACATAATTCTTTCTTTTCTTTAGGATAAATATTTTTTTCACACAAGTAGCTTCCTGTATCCTAGGTTTTTCTGGCATCATTTATCCCCCAATACCTTTTGTTTCTATGGTTCATTTATTGATGTTTTTTGGCAGGGAGGTGATTATTTACTCCAACAAATCCAATTTGGAAATATACGATATATGAGGAGTTGTCACACCTCCTACAGTAGCTAACTAATATACCTCTCAATGTTTATTGGACAAATTAGCACACAGTGAAAAGGGAGGTAAAATTCCCTGCCTCGTGGGTGCTTCTATCTTATTCTTCACTGCTAATGTCTGATCAAATCTGAGAACAAAAAGGTTTTAAAGGTCTCTGAAGTAGGTAGACATTGAAAGATCTGGCTGGAGTTTTGCCTGTTGACAATGACTAAGTTGAGCAATGTACCTCTCCAGAATGGAATAGATCCTTCCCTTCCCTTCCCTTCCTTTCCCTTCCCTTCCCTTCCCTTCCCTTCCCTTCCCTTCCCTTCCCCTCCCCTCCCTTCCCCTTCCCCTCCCCTACTCTTCCCCTCCCCTCCCCTCCCCTCCTCTCCTCTTCTTTCTTTCACCAAAATGCCAGGATCTCATTTTCATGGGATGTATTTCTTTCTTACCTTCAGGCACCTGTGTTTTCCCAAGGCCCTTAGGAAGCATCTACTTCTTTCTCTTGGATTCTACAGGCATAACACCATCTATACAGCCTATGATGTCTTATGAGATGTCAAGATGAGCAAGGTTCTTACTCTGGACAAAATGGTGAGCGTGTACTGATCTCTGGAAGAAATGGTGAGGGTGTACCGCCGTTCCTGTCCAGGAAAAACAAACTGTTTTCAGTACTCCTCTGCTTCCCAGGTTAAAGACAACAATAACAAAAACAACAAAAGGCTGATGCTAATTCCCTTTAGACATGGCCCCTCTCCCTCAGTGCTGCTACTGAGGCCTGCCAAGGGGAAAGGGCTGCCCTCTCCTCATCACTTGTCTTTTGTAAACTGATGCTCTGTGGTCCCCTTAGTGAGGATGATGGTGAACACTCTCATTGTACTTCAGTCCCCATCAACAGATGGTTCCACACTGCCATCGACTCTACCAGGACAAGCACTGACATGTTCCCTAAGGATAGCCCACTATCCCTACATCATTATAAGGTGCATCTTTCTACCACGAGTAACACTGGCATCTCCCGAGAATAACTGTGCCAAGGAGCGTTTGGCTCTCTGCCTTGACAAGTATTGCCAGAGCGACTGCAATGGCTGCTTGGCCACCTGCAAGTACAATGGATAGTACTGGCCTGAGTTGGAATTTCATTGATTCCCATTCCCTCCATCATGATGTATAAGAGACCACTCCTACCCCAACTACCCACACAAACAGACACACACTCTTGCACACACACACAATGTCTTATTTACGATGGTGTTGGAGTCATCTCATCGAATAATCTTTTATCTATACCATTTCTCCATTAAATTTTAAAAAGATTTATTTTATTACTTATTTATTTTGGCATATTAGGTAGCTTGTTTCATCAGATGCCTTTGCCATTACAACATCATCTTTACTTAGAGGACTTCCTTCAGACACAGGCTTGAAAGTGTCCGGATGGTGCACTAAATTAAGTTCCTTCAGTATCCTTCACGTATTTCTCAAGGACTGGTGTAAACCACATGCTACTTTCCCAGGGGAGATCTGTGTTAGATGGCCCTCTTTCATCTTGTTCACCAGAGACAGGCCCCAGCCGTTTGACTGTACCCTAAGAAATATGTCCAAGTCATCGTTGGTTGGGATTGGTTCCAGGCTCACAGTAAGAGCTCAAGTCCTCAGACCCGTTGACAAGATTTCTGATAACACATGCTCCAGGACATAGCCATCAGCCACCACTTTTCCCTGTGTTGTCCCATCATGGAGACTCAAGTCTGGCCTGAGGCTATGAACCCTATTTACAGCCAGCTAAGGGTGCTGATGTACACCTTTGTGCAGAGAGGGTGTCCATCCCATGGCCAGACGTATTCCTCCTGACCATCTTACTAGCTGGGCATTAGTGTTCTCAGGAAAGGTTCTCCAAGTATGGGTGTTGGGTGTTAATTTCCATCTCATGCCCTCTTCCTATTTGCTTCAGAACACGGCAAGTTGCTTCCAAGCAACTGGTTACTGAATGTCTTGACTTATTTTTAATTCTGTGTATGTGTGTTTGTCTGTGTTTGGGTATGTGTGTGTACATGCAGGTGCCTGTGGCATTCAGAAGAGGGTGTTTCCCGGGAGCTAGAGTTATAGGTAGTTATGAACTTCCTGGTGTCAGTGCTGAGAACAAAACTTAAGTCCTATAAGAGCAGTGTGTGCTTCTAGAAGCCGAGTTCTTCTCAGCCCCACTCTCTTACCATTTCAAGAGCAGTGTGTGCTTCTAGA
>JABTXL010005854.1:788136-808669 GCA_025134845.1 Neodon shergylaensis | reverse complement strand
TAACCTTAATACAACTTATCCATTACTTATCTATAACCTTAATACAACTTATCCATTACTTATCTATAAAACGCTTCTTAACCTTAGCTTATCCATTAATATTTCCTAATCTTATCAATTATCCATAAAATATCTCTTAACATTTCACACACTAAACTTATGTATTAACATGTCTATGCTTTTCTCTTAACATCTCATACACACATGAAGTAGCATCATACGACCTGGTATTCCCTGGCTTAAAAGGGGCTTTTTGAATTTCTTCAGGCTGGGCTCTTGTCCGCACTGGGGGCTGGGTAGCGAAGATCAACTCTTGACCCCGTAGTCTGCGCTCGGGAGATAAGGTCCTGATGTTCCAGGCTGGTATCTGTTAGGGCCATGGACTCGGATTTCAGGTGACCGAGTCTCAGGAGACAAGGCTTTTAGTTCTCTACTCTCGAAGATGGGGCTTTGCTCTCGGGATGGCAAAGCATTCTGTATGCTCAGAAGACGAAGCTTTGCTTTCGGGATGGCAAAGCATTCTGAAAGGCAGAGTATCTAGTCTGTTCTCGGGAGACAGACCTTCAATGTCCACTCTCATGGAATGAAGATTTGCATTCAGGATGCAAGGTGTTAAATGTCTGTTTTCGGGAGACAAAGCTCTGTGCTCGGGAGACAGAACATTAAATGTTTAGGCAAGGCATTCAGTATTGCTGCTTTTCGGGAGGCAGGCTAGGAGGATCTCTCTTTCCACGGAGGCCTGGTGCCAGAGCCATTGTGAGAAGTGAGATAACCGCCCTGCTTCAGCCACCTCTTTTAAGTCAGTTCAAAATTGCCCTTCGTTTGATCCTTCCGATAACCAGATGTCCTAGGTTATCAGTATCAACTGGCCACAGAAGGGTGGGGGTCCCTCTTGTGTGGCAAGATTATTTCGTTACTACAGTTGCTGGGTGCAGCCCCCACATCCGGCAGGGCCAGATGGGTGTGGCAGCCTTCAAGTGGGCAAATGTTTTTCTTAATATTTCACCTTAGTAATTTTCCATACCACACACAAGAAGAAATGCTTTTACATTACACCAAGTTACATTCATTCTTATTCTATAAATTTCCTGCTTTATCTACACTACAGATTCCCCTTTATTTATTCATTCAGAGGAATCTGCTTCCATGCTCATTACACGCACCCACACCCATCAGTCTCCCTGAAGCATGATTAACAAAACTCAGAGATAGATATTGGGGTTCAACCTGAAGACCAGAAAAGCAAAACAGTCAACCACTGGCTCTTACCTCGACTTCAGTCCAAAAATGGTGATCCTGCCTCCAGGAAACCTCAGAATGAAACAGACTGAGAACTGTCTGCTCCCATTTTATAATCCTCTCTAGTTCTGGAATTAAGGGTGTGAACCACTACCTCCTGGTTTCTATGGCAAGCTAGTGTGGCTACTGGGACTAAAAAGGTGTGTGTCTTTGCTGCCTGGTCTTTAAGGCTGGCCATTGTGGCTGTTTTACTTTTCTGATCTTCAAGTAAGCTTTATTTATTAAAATATAAATGAAATACACCCACCACCTCCTCCCTTAGCTCTCCAGGAAGAGAAGGTTATTCAAGTGTCTGCCTTGGACACCTTAAAATGTCAGTTTGCCCTTAGCAAGGATACAGAGATTTATTTCTGCGTTTTCAATATTCCTTTTCCACCAAACGTGCTGTGATGTTCTTCCATATAATTAAATATTCCTTATCAACATGCTTTATTTTACAACCCAATGACATTTGATCTCTTGACTGAATTACTATCATGTATTTAACCATTCTCAATGGTTGTATTTTTAGTACTTTCTAAAATTTTGCTATATTTTCAATGAACTGAATTTACAATGAATTCTTGGTAGCTTTCTATAGTACTAGAGTCTGAGCAAGAGCTCCTATGGGTAATTATAAGAATATTTGAGAATATTTTGATAAATGTTGTCAAATCATTTTTCAGAATGCCCGTATCAGCTGCAATCCCAAAAATATAAGAGTCTAATTCACTGTACCAATATCATCATCAACAAAGACTTTGAAAAAAAATTTGTCAAGCCTGAGGTGGTAGTTCATGTCTATGATCCTATGACTTAGGAGGCCTGCCATGAGGATTGCTTTGAGTTGCCTGGGCTACAGAGATCTTATCTCAAATAATAAAGAAAGAAAGAATCAAAGAAAAGGAGGAAGGGAAAAAGGAAGAAAGACATTTGTTAAGTTTAGCAAAAGTGAAAGTGTGGTGTTGTTTTCTTCTCTATTTCTTAATTGATAGGTTAAATATACTCTCCTGTATTCATTGTCATGTCTGCATGTTCTGTGACTTGCCAGTTCATGCCCTTCAGCTATTTTCTTCATTTTTCTCCTTTTGTACTGTTGACATTTTCTTCTTCTTTCAAAAAATCATTTTAGAGCTGGAGAGATGGCTCAACGGTTACATTGGCTGCTCCTCCAGAAGTCCTGGGCTCAGTTCCCAGCATATACATACCTGTAACTACCATACATACCTGTCTGACAACTACCTGTAACTCCAGCTCTAGGGGTTCTGAAGTCCTCTTCTGGCCTTCACAGGCACAAAGCACACAGGTAGTGTGCAGACACACATTTGGGGCAAAACATCATCCACATAAAATAAAACAAGTCTTTTTAAAAAATCCACTATACTTTAGATACTGTAGATGGTATATGCAAATTCTTCATCCCACCTTGTCATTTACCTTCAATTTTTGTTTCTGCATTTTGACATTTAAAAGTGAAAAACTGCGGTTGGGAATGTTGCTAAGTGGTAGAGAATTTGCCTAACCTGGGGGAAGCTAGAGGATCAACACATCAGCACTGCCAA
Organism: Neodon shergylaensis; assembly: GCA_025134845.1. Classification (NCBI taxonomy): domain Eukaryota; kingdom Metazoa; phylum Chordata; class Mammalia; order Rodentia; family Cricetidae; genus Neodon; species Neodon shergylaensis. The sequence continues at coordinate 805,829 of JABTXL010005854.1, read as the reverse complement.
AGAAAAAGGAATAAAAACTTTGATGTGGTGACGTATCAGTTTAGGAATTGTTCCTCTTGATTTTCTGCTTAGAATTGTCTTTGTCTTCACAAAGGGATTTTAAAATTGTCTGGAATTTTTAAAAGTTGAAAATAGTTTAGATTCGGGTATTAAGATTTTTTGAGCTTTAGGGTGGTGTGACAGCTCTCTTGCTAGTGGTGACTTGGGATCCAGGCTCCTTGCCCACAGTTCTGTCACTTCCGACATGTGGTATCCCCTGAGTCAAGCAGATGAAGGTGACCTCATGTGGGAGGAATTTATGGGCCAGGCCTAAAAACAAAGCTGGTCACACATGCTCACATATGTAATTTCAAGGAATACTGAAAACCTTAAATGAAAAGAACATTGGGAAATAAAGCCCAGTTCTGTGCTCAGAAGAAGAGGAGGTAGGATCAGCTGGAATTCCCAGTGTTATCCTGACAGCCCTAATCCTCCCCTCTGGGGTCCATGGTCTGTCAATAGCATTGGTGTGGGGGAAAGAACAGGGACTAGACACAGAAGTCATGTGCAAACTCCTTGCTGGCTCTAGAACTCTGAGTATGTCATGTTACCATTCTCAATCTCATTTTCCACTTGGAATGAGAGGCTAAACCAATGACTTCCACCACTGCTCTGCCACTGAAGACATGCCACCCAGAATCCCAACCCCAACATACTAAACATATCTGGGCAGAGACAGGAGAGGAGCTGGGAATCCTGTCTCCTTCACTTCTCAGGCTAGCACTTACAGGATCTTTTTAGGCTGCAAGCTCCTACAGAGCATACTTGGAAAACCAATAGTCTGTATCCCAATGGGTCTCCCATAACTGTCAATGCTCAGGCTTCTGAATAGCACAAGCAACCCTTGAACTGATCCCTTCTTCTGTCAGAACCCCAACCCTAGTACTGGGTATCTATCCTAGAGCCTTAGTGTCCACCATGGAGCTACACAGTAGGCTTCCACCAAAACTATTGATCACCTATCTGGGGAGTGGAAAATTACAATGGTTAAGTCTGTGGTGTCAAAAGCCAGGTGTAAATCTTGGATCTGCTAATGGATAGCCAAGGTCTTGGATTTTGAGCAAGTGTTTATTTCTAGTTCTATGAATACTGGAGAAATTATCTCAAAATCTTGCCTTTGCTTGCTGCACAACACTTTATAATATGCCATATAAGCTACTTACCATCCTGCTTGGTGTAACTCCCTGTTAGAATGACAGCCCCACAAAGCAGCTACTTTTGTCCGTTTTCTTCCTTGATGTGTGCCTAGCACCTGTTTCCCTGACCATCACAAATCATTATTTGGTAAATATTTGTTAAATGATGTGGAGACCCTTAAAGCAGCCTGAATGGAGTGAGGAGCACTGTAAGCATTTGGAAAATATAAGTTGGTAGAATTTTTATGAAGTGTTATAGATGATGATACTATGCTGAAAAGATTAAATATCAGGCTTGATCCCAGGACGCAGGAAGGTGAGGTCTCTCTCTCTCTCTGTGTGTGTGTGGCCAGCCTAGGCTACATAGAGTATGGAAAGAAGGGAATGGAGGGAGGGTTGGTGAGGGAAAGAGAGGGGAGAGAGGAAGTGGGTAGGAAGGAAGGCGAGAGTAAAAGGCCAGAAGTTGTTCCCACCTTTGCGAACATTTTAGTCTGGCAGGGAGACACATATAAGAGCAAGAGTGAAAACTGTAAATTGTGGTGAGTGTCCTAAAAGTTTAGTGTGCTATCAAAGAAACAACAGAATGTATCATTATTCTCCAAGGCATAGGGAGTGTTCGCAGCTGGCTTCTCTGTACGGCAAATGTTTCATCTGAGATCTGACAGGTGGACAGCAATGAGTCAGGCAAGGAGGGATGGCATTCCAGGAGTCAGGAAGGTACACGAAGGAGAAGCAGCTAGGAGCTCAGCTTGGGAGGGTACAGGACCACCTCATTCCAGAGGGCTGAGTCTACTCGGTAATGGGTCCTGTAGGCCAGCATGTGACTTAAACAGGGGGGTGATGTCATTGCAGTCACAGGACTCGGAGAACAGTTAGGCCGGGAGAAGCAGTGGCAGCTTCTGAGGCTGCATCTCACAGCCTGTGCCATGTTCCTTTTCTGTCATTTGTTTTCCCTAGTCTTAGATCGAGGAAGTTTTAAATCCTCCTTGGTATTTACTAACCAAGGTATACGATTTGATCCGGAAAGCACAGGTCTTTCTAAGAGCCAGTGAAAGAATTACCATCACAAGAATGTTGCCTCTTTCCTTTGCAGCTGAACAAAAGCAGACACTCTCCACATTCTAAATCTGACTTTGGAAATGCTTTCTCTGACAAGGTGTTTTCTAAGATGCCTGAACTTTGGAGATGGTGCTTCTGTTCTGTAACTGTGGCTTTTAATCTCTAAGATGTCTACGCTGCTAATTGTTTGCCCTAATAGGGAAAAGTTAAGACCACATTTGTTTTCTATTGTTTTTTTTTATTATTTGTATGTATTGTGTTGTGTGTGCATGTGCACAGAGGACAGAGACATCTGATCCCCCTAGAGTTGGTGATACGGTCAGTTGTGAGCAGCCTGATGTGGCCCTGGTCCTTTTCAAGAGCAGTACATGTTCTTAACCTCTGAGCCACCTCTCTAGACCTGACATTTGTTTTCTAATTCAACAGGTACATATGAAATGTCTTCCTTAAGCCTGGAGGAGACCACTAACACTCTCTTCTTCTTTATAAGAAAATATATCCTTTTTGCAATTATGTTTGTTTCCGTTTTTTATCACAGGGTCTCACGCAGCTCAGGCTGGCCTTAAATTCATTGTGTAGCTGAGGATGACTTTGAACCACTGATCTTCTTACCTCCACTTCCCAAATCCTGGGCTAACAGGTGTGGCCACCATGCTTGGCCTACCTCTGCCATTCTTATTTAAGGAATTTGGTACTTTGGCTTGTTTGAGCTTTGGCCAGGATAGGTGTGAGGCGTTGCCAGCTTATATGAGGATGCAGGTGGCAGAGATGGCAGAACTGGGAATTGGATGGAATCAAGAGAGATCCTGGAGATAGAATTGATAGGATTTGGTAAAGACTGAACGTGGGAATGAGTGGGCAGCTGAAGGATGTCTCTGGGGGCCTCTGCATGGACAACATGGAGGATTACCTGTGTAAAGAAATGGAAGACAAAACACCCTTGGAAATTGCTTCATCCCACAGCTTCAAGAGCCCCTGGGTGAAACTTGAAGTTGGGGGTTACGACTGAACTGCCTTGCAGAAGTGGGGGTGGGGTGAGGATAATATGGATTCTGGATGACTCAGAGGTGCATTTTCCTCTGTGGACATGTCTGGTGATGGATTGGCACATAAATACCAGAAAAAGCTGCAGCCCAGAGTCCCCCATAGACAGCAGCGTTGCAGGAGCTGCATCAGTTGTCTCTGGATGCTGGGAGCTGGGGCGGTGGGAGGATGGTGACATATTTCAGATCACATGGAAACAGTGACATCAGGTTGTTCGGGAGACGTGAGGATCAGGCTGAATAGCCAAGGAGAAAGGTACTCACTTTGAAAGATTAAGATGCAAACTGATGATGGATAGATTGCATATAAAAAAGGTTCTTGGGGCTGGGAAGATAGCTCAGTGTTTGCGGCACAAACCTGAGGACTTGAGTTCGCTCCTCAGAGTCCATGTAAAAAGTCACGAGTGGTGGCACACGTTTCTATTCCCAGTACTAGGGAGGCAGACACAGGTGGATCCTGGGGGCTCGCTGGCTGGCAAGCCTAGCTGCATCGTGGAGCCTCAGGACTCAGTGAGAGACCTTGTCTTAAAAAAACAAGGTTGATGGGTCCCGAGAAATGACACCAGAGCTTGACCTCTGGCTTCTATGTGCACTTGAGAAAAGGAATGGAAAGTGACCATAAATCACAAGGATGCTATCTCTGTCTGTGTCAATACTTAGGAGCATAAAAAACCTACAGTTATTTTACATTCTTGAATCCAGAGCAGCTGAGTGGTTTGGTAAATCTGACATCCTTTGCTACTTGAGCAAGCAGGTCAACTAGTGTGTCTAGGATGGTGTCATTAATTAGCTAGCTGTTAACTGGGGTGAGCTAGCCTGGGCTGCTTCAAATGCAAGAGAGCAGAACTTGTAAGCTGTCTTGTGAACTGAAGCTCTGTAGGGGATGGGTGGAGGGAGGGAGTCACACCTACACTAAAGATTTTAATGCCTAAATTAAAAGTTATACAAGTCTGGTTAACAGATTAAAATGTCATAGTAATGGAGACTTAGAAAGTTGTAGATCCAGAGCCAAACTGTCTTGGATTATCTTTACTCCCGTAATCATCATCCACTGCCCACCTTTATGTCTGACCTCATTATCAGTTGAAACCTTCTGGGATGTATTGACAGGCTAGTTTTCAGCAACTAGAAGACAGCATCTGAGACCCACTGCAGAGTTTTTTTTTTCTCACTTTGCCGTAACCCAAAGTTGGAATTTTCTTTGGGCTGCCAATCAAACAAAGACATGGAAACTTATTAAATATGAAAGCTTGGCCTTAGCTTAGGCTTGTCCCACTAGCTCTTTTAATTTAAGTTAATCTCTTTCTATTCATCTACATTTTGCCTGGGGCTTTTTAACCTTTCTTTCATTCTGTAAGTCCTACTTTTCTGCTTCCTCCTGGCATCTCCCTGGCATCTCCTTTTCTTTCATCTTTCCTGGGCCTAAATTCCTCCTCCTACTTACTCTCCCTGCTCAGAAGTCCCACCTATACCTCTTCCCTTGCTATTGGCTATTCAGCTTTTTATCAGCCCAATCAAATGCCTGAGGCAGACAAAGTAAAACAGCATAACATTCTTATTTACATAGTTAAACAGATGCAACATATCTTTACATACTTAAATGAATACAACATATCTTTGCAAGTTAAACCATTATTCCACAACACCATCTACTTGATGTTTCCACCAATATGTTTGAAAAATGTCCTGGTTTATGACTTTATTTTTTCCCTGTATATATATAAAAAAGTTCATGAAAGACTTTCCATATTGAAGCACATTATTCTTGTCAACCCAAGTCTGTGTTATTAAGACATGTCACTCACATTTGGCTCAAGAATAAACTATGCCTTAATTTCCTTTGAGATGAAAGTTGTGTTTTGCATGTCATCCCACTTCAGAGATAGCTGCAGGGCATCCCCTAAAAAAGAAGAAATCTGAGGTTTGGAGCGAGTGAACCTGTGGAAAGGAGATGGCCGGTCTCTGTGGTGCTGAGTTACTCTGTGGGAAGCCTGGCCTCAAGCACAGAGAGCTGGCGTATGTCAGTAAGTGCTGGGAGAGTTCGCCAATTCCTGTGATATAAATACTCCCACCATGGCCCAACTCAAGCTGTCGCATGATAGCACTGAATGGAGTTGAGAAGAGTCGCACATGCGGGTTCTCATGGGCTAGAAAAACCCAGCTACAGCATATGCTATATAGACTAAGAAGAAGAGAGCCAGACGCATCCACGGAGGGTTGGCCATGACCACTCACTCACCCATCCCTTAGAACTGGTGACATTTCTTTCTGAAGATTTTGAGCCACCTGCAGCTAAGAAACTCTAGCAGAGTGAAGGGGAAGGGGTGAAATCTTACATTCCATCACAGGGAGAAAGCATCCAAGATTTTGGAAAGTGTGGTATTGGGTGGGGGGGGGGAGACCAGACTCAACATGGTGCCAAGGAGTGTGGGGCCTTCAGAACAGCCCGGGGAAATGTGGGTTTCCTGGTCATCAGGGTTCTGAGGGGAGAGGTGACTGGGTAAGCAGTGTGAAGTGATTGCAAACTCTGTTCCCATTATATTTTCTCTGAATTTGTCTGTCAGGAACCCAGCTGCCTTATCTACGTTTTGTGGGCGGTATATATATACATATATACATATATACACATACATACATATATATACACATACATATATATGTATATATATATATTGAGGCAGGGCTTCATATATCCAAGGCTAGAGTCAAACTGGCCATGAACCAAGAATGACCTTGAATTTCTGATCTGCCTCTGTCCTCCAAGTGCTGGGATTGCAGGTGTGTGCTCACGATGCTACCGCTTGTGTGTGCCTGTTTGCTCTGGCACTGGTGGTCTTGATGCCTAGAAGTGACATCCATCCCAAACCTGACAAAGCCTCAGTGACAGCGAGGGACTTCCCCAGCACTTCTTTATGTCTGATCCCTGTGCAAACCCACGTAGAACTGTGTGCCAGGTAAGAAAAGACACCCCTCCTCACCTGTGCCCACTAGGCCTAATGTCCATCAGTATTACTGAAACTGATGGCCCTGTACTGCCCACTGTCCTGCTTATCTTCCTATAGAGGCCCCTCTCATGGCTCTGGCCATGGACTTTAGTCTTTGCTTTTGACTCAGACGTTAGGTGGGCTAATGAGGAGTCAGTCAGGGGTCATCTGAGAGGAATGTGGCTTCCTGGGCTGTGAAGTTCAGGAGTCTGCCACAGTTTCTGGATAGCCCTGGATCATGGTTGGGGTTGGTGGAAGAACTGTGGTTAGTGGCTCATCGTCCTCTGAAGGCCCATAGTTCTGGTGCATGTGAGTGTCTGTGTAAGGGTGCCTGTTTATAATTATTCTAGGGCTAAGGGCAGCTCCTTAGGAACAGAGGACAGGGAGACATGTAAGCTGGCTAGAGACCTTGCTTCAAGTATGATTAACCGAGGCAGAATTGTTTGAGGCAGGGGTTTCATTGACTTCACCATTGGCTTGAAGCCTACCCCACCCCCCAACACACATACTCTCCATTCTCCTGCAAGGCCTCCTTACATGAGAACATTTTGTTAAATGCACTCCCACACACGCACGCAGCTCCCTGTACATTGTGTTCCTGCCACTTAGCTTGTCACCAGGTCTCCTCCCTGGCATTGAAACTGACGCAAAATAAAATGAGATGTGAGCATGCTAGGGGAGGGTGTGTTGAAGCCCACAGGCTACTGGACCGCAGTGGGCAGCTCACCTTGCTGGTCTGAAAGGTAAGATGTGGAAGGTCCCTTCCCTATACTGTCTCACTCATCTCAGGACGGAGGCTTGTCTTGAGAAGTTCCCTTTCCCTTGCCACCCTCCCTTCGTTGATCTGAAGGTGGAAATACACTACTGTGCATGGCACCATCTGCTTTAGGAAGGAGCCAGAAAGTTGCTAAATGGCTGCTGTTGCTGCAGCAGCTGCTGCTGCTACTGCTGCTACGGCTGTTGCTGCTGCAGCAAGACGGCCTGTCTGCCCTATGAAGCCCATTCTGATTGTCTCCTGTGTGGGCAGTAGCTGGCAACACAAACCCTAATTAACTGAAGAGAATTCTGTGGCCTCTAAAGCGATGAACTTATTTCTCAGGTGCTTGCAACAGCTGGCAGGGAAAGAGCTTGCGGCTGCTCTGGGAAGCAGGTGATTTTTTTTCCTCCCACAGAAGTTGCTTCAGTGTCTGTAGGAGGTATCGACTGTGGGTGCTGTTCAGGTCCAGAAAATTGGTCTCAGGAGGAGCCAGAGAAGTGACATTAGCAACCTGGCTCTTTCAACAGTGGCTCTAATGAGGCAGGGCAGGGAACTCATCTTCCCAGCTCTCAGGAAAGTGATCTTGACTGCAAACAGGGCACATTTAATGGAGCCTAAATCATGACGCTGGAACTATGGTAAGAGTCCCCTGAGGATTTTTTTTTCGTGAGAAAGCTGTTATGAATCTTGTTTGTGGGGATGGTCTCTCATGAAGCTCCATCTTCAAAGCCTCAGCTTCACTGCACCTAAAGAACTCTGGCTTTGGTTCTGATTTCTGACAGTGTATGGCTGAACATCCAGGCTATCCTGGAACTCAATATAAGCCTGAGAAGGCTTTAAACTCATGAGCCTCCTGCCTTCGTCTCCTGAATTTTGAGATTGCAGGTGTGATCTGCTTTATCCAACAAGGATTCCTAATTTTAAATATGTACACAGTGTCTTTGGAGTCTCTGTGCTTACACAGACCTCGGCAGTCTCTTATAGTGTCATGTGATCTGTACCCTACTTAGAGTTCCTGAGGTGTCTGCATCCCTTTTGTTGTTGTTGTTGTTGTTTGCTTTTTGAGGAGGAGCAGTTCATTTTGGCCCCTAGTTGGAGATAACACTGTCTATCAGACAAGGAAAGCATGACACCAGACAGACTCGCAGCTATGGCAGCAGGAGCTTGCTCGCCTCTGGGTGGATGAAAAAACAGACAGAACAGGGTGTAGGGTAAGTCTATAAAGCCCCCCTCACTCCCCCACTACCAGTGATCCATTTCCTTCAGCTGAGCAGCTACTGGTCCTAATGGTCCAACAACTTCCCAGAACAACACCATAAGCTGGAAACCTAGAGCCTGTGGGGAACATTGCACACCCAAACATAACATTCCACTCCTGGCCCCGTAAACACATGGCCATCTGATAATTCAAAAATACTTTCAGTCCAACTTCAAACATTCCTGTACACTTCCAATGCCAACATTGTTCAAAGGTCCAAAGTCTCTTCTGAGATTCAAAACTGTGAGCTTTTGTAGAATAAAACAAACTAATACAAGTTGGGTATATCTAGTGTACAATGTTGCAGAGCAGACAATGCCACTCCAGTAGGGAAGAACGGGGGTCAAGCAAGGAAAGATCCGGCCAGACAAGACTGAAACCAACAGGGTGAGCACTAAACCAAGAGGGTCCATGCCCAGCATGTGGGGCTTGTGGTTATTGTATGGTGGAGAAGGCTCAGTTGTAGATATGAAGGAGAGCAGAGACATCTGGGAGAGTCTAGAGTGAATATGGCTAGGCTGAACTGGACTATGGAAAGAGAGGAGGAAGGGAAAGTCAGGAGACTAGGAGACCAAGAGGCCAGAAGAGTAAAGGGCAAAAAGAATAAAAGACCTAAATAGCCAAAATGGCTGGATTATGTAAGAAAGAGCCACAGGGAGAAGGGCAACCCAGCATCTGGGATGAAGAGTTCAAGGTAGGGTGCCAGTCATATCCTGTAACAGGTAGGGACCAAGGGATGCTGGGAGAACATGGTGGTCAAATAGGCTTTCATATTTAAATAGGAACCCCAGTTAGCCATTTGTCCTGGGTTTGAGATCTAACAGTTATGACATAATTTCCACTCTAGTGGGCTTTGGCAACCTTGCCCCTTATATTCAGTGTGTATAACACGTGACTATTTTCAAAAGCTGCCTCCACACCATGCCTTGTGACTATCCCGTATTTCTGACATTTCTAAAATCCTAGAGTCTCCATTGCAACTTAGGCCTTACATCTATAGCTTTGTGCACAGCTTACCCTGGGGCTCCAAGCAGGGAATCTGAGCTTGCTATGCACAACCTCAGGGGCTTTCAGGAACCTTGGTGCAAACCTCTGTGACCTCAGAATTCTTGTATTTTTGCATGTATGAAAAACTAGCACCATGAAGATGACCCCAAGGAAAGCTTGAGACACAGCCTGGCCCCCTTGGACAACAACTATCCTGTCAACCGTGTCCCTTCAAGGATTAACCTAGGAAAACACTTCCTTCCCTTAGTGGCCCTGCTCAGGAAGGATGCCCAAGAGTGTTGTCGGGGTTTCTGTCCCGCCTGGTCCTCGAAGTTCCAAAGAAATCACACAGAGGTCTATATTAACTATAAACTGATTGGCCCATTAGCTCAGGCTTCTTATTAACTCTTATAACTTATATTAGCCCATTATTCTTGTCTATGTTAGCCACGTGGCTCGGTACCTTATTCAACAAGGCAGTTACATCTTACTTCTTCTATGGTAGGATCAGGATTGCAGAAGGAACTTCCTTCTTCCCAGAATTCTCCTGTTCTCATTGACCTGCCTCTACTTCCTGTCTGGTTGTCCCACCTATACTTCCTGCCTTACTACTGGCCAATCATCATTTATTTAAAATATAACTGACAGAATAAAGACCATGGTCCCACACCACAAGAGGCTCCCTTAACTCAAGCACTCCTTTTTCAAATGAAAAACAAATCCAAATGAATCTGCATCATCATACCCCCAAGTTCTCTGTGGCTTGTGTCTGCCCTCAGGCACCCCTTCTATTACCCTCTTTTATAGCACCCATCCCACCTGCAACTTTCCCTCTGTTGCCAATTCCTTCTTCAACAAACTGAAGTTTTTCCTATTGATCTGTGCCTTCTCATTGTAAATCTGATGGAAGGCAGTGACCGTAACCAGGCCACAATTTGAATGCTACCCTGTCTCAGAATTTCCTTCACCAAACAACTTTTTCCATTACTTTTGAATGAGCCTCAGTCACACTTTCAGAACAGAGACGGGATCCTGTCTGATTCTGTGGCTGAATGTAACACAAATGATCTCCAGCTGAATTCCTGATAGTGCCCTTCCTGAAACCTCATAAGCCCAGCCTCCATTGTACACATTCCTATCAGCATCCTGGTCTTCCAAAACTCCCACCAGAATGGTTCACTAAGCTTTGCCTATATCATTCTAGGAATTTGTTAGCCCACAGCTCTGAACTCTTCCATTTTTCTCCCCACACCAATTCTGAAGGCCTATACGCCATATGGTTAGGGAAAGCATGCAAGTTACAAGCCTCCCAAAGTCCTTCCTCGGGGCTATAAAAACAGAAAACAGTTGCTGGGGGAGGAGGATACTATTCCATGGAGCTTTTCTGTGATGCTTGTGTCTGCCAGTCATCCATCCTTCCCTAAGTATCCTTCACCCTCAAGTCACTACTAAACTAGACTTGGGTGTCATCATTTCTTTGGTCTGTCATTGGTGCCCTATCTGGAAAGGATATATTTGTTCATGTCTCTTCAGGAATTTGCGCAACTGTTGTGGGAACTCATTCAGCCGATAGCTTTTGGGGTACCAGCCCGTTGGGCGTGGTCTGAGGCGCTATATCTGGACTGAAGAGCACAGAGAAGGAGCATGCTTGCTCTCTTGGGAGGTCGGAGCAGAAACCAGCTTGTGCTGTTGTTCACATCTCCCTGGGTCAGAGCAGTGGGATGCAACAGTTTCCACTCTGTCTGGGATTCAGTGAGTCTGTTTTCCCCTTTGAATCCCATTTCCTTTGTATCCCCATAATAAAGACAGTTTGTAACTCTCTAAATACCTCACACATTACACAGCAGAAATGATCAACTTCTTTTTCTTTTTTTCTTATTGATATCACCCAAGCCTCTAACTTATGGGCTCCACATACTTTTTTTGAAGCAGGGAGAAGAAATAAATTCCAACATAAGAAATGAGTGCCAACTCAGCACAGACATCTCAAAACTCCTGGAGAGCATTGACAGTCCTGATGCATGAACTGAACCCGGCTAGTGCAGTCAGAATGACGAGATTCTTGACACCCCCACCCCCAGCCTACCCATTCCTCTTAACTAAAGCCATGAAGAATCTTTCCCATCTTTCATTTCTGCATCCTGGGGGGCAGTGTTGGAAGAACACATACAAAGATCTACAGTCTCTCCCCTGTGACATTCTCGCTAACTCCTGCCTCCTCTCCCACTTCCCAGGCACTGGTGCCATTGGCACCCCCTCCCTCCATGTAAAGACCAATCTGTAAATTTGTCTCAGGGCTTCAATGGCCTTGTGCCTTTGACACCCCTACTCTACCTCCTAATATGTTTACCTGTGAAATTACCACAGGAAGGACATGAAACCTGGACCTGAACTCCAGATACAGCCCCCTCATGAGTGAGGCCCAGCAATGTTCCCCAGAGCAGAACAAACCCCTCAGCCTCTGTGGGTCTTGTGTTGATGTTGTTGTTTTGTTTTTATTTTTACTTTTTGTTTGTTTGTTTGTTTTTTGCAAGAGCAGGGGGCAAGAAAATGTGAATGGACTCATTTTGGAAAACTTGAGAATTTGCAATCTAGTTCATATTTTTTTTTATCAACAGCTGGCCAGAGGTAAGACTTTATATTTTTGTTTCCTTACGGGAGTCATGGTGGTACTCACACAAGAATTCTCAGTCACTGCTTTGGCAAGTAACTTTAGTTATTTCCAAACCTGTTTCTGACAAGGAAAAGAGCCATTTTTAGGCCAGGATGCTTCTTGGCTCCCAGGAAGAAGTGGGTAGGTTAACATGGCTCTCTGTGTAGGCCTGGAGACAGTAGCCTGCTCTGGCAGGAGGTTTCTGAAGGGACCCAGATTGCTAAGTGCTCCTTTCCTGTGGCTGTGACTGTGCCCACCTGCCAGATGGAAGAACCGTGAACCTTTCTCTCCCTCATGATCTGTCCCAGCACCAGCTCTGAATGGCTCTATTTCCTGTGTAGCTGGTCAGGCACAAGGCTGTTCCCTCTGGAGGAGAGAATTGAGAGGTGCAGCAGGTTACCACGTTTCAAAGCTTTTCCAGAATTTATTTGGTTAGAGGATTTATTTTTATTTATTTATTTATTTTTTGATTTTCGAGACAGGCTTTCTCCGTAGCTTTTTTGTTTCCTGTCCTGGAATTAGCTCTTGTAGACCAGGCTGGCCTCGAACTCACAGAGATCCGCCTGCCTCTGCCTCCCGAGTGCTGGGATTAAAGGCGTGCGCCACCACCGTCCGGCTTGGCTAGAGGATTTTTAAAAAGAGTTTCTTCTTGATTGTTGACCAAGCAGACAGCCTACAACAAAAAAACTAAACATAGACCCTGTCCCTCCGCCTTTGTTATATGGCTCCACCTTTGACAGCCCTCTGTCCATTCCATTTGGCACCATGATTCCCACCAGAGGCAACATGTCCAGGCTGTTATAGCTTGTGGTGAGGCTGCCTGCTCAGTTGCCATCACAAAATTCCACAAGTGGGGATGTAAATGAAAAATCCATCTTCACTTCTGAAGCTCTCAAAGTCAGTCAGCGTGCCCCGTGCTCTTTAAGAAAGCTGCGGATAGTATCTTCCTCACTTCTCCCTACCTTCTGGTGGGTATCCGGCAACCCCAGGTACTCAGGTTGTAGCTCCATCACTCTGGTTTCTGCCTTTATCAGTTCAAGTCCTCTCCTTTGTATCTGTGCCTTTGTGTGCTCACATGGCCTTGAACAGACACCAGATTTAGGTTTAGAGCCCGTGCTAATGCAGGGTTACTTCATCTTAACTAATTACATACACAAAAAGACCCACATTTGAGGGAGACCACCACACCGTTCAATCTAACACAGGGTTGGTTAGTTTTATGTCAACCTGATGCAAATGAGGGTTATTTGAGAAGAGAGATCTCAATGGAGAAAACATTCCCCTGTTGTAATAAGAGCGGCCGGGGCTTCGTCCCCAGCACCCCGGCCGCCTGCTAGCTTATGCTCTGAAATAACAACACACAAACTGTATTCTTTTAATCACTGCTTGGCCCATTAGCTCTAGCCCTTACTGGCTAATTCTGATATCCCGATCAACCCATCTCTAATAAACTATGTAGCACTGGTCTTACCGGGAAAGATTCAGCATGTCTGACCTGGTGGCTTGCTTCATCGCGTGCATCTGCCCTGGAGAGAGGAGCATGGCCTCTGCTCCAGAGTCTGAGCTCACTTCGTCTTCCTTCCAGCATTCTGTTCTGTTTACTCCTCCCACCTATGTTTTAACCTATGAGGGCCAAGCAGTTCCTTTATTACTTAACCAATGAAATCAACAGATTGATATATGACACTCCCACGTCATTCCCCTCCGACCAATTTGATATTAGAATATGAAGCAACGGTCAGAGATCAAGTTCAGCAGACTCAGCTTCCCATATATGGGCTATGGTCAGTCATTGCCCTCTGAGAGGGAAGACACCTACATCCCTTGTTTTAATGAGTGTTACTATTGCTGTAAAGAGACACTATGACCACAGTAAAACTTTTACCGGGAAACCATTTAGTTGAGGGGGCTTGTTTACTGTTTCAGAGGTTCAGTCCATTATCATCACGGTGGGGAGCATGTGGCATGCAGGCAGACATGGTGCTGGAGGAGCTGAGTCTTATAGCTTGACTCAGAGGCAACAGGAAGTTGACTTAGTCATTGGATAATATCCTGAGCATAGGAAACTTCAAAGCCCGCCCCCACAGTGGCACAATTCCTCCAACAAGGCATACCCACTGCAATAAAGCCACACCTAATAATAACACTCCCTATGAGCTTATGGGGGTCAAATACATTCAAACTACCACAGCCCCACACCTTAATAGACTCAAGTATTGGTACTGGCTATATTCAAATTACTCCTCTACTCTGCAAGAAGCTGCTGCCAAGGAAGATGGATTAACAGATAACTTGATTGTTGTTCCATGAACTTGGATTTACTTTTTATTTATTCATTTGTTCATTTACTTGTGTGTGCGCCCATGTGTATACGTGTATATGTAGAGGCCAGATTGTCACACAAAGTTTTGAAGCAAGGTCTGTCGTTGAACCTGAAGTCTACCCATCCAGTTATGCTGGCTGGTCAGTGAACACCAGGGACCTTAATGTCTGTCTCTCCAATTCTGCCAGCTCTGTAGGTATCCATTTCTTTTAAAGATGTATTTATTTATTTTACTTCCATGTTGTATATGTTTTCGTACATGAGTTTATGTGATGCACGAGCCAGAAAGAAGAGGGAACCAGATCCTTTGGAGCTAGAGTTACAAGAAGATGTTACCTACTTATGGGCTCTGGGAGCCAAATTTGGACCCTTTGCAAGACAAATGCTTTCAACCACTGAGACATTCTTCTCCCTCTCTTTGCAGACGCTTAGTAGTTGACATCTTTGTGGATATTGGTCTCCTAAATTTTATGTTTATTTTGTATCTTTGCAAAAATGTAGTTATGAAGTAAAATATGTGCTCTCTATAAAATATATACTTAAAATTTTATTTTGTAAAGTCTGCAAAGTGAGAATGTCAGTTTAAACTTCACCAACCCCACAGGTATGTGGGTTCCGACGATGGTGGACACTCTAACATTCCCCACAGAGAGAGGCAGGCTCAGATGGAAAGGAAAATCTGCCCTCTCCGGAGATGTTGGCGTCTCTCCAATACAATGTATCGATAAAATAGCACAGTGCAGTCTGCTGTGTAAGCCTTCGGGACAGGATTGCCAACTGGATATCTTTGCACCTCCACTCTCAACAGAAGCTTTTGAATCAAATAACAGAAGTTAGTCAGATAAAATTGGCCACTTATTGAGACATTCTGGGCCCTCCATAAGAGTTGATTAGGGACAGACAGACCTCCACCCTCCCCTGGGCTTGGCGTTGATCTGGATGGCCTTGGGTAGGGGGGGAAGATTCGGTGCTGAATGGCCTCTTGTACTACCCAGCCCCCTTTCATTGCCTTAGGTTGGTCCTATCATCTGGGCGTCACCTATGTAATTTTTCAAGAAATTGATGTTCAGTTGTGTGTACCAACAGAAAGCTTAGTAAATAAATCTAAAGTGATTTTAGATATTTCTGACAGATATTTTCAATAAAACAGAGAAAACTGTTTGGAAACTGTGCAGATTCCCTTATGTGTAGGAATATGACCCAAAGCCTTCTCTGGGTGTCTTTAATGTGGCTCGCAGTCCCACGGGTGGGACCTTGGCAGATCCGGTCTGCATACTGAGCATCTTAGTGGACTGAGGAAACATCAACACAGTCCATGTTCAGATTACTCCAGCTGTACCCCAGTGTCCGTCAGACCTGGTTCTGCATCAGATTCAGCTTATGTTGTGACATTGCTTTGACTGTTAGGCCTCCAGCCTGTGTGAGTCTAGACCGGCTCCCGAGCCTGCTTGAGAGAAGAGGACCAGTTTCTTCGTAGAATGCTTTGGATCTGTGAGAATGAAGCTCAGGGTTCTCCCCAGACCTGGCATTCACCCCTCATACTATTTATTCCTCTTTCCTGCTTCTCCTAACGGGCCCGGACCTACTGAGTCTAGTCTCCCAGTTTTCCTTTGACTGAGTGAGTCTATACTGTTCATCTCCTCTAACCTATAGGTGCCCACCCACTCTGCCCAGAGCCATGGCCCGTGTCAGATGCCTGGCTGGGAAGCTGATACCCCTGAAATCAGCTTATGAAGAGCTTGGGGTGGCTATAGAAAGAGGGGATACCACTAACAGAAGGCCAGCCCAGAAACCAAAGCATGGGGCATTGTGGACAGGCTGATAATTTGGTGCTGATTCTTTCAAAGTTTTGTAATGGGAAATAGAAAGTAACTTTCCTTAAAAGATTAAGAAAGCCAACCCTGAGCACTTTCACTGCATGCTCCCAGAGCGGCTTCCCTGAGGATTTTCTTGGCCTGTGACAGTCATTGTCAGCCTGCCTGTCTCCTCCAATCAGCCCCTAGCACCTGGTGCATCATCCGGCACACAGATATTTCTGGAAGGGATTATTGACTCTCCTGTAAAGGATTGCAGTAGTCACATAGCTCCAAGGGAATAGCAAGAAGAGCAAATGCTGCTGATCTCAGGCCTTCTGAGACCCTAATGACTATCCCCTGATAGCTTAGGCCCATCTCAAAAGACCAAATAACAAACAAGAATAAGTGTCCTGGAGAGGTGGCTCTGTTGGCTTGGGGGTAACCCTAGGGACTTCTGCTTCTCTCCCACTGTCCTGGGAATGCTCATCTCTGCACCATAAGTTAGGTTATTTGTCTCTTGTTGTAGGTTAACATTTCTGCTCTGTGTGTGTGTGTGTGTGTGTGTGTGTGTGTGTGTGTGTGTGTGTGTGGAGAGAGAGAGAGAGAGAGGCTGGAGGGGAGAGAGAGAGAGAGAGGCTGGAGGGGGGAGAGAGAGAGAGAGAGGCTGGAGGGGCGAGAGAGAGAGAGAGAGAGAGAGAGAGAGAGAGAGAGAGAGAGGGGGGGGGGGAGAGAGAGAGAGAGAGAGAGAGAGAGAGAGAGAGAGAGAGAGAGAAGCTGGAGGGGCGATCTGGATGTCCTCTGGAACTGGACCATCCAGAAGAGGAGGAAATTAGATTTGAAGCAGAGGCTGTGTGAAAAGGACCTCCAGGAATTCTTTTGGCTACCTTGAACAATTTACAGCAGTCAGATCTGCTTATTTCCCACCCAACCTGTATATTTTCAATACTTAAAATTAGGTACATACATATAAAAAGACAAAAATAAATGAAAACAGGTCAAGTGTTTGCCTTGGGAGCATGCGGATTTTAGTTCAATCTCCTGGACCCATTTAAAATTTTGATCATGGTGAACACTTAACTATAGCGCTGGGGAACAGATACATGTGGATCCCTGGGCCTTTTTGGCCAGCCACCTAGCCTACCCGATGAGCTCCAGGAAAAATGAGAAACTCTCCTTCTTAATTTCTTTCCCCGTTGTTAGGATAAAATTCTTTGACAAAAACAATTTAAAGGACAAAGATTACAGTTCAAAAATGGAGTCATGGTGAGGAGGTCAAGGCAGCAGGGAGTTGGAGCAGCATCTTAACCACAACCAGAGAATGATGTGCTTACCTCTCCTGTTCTGATTTTCCAAGGTCTACAGTACCAGCCCAGCGAGTGGTTCCACATAGGGTGGCAGGTTTCCCCACCTCAGTTAACCTCATTAAGATAAATCCCACAGGCAGGGCCAGGGTTCTGTCTGTTTCCTAGGTGATCTTAGATTTCAGCAAGTTGAGATTGAAGTAGAGAAGACCAATTGTTAGATGCTGATTTATTGACTTGATTTAGCGATTTTCTTTTGTTTATTTTATTTTATTTTTTTTAATTGTTGCAAAAAAAATTTCCCATTTCCCTCCCCCTCCTAGCACACATCGCCCCCCCCCCCCCCCCCCCCCCCCC
>JABTXL010005854.1:748322-787736 GCA_025134845.1 Neodon shergylaensis | reverse complement strand
CTCACTCAGGATAGTGTTTTCTATTTCCATCCATTTGCATGCAAAATTTAGCGATTTTCTTAAACCACTGCCTACTGCTTATTTACCAAGTATGACTTCACTTGCTACCTGAAACAGAATGACCCGGAGAAACAGCTGAAATAATGGGCCGTTGCCCTTAACAACCTGCCGGCTGCCAGTGTGCTTCTGAAAACTCTCACTCCCTTGCCTGCCTCACCTTGTGGCTTTAGAGTGTAGAATAAGAATACAAACTGGAACTGTCTTAGTTTTGGTCCACCCACTGGTGACATCTCTCTTACACTCTCATTGGTGTCAAAGTGCTTATCCCACAACCCTATCACTGACTGAGCTCGCTAGTTAAAAGTACATACTGCTCTGTTCCCAGCACTCACACCAGGAGGTTCACAATTATGTGTGACTCTAGTTCCAAGGAAATCTAATGCCTCTGGCCTCTTCAAGCCCTGGCACTCATATGCACATGTAATTGAAAATAAAATAAACTTTCAAAATAGCTTCACCATTATACCCTGCCTCAAAAGTAAGGAATGACCTCTGTCTGAGGTTGTCTTTCTAGCCTGCACATGCCTGTAGACACACACACACACACAAAGTTTAAAAGGAAGGAAAGAATGAAGGATGGAAGGAAGGAAGGAAGGAAGGAAGGAAGGAAGGAAGGGAGGGAGGGAGGGAGGAAGGAAGGGAGGGAGGGAGGGAAGAAGGGAGGGAGGGAGGGAGGAAGGAAAGAAGGAAGGAAGGGAGGGACGGAGGGAGGGAGGGAGGGAGGGAGGGAGGGAGGGAGGGAGGAAGGAAAGAAGGAAGGAAGGGAGGGAGGGAGGGAGGAAGGGAGAGAGACATGTTAGAAACCTGTTATGAGCAGAAGGAAAAATAGAAAATGATACTTCTATACTAACCTCTATTTTCATCCCTGGCAAAAGCCCCTTCCCCAACACACAATACCTAGTTGTAGCTTTGGGGACTAGGTCCCCGTAACACTCTGACCATCACAGTCCAGACTCAGGGCTTTATCCATGCTAGGCCAGTACTCCATCAACCGAGTTGCCTCTCCAGCCCCAGTTTGGTATTTTATTATCAGATTATAGGATGCTTAGTTTTTGCCAGCTGGATATGCCGTATGGCACAGACAGAGGAATAAAGGTCTGACTTCTGTCTCAGCTGCTTTATAGTCCTTAGAGAGTCAAACTTAACAAGAATAAAATTCCTCTCCTGCCCCTACCAGCTGTATGTGATTCTCTGGAGATGCTAGAGCATACAAGAAGAGGACAGATAGGGAAATTCTATGATGTAGTTTTCATCACATCATCCATAATAGGGGGAGGATTTTGTGCTGCTGCAGCTTTTTGGGGTCTCCATGCTTCTATAAGTCCAATAAACTCATTGGGTCACATAATAATAATAATGATGATGATGATGGTGATAAAAATATTCTAAATGTGTCCCCATTCAAGTCCTTCCCATGACCATTACCAATCCCACAAACTGCCAATTCCTTGGTTTATTTTTTTAATTATTAATTTATCTGTGTGTGAGGGTGGGTAGGTACACTTTTTTCATGACATGAGTTTGAGGGAATTGCTCCTCTCCTACCATCACATTGGTCCTAAAGATTGGACACAGGGCACCAGGTCATCTTGCCAACTCTCTCTTTCCTTCCTACTACTCTACTGTGTCATCGCTCCAAGTGAGATGTAGGCAGAGTTCTTCTGTGTCCCAGCAGCTGTTTCCAAATAACCACAAAGAAGTTTAATAGTAATTATAAATGCTTGACCGATAGCTCAGACTTATTACTGACTAGCTCATACAACTTAAATTGGCCTGTTTATAGTAATCTACATTCTGCCGTGTGGCATACCTCTCTTTTATCTTTCACCTCCTGCTTCCTCTCCATGTCTCTCTGGTGACTCCTCTGACTCCTGATTCCTCTTCCAATGTCCTTAGTCTGGGTTTTCCTGTGTAATATTATCCTGTCTAGCTATTGGCCAGTCATCTTCTTCTTTAAACCAATAACAGTTTAATTTACACAGTGTACAGCAGTGAGAAAATTATTTTCCTCTCTTTCTATTGTTGGGATATAATAGACAAGCACTCTATCACTGCAGGGGGAAATTCTAATATAATAAAATTTATATGTTAGCACACATCTATAAATCTAGCTTTTGGAAGATAGAGGCAGGGTGATCAAGAATTCAAGGCTAGCTTCAACTACACAACTAGTTTAAGGCCATCCTGGGCTATACAGGGCCCATCTAGAGACAGCATACTGCATACCTGTCCCAAAGGACTTTGAGTCCATTGTCTCATGTAATTCTCACATAAGCCCTAACGATTGGTTGCTATTAGTCTTCCCACCCATGGGGATAGAGATATAGTGGATTATAAATGGGAAAAAAAATCAGTTAAGACTCAGCTACAGAGGCTCAGGCAGGTTCAGCCAGCAGGTCCAGAACTGAGGTCTGCTTGTTGGCCTCTCTTAGGGTGTATGTCAGAGAAGGTTGTCAGTCCAGCTTCATCGCGGGTGCTTAGCCCATTCAGTGGCCTGAATTCCTTTTCTGGAGCGCACATCCCAAATAAGGTCTTATCTTGAGTTGATTTGTAACCTGTACTAAATTGCTCTCTTGTCAATTTGTCTCTTCTGAGAACTGCATCTTCCAATATTTTGTTCCCTATGTAGTTCCTCAGTTCCATTTGGCCAAAATGAACTTCAAAATTTGAGAAACAGAGGCAAAATGGCAACTCTGAAGGCTTTTGTTGACCCAAGACATCAGATGAAGCAGATTGTTTAGGGATGGACTGCTGGTATATCCTGCTTGTCTCTATCTCCATGCTCCAAGTCTCCATTTTGATGACTAAGTGCTCTCCATACCACCATGATGGGTTGCTGCCCCATGCTGCACTGTGAACTACACCTCCCAGCTCGTGCTTTAGGTTGAGTTTTAAGAAGAGCAGCACTCTTCTTTAGTTTGCTCTGGAATTATCCTCTTGTACACTGTAAAGATTTGTCACTCGAATTGGTTTAATAAAATATAGACTGGCCAGTAGCCAGGCAGAAAGTATAGGTGAGGTAACCAAACTAAGGATGATGGGAAGGAAAAGGGCAGGATCAGAAGCTGCCAGCTAGACACAGAGGGAGCAGGACATGAATGTGCCATGCTAATAAAGGTACCGTTATATGGCAAAATGTAAATAAGGGATAGGGGTTAACTTAAAAATGTAAGAGCTAGTTAGTAATAAGCCTAAGCTATCAGTCGAACATTACAATTGTAATTTGGGAAGCGTCAGCTACCTGGTACTTGGGAACAGGCAGTTGGGATAAAAAACTTCTGTTTTTTCATTCCTCTCTCCAGAGAAAAATTTACAAAACAGGTGCTTACTCTGAATACACCGATATTCTTAGGGTAAACCTGACTGGGCTGGGATAGCACAGATGTTTGTAACCAGGCAGAAGTACCACAGTTCTGAGAGATGCATCTGCTACCATGGTACCTGTGCTGGTTGGTGTCAGGACAAAAAAACGCCAATCCTTAAACTCCAAAAGGCAGTTCATATATCCAGAAATGAGTTCAACCTGGACTCTAGGAAGATTCTGATGGTTGGATAAAAGCCAACACTTCTCAGAAACTTGTGAATCTGATTCCCATCTGCCAAAAGGAGTCATTTTCCTTACCTCTGGCAGAAAAAACTTATGGTTTCATTTACATATATACCTGTAGTTGCATATCAAAGCACATGCTGGCCTCCAGGCTCCCCCAGTATCATAAGTACCTCTTATACATTCCAAAGTTCACTCTAGCATCCTAGACTTTCTCATTGCTCCAGGCTTCCCTCCTCCTGGATTCCCATCGTTTTCTTTATAACAGCAAGGCTCCCCCCTGCTCTGTCTCTCTATTCTCTGTCTTTGGTTATTCTTTCCTCTCTTGAAGATAGCCTGGCCATGCTTAGTCTACTTCTTTCTCTCTCTGCTCTGGACTCTTCCAAATGTCTCTGGTTGTTTCTCTCTCTCTCTCTCTCTCTCTCTCTCTCTCTCTCTCTCTCTCTCTCTCATCTACAATAAAAACCCTTCCCTTAATCATACCATGTAGTTGTCAGCAGTTCCTTTACTCCTCCCCCTTGCACTCATCTGGTGCCGAAACCTTCAGCTACACTTAGTTTTTTCAGTTTGACAAAACCTAGAGTCACCTGGGAAGAGGGACTCTCAAGTGAGGGAGTACTTCCATCAGCCTGGCCTGTGGGCATGTGCACTGCCTAGTTTTGTTTTTGACATGAGCTAGAATTGTTTGGGAAGAGAGAAATCAATTGAGAAAATGCCCCCATTGGGCATTTTGGTCACAGATTGGTCTGTGAAATATTTTCTTAATTAGTGATTGATGTGGGAGACCCAGCCCACTGTGGGGACTACCACTCCAAGGTAGGTGGTCCTGAGGTGTATTGGAAAGTACACTGTGTGAAAAAAAAAAAACCCATGGGGACCAAGTGAGTAAGGAGCAATCCTTTATGGCCTCTGCTCCTGTTTCTTACTTCTAGGTTCATGGCTTGAGTTTCCTGTCCTGACTCTCCTTGGCAATGGACTTATAAACTCTAAGATAAAATAAATCCTTTCCTCTCCAAGTTAATCGTGGTGATTATGTTTTAGCATAGCAACAGAAAACTTTACTTATATAGCATGGATGTGGGGCATTGATATGCAAGGGCCTAGACCACTGTGGGTGGTGCCATCCCTGTGCAGGTAGTGGTGTGTTGTATAAGAAAACAAATTGAGCAAGCCCTGGGGAGTAAGACAGTAAGCAGTGCTCCTTTGTGGTCTCTGCTTCAGTTCCTGCTCCAGACTTTATGCTAACCCTGAACATTCCAGAAGAGGTGGAGGATATTCTCTGAGCTCTGTGAGAGCTGGGACTGTGAGGAAGCACCCCCAAAGCAGCTATGGTCATGGGGCTACTGTAGTGGCCAGAGCAGAGGCCAAATACTGAAAGATCATTCTGGCCTCTCTCCTCCACCATGGGCACCTCTCCCACTGACTCGCACTGGGGCCTAACGAGAACAGAAGGCACCAAGCCCTCTGACTGTGCCATCCTCAGGATAGGTCTTCTAGCACTCAGGGTAGAGCAGAGAATGAGTGAGGAGAAGTGAGAGCACCCAGGGTGCCTTCCCTCAGGGGAGCTGTGTGCTTAAACCACATCGATTATTCATTGCTGCCTTCCACAGACCTGCGCTTAAGTGCCAGCTGGAGAAAATCAAGTTCTCCAGAAGCAACACCCTGGGAAGAATAATGATTAGATACTAAAAGCCAGACTCCATGAAATCCCAACTCTGGAATTAAACGTTCACTGGTTCTTGGTACCGGAGAGCTTCCAGAAGGCAGAGGGACAGGCTTTGAGATCCTCTTGGGTGTCTCCAGCTCCAGTATTAGCATAGACTGGTCCATGTTTTCATGGGTCATGGCAATCTTGATGCAATGCAAAGTGTTATAATTTGCCAGCATAATTTATACTGCCAGGCAGTTCAAATGTTAGCAAAGAGGGCATCTCTGGCCCCGGGAAGTCATGTGATATCCCGTAATGCCTGGAAGGTCATTAATTGATAATTATCTAAGCCTGATTCCAAGAGCTTATGAGATTACTGCATAGCAGGAAGGGCTTTCTGATGAGGAACAAAAGCATACATTTTCCCTCTCACAACAGTCAACCCAAGTACATCTGTCAATCACCCGGATTGGAAAATATCCATTGGTAAACTGTCTGTTCTAGAGGCTTTCAAATAGTATAAAACCTACCTAAAATGTACATTAGGACAGTGGTCTCTCTGGTCATTGCTTACTCTTACCCCATTAAAGTGCTTGGCTCTCCAGGGTCTCTTTGGCCATTGCCCACTGTCATCCCTTGAAGGTGCCCCATTTTACTGTGTAATAAGCTCGTCTGTCTTCTAGAGGTCACTCAATCTATGTGTCACATCTGAATTCTTTTGGATGGCGTGAGGAGCTGAGAGGAGACCAGAGATCTAGTGATAATACCAGAGATAAACTGGGAACAGCTGTGTAATCTCTGCCCAAGGAGACTTCTAGGTAAATAATAGGTTAGATGGATATTAAAGCTTCTGTAAATTCTAAATATTTAAGGTGTGTAGCAA
The DNA here is from genome assembly GCA_025134845.1 of Neodon shergylaensis. Taxonomy (NCBI): domain Eukaryota; kingdom Metazoa; phylum Chordata; class Mammalia; order Rodentia; family Cricetidae; genus Neodon; species Neodon shergylaensis. Next base: position 781,598 of record JABTXL010005854.1, on the reverse strand, counting down.
GTCCCTTTCTGTCCTGCTAGCCAGCTCCCAAATAATGACATGGAGACTTCTTATTAATTATGAAAACTAGACCTAAACTTAGACTTGTTCCTAACTAGCTCTTATAATTTAAATTAACTTGTTTATATTAGTCTTCGTTCTAGTTCCAGGCTTTACCTCTCTTTCTTCTTGCACCCTCTTTCCTCTCTGTCTCCTGGCATCTCCTGTTGGCTTAGATTCATCTCTTTCTTTCTCTCCTCAGAAGTCCTGCCTCTATCTCCTGTCTAGCTATTGGCTGTTCAGCTTTTTATTAGACCAATTAGAGCAATACATTTTCACACAGTGTACAACTATCCCACAGCAACTGTGTTTTAAAGCCAGAACTTTTTGTAAACTGTGAATGTTAATTAAAATTTGGAGATGGCTCAGTAGGTAAAGGCACTTGCCACTAAACATGACCCCCTGAGTGTCCTCTCTGGGACCCACACGATGGACAAAGAGAAGTGACTCCTGTAAATTGTCTCCTGATATCCCTGTATGTACATGCCTACACACACACATACACACACACACGCATACACACACACGATTTTTTAATTAAAAGGTTCTTAACCATACTTTTTAAAAATTCCACTTTTCCCCCCAACTAAAATCTTTGCTTCCACAGGAGACCAGCTGGCCTTGTGATCTGTGTAGAACAGTACAAAGGGTTCTAAAGTCAAAGACCAATGTTAATGACGATCAAGTAAGCCTGGAGATCTTGTCTTTCTAAGCTGAGCTGCATAGGGAGCTTTTCTGATAAGCTGTACCCAAATAGGGCACTGACAAAGGGCCAAAGAAGCTATTCTACCAAATCCTGCCTGGTGAACCAGTGAGTTTCCTGGAGTTACTTACAGGGGTATGGAGGTGAGGGTCTACTTACAGAGTCATAGGATGAGGTGTTACTTACAAGAGGAGGGGGATGAAGAGTTACTCAGAGGTAAACAGTTGACTCACATATACCGTAAGGAGGAGCGGTCTAAGACGTTGGCATGTCACCTTGGCTCCTGTCTTCTCTGACTGCCTTCTTTCACTACTGCACAGTGTTTCTATCTTTCCAGACATTGTTTTTTCTTGTTCTCTGACAGGAAATGTATAAAGACAAGATGCTAAACCACGAAATTTGAAATACCATTCCTTCTAAGAAGGTAACACTCGGGTTTGTGAGACCAGATGCATTTGCTATGTAAAACCCAGAAAACCCGTACATAGGAAGGGCTAAAATTAGATTTGGATGAATGAATGACTAGATAACATAAAACTAAGAAAGTCAGAGTCGTTGAGTTGATCTCTAGGGTGAAGTAAAGAGCCAGCAGAAGAGGAAAGGAAGCTGGCAAGGCAGGTGAAGGGAAGGGATGGGAGGAGGGAGGGAAGGGGAGGAAAGAAAGCAAGATGGGGGAGATCCCACATGGTCTTTGGGAGTCTGAGAGAGAGTAGTATACAGGGAGGATAGTCGTTTCCAGCAGTTGACCTAACCTTCATCTGGTTGCAACCTGCCCCGTGGCAGGGTTCCATGGAACCCTGGTTTCCCTTCCTTTCTGTGAAAGAAGTGGAGTAGCTCTTGTTTTTTCCAAACTTTCCATGCTGTGCCCCCTGCTGCCTTGGATTCTGGGTCTGAGCCCAGGGACATCTGCATGTCAGGCAAGCTCTCCATCACTGAGACACATTGCAGCCTTGTCCCAATCCTTTACAATGCTCATCTTCTCTGGCTCAGAGACTGGGCTCTGTAGTCACCCATCTTCTTCCTCTCCCTCACACCCACAAGCATGCCTATATTCGACCCTGGAGAAGGATCCTGCTCTGAGAGGTTCCTGTCAGAGTTTTTTGTTGTGTAGCCCTTCTTTGTCTTCCCTTAGGTTTTGAGGGTGCAGTCCCTCCTAGTGAGGAAGGCATGGCACAGGAGCACGGGGCAGCTGGTTGCATTGCACCCACAGCCAGGAAGCAGAGCTGAATGCTGATGTTTTGCACCCCCTTTTCTATTTTTATACAGTGTGTGATCCCAGGCATGGTATAGCACTGCTCATGTTTAGGGTAGGTCACCCTACCTCAATTATCTCAACCTAGGAAACTCCCCACAGAAACACAAAGGTTTGTTTCCTAGGTGGTTCTAGGTCCTGTCACACTAACAACCATTAATAACCAGCACTCTCCCAATCCCTTCTTGCCTTTAGGACTTGAGAATGTTGAGAGTAAGATACAAATCTCTTTCCCCTACTCTTCCCACATTCCAGGCTCCATGATGTTTCTTCTTCTAGCTGCTATGCCTTTTTTTTTAATCTCTGCCCCTAGTGTTCTCCCTCTACCAGGCCAGCCCTAACACAGCTCCAATAGGAATTGTGTTGTAGGAGGCTGCTTGTTTGTTCCTGGCTGCTTAGCCCCAAAACAACCACACAGAAACTGTATTAATTAAATCACTGCTTGGCCTGTTAGCTCTAGCTTCTTATTGGTTAGCTCTTATATCTTAATTTAACCCATTTTTATTAATCTGTGTATTGCCATGTGACTGTGGCTTACCAGCAAGGTTCCAGCTTGTCTGTCCCTGGCAGCAGCTTCATGGCTTCTCCTGACTCCACCTTCTTTCTCCCAGCATTCAGTTTAGTTTCCCCCACCTAGTTCTGCCCTGCTATAGGCCCAAAGCAGTTTCTTTATTCAATAACCAATAAAAGCAACACATATACAGAAGGGCTTCCCACATCATCTCCACTTTTCTGTCTAAATAATAAGGAAGGTTTTTACTTTAACACAGTAAAATTACATATAACAAAGCAGGTATTAAGCAAGAATTACATTACAATATTTATATCTACTTTATCTTTTATCTTAACCAAGGAAAACTATAATTATAACTATTTTTAACTCCATTAAAGACTCTAAAAGGATATAATATTATCTAACTTAACAGGAAGTGCATTGTAAGCAACTTTTATTTTTGGTTGTGAGCCTAGCCCTTAATGGCTGATCCATCTCTCCAGCCCAGAAGCAAATTTTAAAACTCTAGAATTGACAGAGACATCTTGCTGCCTGGACAGTCACCCAAGGTTTTTTTGTATTGTTGGAGCCTACAGGCCCATAGTATCCAGCAGATTTTTACAAAGTAGGAAATTTGACAATTTGTTCTGCCTCATAATGTCAAAGTCCATTTGTTACTTTTTTCTGTGTCCTGCAGAGTGTCTAGTAGATTCTTTTAAGAAACAGGAACCCCGCAGGACTGTCTCACCTTCTGTTTGTTTGTTTGTTTTTTCTTTTGTGTCTCGCCTTCTTTAGGTAACTTTAGTAGTTATTTTTCTGTGAGTCCTGCATGTCCAGTTCATACAGCATAACATCAAGCAGTCCAGGTATGAGTAGTTTTTTGTCCAAATGGCTAGCAAACTCCCTAATGCCCATCTTCTTCTTGAAGTAATTGTATCTGCTGGGAACAGATGTGTCTCATTGTCATGAAAAGTCCTAAGTTCCTAAAACATTTTAAATGCCATTTTCTGTAGTCTTTGAAAGATTTGAAGGATAACTATTCATCTGAAATATACCTCTGTACATCTAGAAAATCTGAGTAACATGACTACAAGCTTGACTATTATAGGTGATTATCTATTAACCTATATTTTAATTAGACATTACATTTTTAAATGAGCTGCACAAACACAATACCTTAATAAAGAGCAGAAATATACATATATAAAATTGATCTAAAATTTTTATCAATAAAGCAAGGTCAATACTAATGTAAATCTCTATAGTATATCCCTCTTTAAGTGTAAACAAACATTTATATACAATATTTGAGAATTTGGGCGTAGTTTTTTTTAACTGCTTTTATGTGGGCAAAGTGATTTTTGGGAGTGTTTATGGAAATATTTTGGGGGGATGTTGGTCCATCAAACCACATTAGTTTGGAATTAATTCACGGGTTTTTATCATCTTCAGAAACAAAAGCAGAACCTCTTTTTTAAAGCAACATATTTTTTACTCAAATTTTGAAGTCAAGATACCTTTATGTTGGTTTAATTTAGCTGTCCATATAATGAAATGTCTCTTGTTACATAGCTCTTTAACAGTCAAAAAATTTAAAGAAAACACAATAATATACATAATCCAGACTCTCTCTGTATATTTTATCTTTATGTGGCTTATTTTTTTACTCCATTACTTTTTTTACAAGTTTAATATTTATTTTATTATCTTTAATTTATGACTGTCTGTGTTTTTTATCTTACATTTACTGTCTCTTTACTCTTTTTCTTTTTATTCCAAGCCTACGTACATTTTTTAAACACATTGTGACTCATTTAGAGATCTTTTATGCCTGGATCTGTCCTATTGTGTATCTGTAATCCTTTTTTTGTCCTAGAGAGCTTTTAAAATGGTAAGCACCTTGGTAGCAGTGGCCCTGGGTGTTGACTCCACCTCTCTCTGCTTTTTAAAATGGCGGATGTACCATTACCGCCAGTTCTGGGACCACCAGGTGGGAGCTGCACTCTCCACTTTAACTCTGAGAAGAAGCATGTAACACATAAACCCTTTTTATTTGAGTAATAGCTAAATCTGCCACGTAGCACATTGCGCAGCCTGGAAATATCTCTGTGTATGGCGGCAGGAATCTGCCATGCTCTCCTGCTTGTGCATGCCTGGTAAAACACTCTGACTTCTGAAGAGAATTCCCAGGCCCTACACTGAGAACAGAGGGACAGATGTTCTAATAAGGCCGCTTGTTTGTTTCCCTACTGCTCAGCCCGGAAATACTCACACAGAAACCATATTATTTGCAATACTGTTTGGCCAATAGCCTAAGCGTATTTTTGGCTAACTCATATCCTAAACTAACCCGTCTCTATTAATCTGCGTATCGCCACATAGCTGTGGTTTACTGGCTAAAGTTCTGGAGTCTGTCTCTGGCAGGGCTACATGGCTTCTCTCCAACTCCGCCCTTCTTTTTTTTCCAGCATTCAGTTTAGTTTTCTCTGCCTAGCTCCGTTCCTCTATAGCTCTGCTATAGGCCCAAAGCAGTTTCTTTATTAACCAATGATATTCACAGCATACAAAGGGGAACCCTCTTGTCCTAGAATTTAGGGTGTAGAAGCTGAGACAGAGGCATGAAAAAAGTGTCCAACGAAGCATCACAGGAGCCTTTGAGTAGCTGCTAGAACCTAAGTAGGCTCGAAAGTGTGAGTGTACCCTTCCCTTCACTGCCATTCAGTTCACTAGGCGCTCCGGGACTCTCCAGAGGACAATAAAAGTGACCACCTCAACACACTCTCGTTACCAAGATGCTCAGCCAAAGCCCCTTTCTCAGCCTCCTCTGTTTCCCCCACCACACTCAAGTACTGTGTCGTGCCAGGTCCATGGATGAGTGAATGAGATTCATTGCTTCGGGGAAAAACCAGGCATCTATTGGACATGTCTACTCTCTCAGCAGCAGTTAGCTGAAACCCTCTTAGAAAACCTGGGCTAGAAAAATACCCAATAAAGTTTGTGAGGGCAGCGGTGATCAGATAAGAACCCAGAGACAACCTGGGAATGCTTAGTGGAACATGTGGCTAGCATGCATAAGACCCTGTGTTCAATTCCTACCATGAAAGTAGCACCCGGTGGTAATGGATGAAGGAAACTGCTGTGCTCTTGAGAGGAGGAAGGCAAAAGCCTGAGTGCCAAGAGCCGTTCCCCTTAAAGCAACAGAATATAAAACTGAATAGAACTCAACTGAATCTGGGGATCTGACTCTGTCAATACAGTGCCTCCCTGGCATGCAGGAGGCCTGGGTGCTATTCCGAGAATCTTGTTTACAGGTGCACATCTGTAATCCCAGCACCTGGGACATTGTAGAGGCAGAGGCTTAAGAATCAGAAGTTCAAAGCCATCCTCAGGAGCTAGTCTAGGCTACGTGAACTCTCGAAAATTAAATTTTAAAGTGGCAAAATTTACAAGAACATGATCTCATAGGCATTTTGCTGGAGTGTATCAGACATGGGCGGGCCCCAAGTTTAAGCTTTATTAGCTTCCCTGTAACTCTCAGTCTAGGTTGATGTGACCCTAGAAAAGCCATCGGCACCCCAGAAATCCTTAGAAATCTTAGAGGGGCTTTGGACTGTTGCGAGGTATGAGGTGAGGGAGATGCAGTCAAACCTACTTGCTTTAAATGAGTGTTGGCCAGATGTGACTGACAGTCATGTTAGAAAAGTCTTCCTAATCTCCAAGACTAGGGATTAAATGGGAAGAGAGGTGAGCTGGAGGTTTTGCTCAAGGCAGCGTGGTCAGATGCTGCGATGGTGAGCTGGGGAGCCTGTGTTGATGGAGCAGTGGGGCGGGGAATGACTATGGACCTGCAGGGTAACAACAGCCTGCTTTTTAGCTCTTACAGCCTTATTAGAAAATTGCACTGGAGAGATCCTCTGCCCTCTCCTCCCTCTAGAGCAACATGGTCAGCTCTTTCCTCCCTCTGATTACCCTCATTTCGCAGCTCAGAAGTGAACTAATCATGAGGCTGGCATTTCACAAGCTACTTCAAGTGCAATTTAGAATCCAGTGTGATGAAGAGAGTTGTCAGGCCTGCGATTGTAAGGCAGCTTTCAAAAGCAAATGGAAGCTCTGAATCCAGAGGTGAGAGTAAGGAAGTGGGGGCGGAGGGGGGAGCTGGGACAGCACTCACCATCATTGTCATTACCCACTTCTGCTTTCCTGCCACATGGAGAGCTGGCTTCCTTGCTTTTTCTAATATGCCCAGTGGGCACTGTTGCTGCTGGAACAACCCCAGATTTAGGGGCTTGAAACATCACGAGTTAATTGTGTTTGTTTGAGACAGGGTCTCACACGACCCGAGCTGACTCGTAACTCACTACTATGTGCCTGAGAATGACCCTGATGACCCTCCTGCATCCACCCTCTTGAGTGCTGGGAGTATAGGCATGCACCATCACCCTCAGCTACAGGTTTGTTTCCCAAAAGCCCTGGATATCAGAAGTAAAGCCAAGTCTATGGGCTCAAAGCAAGGTGTCAACAGAGCTGTGCCCCATTTGTTTTCTTGTCTTTCCCAGTGGCTGTCATACTCCTTTGGGATTTCATCTTCAACGTGGCCGATGACCAGTCTTTCTCACAGGTCCCCCTCTACTGTCACCCTCTTTCCTGCTAAGGATCCTTGTGAGTATGTAGGGTCCACACCTGAATAATCTCATCTCCTATTTTAAAGTTAGCTGGTTAGCAACGTTAGTGTCTTTGCCAATTATATTAACACACATTCTAGGGGTTAGGGCATTAGGATGTAGATATATTGAGGGTCATGGCTTGTCTACTGTGAGTTTGTTATCTAGACAGAAGCATGTACTTAATGGCTGATTTTTGCACATCATGTGCTTTTGTTTTTGTAAACCAGAGACAAATTAGTCCACTGAGATGACCTGGGAGGTCACTGGAGGGAAGGACCGTCTGTCCCTCAATCAAGCGAAAAACAGAAAACGCGACTCCTTTCCCTGAACACTGCCACTTTCATCTCGGCGTCAGGGCCCAATAATGACTGAAAATTAGGTGGCTAAAAAGGTGATTTCAGGATTCTAAATAAACATCTATCCCTCTTCATTCTTCCCGGTGGCAATATTTTGTAGGATGGTTATAGAGTCTGGCTGGCCACTGGGAGAGCCTCGGTTAAATCAGGGAGAAGAAGTATCAGGCTTAGTCAATACAAGCATTAAGGGAGCAAATTCAAGCAGATGTACACGGGTCAGGGCGACTTTGCAGATGGAAGGAGGGAGAGTGGAGAGAAGCTGGGAGATGCTATCGGAGGGGGAGGATAGGGAAAACAAACTAGAAATGTCAAATGCTCACATTCGTGCTACCAGGATACAGAGGCAGCCGAGAACCCAGTGGGTGTTCAGCCAAACAGGGTTAAGGCTCGGTCAAGGATGGACTTCCCGCCTCCACTCTGTTCCAGACTCCACTCTGTGTTACCCTGACAACCTCCTCCTTCTGGTATTGACATGAGAGCGAGAAAGAAGGAAAAGCAGGCAAATGAAGAAAACCGTAATTGGGGTGGAAGCAGCTGTGTTCTGGCTTGTTTTATCTTGGAGGAAGCTCCAGAGAGGAGCCTGAGGGTTGGGGGACAGGGAGCTTTGGGGTGGTGCTGCAGACACTGGTGATATTGAGTCTCTTTGCCAGCAATGTCAGAAGTGTCTCCGAGGCCGCAGTATAAATTAAGTCTCAGAGGCTGCGTGTTCTGATGTCTCTCCTGCTGTCTCTAAGTTAGTCAAGGAACTTCTGAGAACCACAGGCTCAGGAAATGCTAGGTACTGGGTCATCCATGGTTTCAGAGTCAACACCTCAGGCCACGGTTTTCCTGTCTCCTTTTCCTCGCCCAGAGTGGGGTGTAAGGGGGAATAGGAAAGCTACAGAGGTGGTTACTTCTCTCTTCTCTTTCCAAGTCAGGAAGCTGAGACCATGAAGAATATTAAGTTACTTACTTATGATCACAAAACTAAGGTGGTCAGGATTTGAAACCAAATCTGATCAATTTTGAACATCCTTTGGTAATTACTTCACTGTGACACACAGAAGGTTCTCAAAATTTACCCTGTATTAGAATCAATCCCCTGGGAGGCTGACACCACACCTACAATTTTTGACTCAGTGTCTCTAGGGTTTGGCCAGAAAATGTTCATTTTTTTAGATTAATTTTTATTTTTATTTCATGCGTATGGGTGTTTTGCCTGCCTGCACGCCTATGCACTCTCTGTGTATGCTGTGCCGTAAGAGGCCAGAAGAGGGTGTATGAACCCCTGGGACTGGAGTTACAGTTGGTTGTGCTGACGTGTGCAAGCTGGGAACCAAACCAGAATCCTCGGGAAGAACAGCCAGTGCTCTTAAAGGTGGAACCATCTCTCTAGCCTCAAGAAATTGTATTTCTAACAAGTCTCTGGATAGTATTGGTTTGCTGGGTCCTGGGATCATACTTTGAAAACCATTTATGTAAAGTAAACCATTAACCCTTGGACTTTTAAATATGCTGTTTGTAAAATAAGCATTTATACTGACTGGCTGAACCAAGTTGGAGAATTCCTTTTTTTTTTTTTTTTTCAGAGTTACTTTAGCCAGTGTGAGGAGGTTCAGATTCATTACTTTTCTCTTTGGTGTGATCAATTATCACAAAAGCAACTTAAGACAGAAAGGGTATATTTCAAGGAAATACAGTCCATCTCAGAGGGGAAGGCACTGCAGCAGGAACATGAGCCAGCTGGTCGGTCTGCAGTCAGGAAGCAGAGAGAGGTGAATGAGGTTGCCCAGCTCACTTTCTCCTGGTATTCAGTGTGGAACCCCCATCTGAGGAATGGTGCTAACCACATTCAGGGTGGGGTCTTCTATCTGGAAGCATCCTTATAGCTACAGCCAGAGGTCTGTTTCTGTGATGATTCTAAATCCAGTCAAATCGTCAATCAAGATTGCCCATCACAGTATTATAAAACGTAAAAACCTTATAAATAGGGCCAGATAGATGGGTCGGTGGCTGAGAGTGCTCACCCCATGCCAGGAGGTGGTGGCACACACCTTTAATCCCAGCTCTTGGGAGACAGAGGCAGGTGGATCTCTGTGAGTTCGAGGCCACTCTGGTCTACAGAGCGAGTTCCAGGACAGGTACCAAAGCTACACAGAAAAACTCTGTCTCAAACCACTCACTCCAAAAGAATGCTTACCCCACAAATCTTAAGACCTGCCTGAGTCCAATCCCCAGATCCCATAGTAGAAGGAAAGAACCAACTTCTAAAGTTGTCCTCTGACCTCTATGCATTGTAGCACACACGTGCCCATATTCACATATGCATGTCATACATATACATACTAATAACAATAAATAATTTGTACAAGATTATAAAAAAATTGAAGTAAAAGCTGTTAGATTGCTGTTTTTTCTTCTGTATTGCGGTATCTTACCATAACCACTCATTCATTCATAGTCAGGGCCTTATGTATCCAAGGCCGGCATACTTGCTATGTAATTGAGGATGCCCTTGAGCTTCAGATCCTCCTGCCTCTACCACCCGAGTTCTGGGATTAGAGGCATGCACCCATACACTTGGTTTATGAAGGGCTAGGTACCAAAACTCAACCCTTATGCTTGCGTAGCAAATACTTTACACACCGAGCCATCTCACCAACTTCTGCCTTGTAAGTACACCTCTAGTCACATAATTCAATTCCCGTTTGATGTTTCTCTTGGAGCTACGGCTGACACTGGTAGTTAGAGCATTACCCCTAGAGAAAATGCCATGGAATACAAGTTATGGATTCTAGTAAATCTTCAACTATTAAAAAAATGGTTCCACAGTCATTATGTTTGGGAAACCCTTCGTTAAAGGATGTACTCGGAGATCTCTGCTGCGGAGCTTCTTGTAATCTGACTGTGGGTCTTGCTATATGGGACATCTGGTGCCTGGTTGAAGGCAGCTTAGGGCTTATTGAAAGCTTTCTAACCATGACTCTATTCTGTTTTGAAAGTTTTTAAAGATCCATTTGGCCTCTCTTTTTAGAGGGCCGTTTTTACTGGAGATAGAGGTCTCCTTGGGCAGGGGGTTCTTGGCATTGACCTCTTTCTCAGAGCAGTCATGTCTCTCAAGAAAGACTCATATGATGAGCTGGAGCCCTGGGCAACCTTCTTTAGCTCTGTCTGCAGGGAACTCAGACTCCTTGGCTCCTCTGGAACCGAACCAACAAATTATTTACACTTGGCTGATAGAAGGTGCTGACAAGATGCTTGTGCTTATGTGAGCATAGGTTGGTGCAATTTCTGGGGTCCTTTGCTCAGAACCACTGCTCTGTCTGCTATGGGTGGAGCTCAGGTGTCAAGGAGCCAAAGATACCTCAGTCATCTCTCCAGGACGAGAGGAGTTTACTTTGCTGGCTACTCATCTGTCTAGACCCCATTTAAGGGACTTGAAGAATAATCAGCCCAATTATGAAAATATTGAAATCGCCTCTTCCGGGATGCCTTTTCATATTTTTCCTGCTTTTTCCACTCCAGAGGGAGTTGGATCCTTCCTCCGAGATCGTCAGTGGCTATGCTTGCCACTGTCATGGATGATGGGAATTCAGTCATCCATCTCAACCATTAAACCCTTAGCCTCTGAGAAAATGCATCAAGAGTCTTCCTTCTCTATCCCCAGGACCAGAGAGGTTTAACATGAGCTATTCAGATGCTGTTGGATGGAATGATGAATCTATCTGTTCATGCATGACCAGTTTAATTCACAGAAATTCAGGGGATCTTTGCCTCTAGATTTGTTGAGAAAAGTTAACATATAAACAAGAGACAGGCAGAGAGGTGTTAAGCACTCTTTTTTTAAAAAAAAAATTCTCTTACAAAAACTTTGACAACCGTCATTTGAAGAGCCATTGATTAATTCCAAATGATTTAAAAATATTTATTCAAATAGATTCAATAGGAACAATCCCTGACTGGCAAAATTTTATTAACACTTTGTTTACTATTTGGCATTGTAAGTAATTCACTTCTGTTTTGCTTTCTCAGCCTCCTTCCCTTTGCATTAAGGCGGGGTCTTTGTAGCAGCCCTGGCTTCTTTGGAACTCAAGATTCTTTTGCTTTGACCCTCTTAGTCCTGAGATTACATGCTTATTATTTTTTAAGTTTCACTATTTGGTCAGATAGACCTTTGCCTCAACAATTCACAGGATGTGTGAGCCATCTGTGGTCAGACTCTACTTCTATGACTCTCTAGTGTTACCTCCAAGTCTCAAAGCAACTATTTTTATTCACAGTGTGGGCCATGCATGGATGGTTGTTCTCAGCATTCCACGGAAGTCATCTAGAAATACAAAATCTTGACCGCATCCCAGACCATCTGGTCCCTGGGTTATGCATGTGAATATTCACATTAGCTATAGATGACATGGGAATTAAGTTACCAAGTACAGGCTCCGGGCAGTCTGCCATCACTCATAAGTCAAGGCCTTTGCACATCTCTACCCTGCACACCTTGGCAGCCCCAGTCACAGCCCCATCTGTAGCATCAGGGTCTGTGAGCATTGAGAGTTTACCTGGTGACGGGCACTGCTTCAACTCTATCCGTCTCTGCGCTCACTCGATCCTTAAAACAAAGCTTTGCCTATTCTCTTTTGCAGATAAGAAGTCGAGGGTGACAGAGATGAAGTAGCTCCTTGTTCTCAATAGTCCCTGACCTGTGATAAAGTTTCGGCAACAGAGAGCTGTCTTGGAGGGATAGATTATTCTATTTTTAAACAGTTACGCAACAGTCTGGTTGATGATAGACTGCTCTGTGGTGACCACCTGATGTTTCTGACTCATTGCGAGCTCTAGCACGGTATTTCTCTGTCTGGGCAGAGAGTTGGGAAGATAATACCTCATTGCCTGTCCCATCCCATGGATGTTTCCTCCTTCCGGCTCATCTTCTCCTCCTCTTCCCCTCTCCTTCCTCTTCCCCTTCTTCTTCCTCCCTCATCCTCTCCCTCACTTCCTCCTTTCTGGTTTCCTCTTCCTTCTCCTCCTACCATGAAAGCTCAGCTTAGTCACTGTCTTTCATCCTTTCCCTTACGCTCCAATAGAAATTTTAGATGCTGCTGATGGCAGTGATTTTATTGTTATTGTGTGATCATCCAGGAATTCCTGTGGCTTACATTTATTTATTGTTCTTTTGAGATAGAATCTTACTCTGTAGGTCAGGATGGCTCAAACTTGTGATCCTCCTGCCTCAGTTCCTGAGTACTAGGATTGAAGCTTAGTAATAGAATAAGTACTTGGTCAAATGTGCAAGGTTCTGGGGTTTAATCACCATTGCTGGAAAAAATAGGCATCAGGGTGCTCCTTAGGTATATATTCTGAAGAATTAATTAAAAAATAACAAAATATAGCTATGTTTGCCACTGTTATCTACTTAGAGGTATTGGCTACCAGTCCCTGGAAAGTCACAAACAAGCAAAGCAAATACCATCAAGTCCCTCAGCTACTAAGAGATGATGCGATTATGTTATTGTCATTAATATTAGCTGACCAGTTCCCCATTCCCTCCAAGTGTCCAGCACTCATTAAGCTAAATTCTCTCCTTGCATGTACTAATTGTGTTTTCATCTCATTGACAAAATACCCGAGAGAAACAATTTAAAGGAGGAAACCTTTATTTTGGCTCATGGTTTCAGAAGTTTCTGTCTGTATTGGGCTGCCTCCACTGTTTGTGGTCTGTGATGAGGCAGAAACGTCATGGCAGACATGTCATGACGGAGCAGAGATGCTCACGGTGGCAGTTTGGATGGGGAAGGTCCTGTTTTGACTCTGGTTATGAACACTTTATTCTCAGTTGGTGGCTCTGTTTGGGGACTTCAGGTGGGCAAACTTGCTGGAAGAAGTTTGTTATTAAGGACAGACTCTGAGCATTCAGCAGTCTCTTGGCATTTCCAGTTCACACTCTGCTTCACGCCTGTGTTTGAAGCTCTGAGCTCTTATTTCCTGCTTCTGCAGTGCCTGTTGCTTCTTGCTCTGCCTCCCCTACACGATAGACTCTTATTCCTCTGGAATCATAAGACAAAGTAAACTCCTTCTATTGTAAGTAGACGTGGTCATGGTGTTTTATCTCAGCAACAGGACAGTAATTTATATACACACCTTACGTAGGCTGGGAAACAGAGAAGGGCAGAGGACGGGGCATAGAGCAATCTCCAATTAGGCCTCTTCTCCATCATCTCCAATGACGACCCAACTCATGGGTTAGAACAGAGCCCTCATGTGATTAGATTCACTGAGGACCAAGCCTTCAACAAACAAGGCTTATCAACACACAATCTTTACACTCCACAAACTCGACAGAGTTGGAAACTGAGGCCTCTGTTCTTCTTGTCTGTTGTGTGATTTGAGCTGGAAAGTGAGACATTAATCTTTGGGATCTAGCTGAGCACACAACTGTGTGTGAGACTGCATTTGCTGGACAAGAGTCGGGGGAACGTGATCATTTGATTTCATTCATTTACAGAAGACAAGATACATAAACACAGATTTAAGGGACAGTTAGCTTGATGGTATCGGAAACAGGAGGATTGTGGATAAATTGCAAATAATCACCAAAATACGGGCAAGACACACTTAAGACACTTGGAAATAAGTGTGTGTTGTCCATAGCCTCTTAATGATAACACATAACAAGTTCTAATAATGACAAATTCTAAATATCTTTAGGCCAAATGTAACTAATACTGTTTTATAAATTCAGTCTTCAAATACGATGATCTCTTTCTAGAAGCAGTCATGGGGGGCTGGAGAGATGGCTCAGCGGTTAAGAGCACTGACTGCTCTACCAGAGGTCCTGAGTTCAATTCCCAGCAACCACATGGTGGCTCACAACAATCTGAAATGAGATCTGATGCCCTCTTCTGGCCTGCAGGCAGACAAACAAAACAGAATATTGTATACATAATAAATATTTTTTTTAAAAAAAAAGTAAGTAGAAGCAATCATGGGCCTAAGGAGATTTGCAGCACTTGGAAGGATTTTCCCTTCCCTTTTAATGAACGGATTAAAACCTAAGCCGAAGGTCTGTCTCTGTGTCAAAGTATAATTAAGGTCTGAGTCATTCCAAGTGGGATGTTTTCATGTGCACTTGAGAATCATAAGGCTTTAGGAAGAAAAAACGCGACGTTTTGGAAGTTAATTAAGGAGCTGATGTTTGGTAATGAATCCTTTACACTATTGGACTCCTAAGGAAAGAAGAATTTCACCCTAGGATGCTTAAAACCCAGGTGCATGGTAGCAACTTCCAGAAAAACACCCACTCCCATCTCTTCATCAATACCTCTCAGACAAGGTGATCCTGAGGTTTTGGCCCATAAATGACAGACTTAGCCCACAGGTCAGCAAATACCAAGGAGGAAAAATGACCTGTGGTGGTTTGAACGAGAACAGCCCCCATAGGACCAGGTATTTGAATATATGGTCTCCAGTTGTTGGCCCTCACTGGGTAGGTTTAGGATGTGTGGTCTTGCTGGAGGAAGTATGCCACTGGGGTTGGGGTTTGAGATCTTAAAGACTTGCACCATTTTGAGTTCTCTCTGTTTCCTGCTTGCGGTTAGAGATGTGAGCTCCCAGGTATTCCTGCCACCAGGCTTGCTGTCAAGCTCTCCTGAAATGATTGTGAGAAATGCTTCCTTCTATGAGTTGCCCTCGCCATTGTTTTATCACAGCAATAGAAAAGCAACGAATACATGGACCATCCAGTTCCCACGCCTTTCTTCAAAGAGCAAAGGCAACAGTGAATAGGGAACTGATTTTTGCTGAAGAAAGAATAGCCGACACTTCACTGGTGCTGGCAGATGACTCAGCAGACAGGAACACTTCCTGCTCAGTCCTGAGGACCTGAGTTGAGACCCCAGCCCTCGTGTCAGGCAGCGCACAGACACCTGTAACGAACCGTAAGGCAGCTTTCTCAACCTGTGGGCTGTGACCCTTTGCGGGGTTGAACGAGCCTTTCTTTCACAGATATCCTGCATATCAGATTTTATGTTATGACTCCTGATGGTAACAAAATTACAATTATAAAGTAGCAATGAAAATAATTTTATGTTTGGGGGTCACCACAACATGAGGAACTAACTGTATAAAAGGGTCGCAGCATTAAGAAGGTTGAGAAACACTGCAAGTGATCTGGTACCCCCTTCTGGCTTCTGAGGTATACACATACACGCATATAGACACACACATACACATACACTCATATAGACACATGCACACACGCGTGCGCACGCACACACACACACACACACAAATAAATAACCAAATAAAATTTAAAAGTTTATTGGTGCTCACAGAGTGAAACACACACACACACAAACCAAGCCTGTTTGGAACACCTGAGGCTTGCTAAGCAGAAACCTTCAGAAGTGTAGGCAGCAACACTCCTCTCACCTTCCTTTTTGCTTGTGGGGAGGACAGTTGGTTGTATAGGATGGTGACCAGGTGACATGCTTGTTGCTTTTTCAGACATTTTACGCCCCTCAAGCAAATCTGTGCAGCAAGCACACGAGAGGCAGTCTGGCTTTGGTGGGTCAGATCTTACACTCTGGAGCCAGACAACACTGAAATATTTCACAGTTGTGTGGCTGTGCTGGCTAGTTTTATGTCAACTTTACACAAGCTGGAGTCATTTGGAAAGAGGGAAGCGCAATTGAGAAAATGCCTCCCATGCCAAGTTGTGGAGGCGCACGCCTTTAATCCCTGTACTCGGGAGGCAGGGGCAGGAGGATCTCTGTGAGTTCGAGACCAGTCTGGTCTACAAGAGCTAATTCCAGGACACGCTCCAAAGGTATAGAGAAACCCTGTCTCAAAAAACCAAAACAAACAAACAAACAAAATACAAACAAGAAAGAAAGAAAAAATGAAAGAAAGAATGAAAGGAGGGAAGAAAGACAGACAGACAGACAGAAAGAAAGAAAGAAAGAAAGAAAGAAAGAAAGAAAGAAAGAAAGAAAGGAGAGAGAGAAAGAGAGAGAGAGAGAGAGAGAGAGAGAGAGAGAGAGAGAGAGAAAGAAAGAAAGAAAGAAAGAAAGAAAGAAAGAAAGAAAGAAAGAAAGAAAATGCTTCCTATAAGGCTGGCCTGTTGGCAAGCTGATGGTGCATTTTCTTAATAGTGATGGGTGTGGAAGGACCAGCCTGTTATGGGTGGTGTCACCCCTCAGCAGTGTTCTGGGGTGTATAAAAAAACAGGCTGAGCAAACCTTGGGAAAATAAGGCAGTAAGCAATACTCCTCTTGGCTTCTGTTTCTCTTCCTGCCTTCAGGTTCCCACCTTGTTTGAGTTCTTGCCAAGACTTTCTTCAGTGATGAACTGTGATATATAAGTATAAACAAGATAAACCTTTCCTCCCAAATTTGCTTTTGCTCATAGTGTCTTATCATAATGATAGCCTCTCAGTGCCCCCGATTTCTGAAAACTGATGATGGTGACACTGTCCCCAGAAAGTTGGATGATGGTTCTTTTGTTCTACCCAGAAGAAATCACGGCAGGCCTTGGGTATAACAGGAACTGTTCCTACAAGTGTTACAGCCCTCTGTTGGTCTTGCAAGTGTTACAGTCCTTTGTTCAGCCCTTGGGTATTAAGACCCTAAGCCTTTGGCAGTAACCAGGATTAGCTCCCTCCACGCTCTCCTATCATTTACTTCCATATCCTTTCTTCCTGGCTTGGTGGCCCTAGAATGGCTCAGTCACTCCATCAGACAGTGACGGCCTGATCTCTTCCATAACTCAGTGGCTTGCTGTTGAGAGGACTCAGGATACCCACCTCTGAAACTGATAGCTGCTTGGGACCCAGTATGCTGCCCAGGTACTGGGTACCAGGCATGGTTGGGGTCACTCAGGTGTTAACATCTATTTTTGCGCAGTCACTAGGTGGGTCTGGTACTGAGCTAGTGGGTGACACCAAATGGTCTTAAGTCTAAGGCATGCCTGCAGGATCTTTATCGATCGGGCTGGCAACATTCCAGGTAAAAATGTGCACTGAAGTGTATGTGGGCTTTTGTTTTTCTTTCCTTTCCTTTCTTTTCCTTCCCTTCCCTTCCCTTTTCTTCTTTCCCTTCCTTTCCTTTTCTTTCTCTTCTTTTCTCTTCTTATCTCTTTTCTTTCGGAGACAGGGTTTCTTTGAGAGTATCCTTGACTGTCCTAGAACTAGCTCTATAGATCAGGCTGGCCTCGAACTCATAGACATCTGCCTGCCTTGGCCTCCTGAGTGCTGGATTTTCTTTTCTAAAAACGATCTTTTTGCACATGTCTATAAATGACCTCAAAAGAAACATGAATACTATCAATTTTGGAGTCACACATCAACTTTAGCAAATAGATAGTCACAAATAAAGAATCTGTGATTAGCAGGAATCTACTGTAACTCTCTATGCAACAAGATCACACTCAGCTGGTATGATGCCACGTGCTTATAATCACAGCACTCAAGAGGCTGAGGCTGGAGAATCTAGAATGTTCTGGGCAACATGGTGAGACTCTATCTCAGAAATATAAAACAAGGGCCAGTGAGATGGCTCAGTGGTGCTCAATCTGACAACCTGAGTGGAAAGAAAAAAGGGACTCCCAAAAGTTGTCCTCTGACCATCACATGCCATGGCAGGAACACCCAATACAAACAGTAAATAAATGTAGTAGTGATAAAGCCTAGAAGCTGTTGGAAGAGTGGGGGGAAGGAAGGAGCACCTAGATTGTGGAAGAGTGGGGGGAAGGAAGGGACACCTAGACTGGAGGATTATAACAGGTACAGGATGCTGTGGAGGGACATGGAAGATGCTTGAGAGAACAGGCAACATGACTTCTGTGTGGGAAGAGGGGAAAGGGCAGAGTCTATATCAGTTGAGTAAGTGGGGATAGCAGATAATTTCACTACAATGAACAGAAAACTTGAGATGTGACTTAAATAAGAGTCCTCATTAGCTCTTGTCCTGGAAGCTCTAGGAACAATGTGGGTTTCAAGCAGAAATTGATTTGGCTATCATTTCATGGCGATCTTAGCAGGTTTCACATTCTGTTCTAGATGGGGGTGGGAAGGAGGGAAAGAGACCAGGTGGGAGAAGCCTAGGCTTCATAATATGGAATACAAGAGATACAAGAGACAGGGAGAGAGGCAGGAACACCTAGGTAAGAGAGGAACTGAGAAGGCAGGTTGGAGGCTATCGGGTGTCTGTTCTGCTATCATTGTGTGCCTAACCCCTGCTCCAAAACCTGGTTGCTAGGATATTCATGGAACTATCTGAATGAACACCACAGCAGGACAGAGTGAAGGATCACAGGATGGTGAGAAGTGAGGATATATGGATGGGAGGTATACAGTGGTCAAATATCTTAGAAAAGAAACATTGAGGGGTAGCTGAAGAGATAGCTCAGAGGATAAGAGCACTGGCTGTTCTTCCAGAGGTCCTGAGTTCAATTCCTAGCAACCACATGGTGGCTCACAACCATCTCTAATGAGATCTGCCACCCTCTTCTGGCCTGCAGGCCTACATGGAGGCAGAATGTTGTATTATTTACATAATAAATAAATAAATCTTTAAAAAAAGAAACATTGGAAGAAAGGATTTTTTTTTCCATTCTTATTCTGTGGCAGTCTCTTTTGGTACGGAGAAGGAGGCAATGCCATGAAGTTTGAAAAAGGACTAACCCTTGCGTCAAAAGAGCCCTGGTTCTGATTTAAGCCTCTTAACAGGGTGAATCATGAATTTTAACAGTGTTGATCAAATCACCTTGAAGAACTCCACTTCTTTATCTGGGAAAATCTGATAAGCATGATGATGAGTCGTGGTTACAGTCAAAATACGTCTTGACAGCCAGGCAAGGTAGTGTATGCCTTTAATCCCAGCAATTAGGAGGCAAAGGCTAGGGGCCAAACTCTGTAAATTTAAGGCCAGACTGATTTACAGAGCGAGTTCCAGCCAGGGCTACACAAAGAAAACCTGTCTCAAAAACCAAACCAAACCAAAAACAAAAACAAAGCAACAACAAAAAAACCCCAAACCATGTTTTGACTTCCTTGTGGTCTATGTGTAGTGAGATTTCCTTTGACTTTTTCCTCACTGATCTAGTTTCTCAGTATTCCTCTCCTAAACCACATTATAATCTAGTTTTCTAATGAAAACTTCTTTGGGTGAAAATCACTATACCAGAGACCGGCAAGATGGCCTGAGTTGGAGCTCCAGAAGCCATGTAAAGGCAGAAGGAGAGAACCAAGCCCACAAAGTTGTCCTCTGGTCTCCACAGGAGTGCTGTGGCTCACGACCCCTTCTTCCCACATCTCTCTATTATCAAAGACAATGGAGACAACCTGAGGCCCAGGCAGCCTCCCCTTCTGGTCAGAAAGAGACCTGTTAACTGCCTGAGTTAAGTTTCCACACAAAAGCCACACCTACTTGAAAGATTTTATAAGCTTGATTGAATGATTGTGGGGAACTAGAATATAGAGAATTATCTTGGGTTGTCTCAGCACCTGAACCAGCCTGTCTTATGTGTGACCTAATGTTCTGTGACTATCAGGGGGAGTCCTTTGGGAATGTACAAACAGGTCCCTTACTTCCCATGTCCAGATGCCATCAGATAACATCTGAGGCTGATAGCAGATTTCCCCACCTTACTGTAACCCACTCCTAGTGTTTCTTTTGGTATATTTGAAAATTGTCTTGGTCTTGGTTACTATGCTGAAATGTGATTTTTGGGATAATCTGGATCTGTGTTCCCTGACACAGTCACTCATATTTGGCTCTAGAATAAATCACTTTTTATTTTCTTTGAGGTGAGACCTTTGTATTTTACTTTTATTTATTTATTTATTGCATTGTCAACTATCTCATAGCTTGGTCTAATATCTTCTGGCCTTTGTCTCATGGTTTTCTATATATTCTCTTCGGGCACAGTGGGGAGAAATTAGTAGCAACCTGCTTTTCTTTCCCAGTTTCCACTTCCTAATTCCTCATGGAATACAGGAAAAAGGAGTGCTGGATTATGAGTCAAGATTCTGATAACAAGCAGAAGAGGAGAGGGGCTGCTTCACAGACCAAGGCAAAAGGGGAGAAACAAATATGCAAAAGGCAAGTTAGTCATTTCCAGGTTTCTTTCCTTGCAAGGCAGGAGTGGGCATCAGAGCAGAGGGAAATGATGGATTAGTTAACCCTGGATTATCTCAGGTTGCTTCTTTTGTGTGAAGATTAAAGCAGAGAGAAGGAATTTTATCATCAGCCCAGTTTTCCTGGGACTGTTGGGAAACCTGCCCATTCTTTCTCAAGTCCCAGTTTCTCAGGTCGACTCAAGAGCTTGGTTTCAGCTTGGTGATCTGGAACTCCACCTGGCCTGGGACTGTTGAGACCAACAGCAAGGCTTAGAGCAGACTGATAGCTTCCAGTGGTTTTTATTTAATGATGGGGAATCATTCCCTGTGGAGTCTGCAGAGAGGAGTGCTTTCATTTTCCAAATTTTCATAAAATACATATGCATACAATTTACCACTTTAACCATGAGAGGGAAGCAAAGAATTCCATCCCAGGCATTTTTACCTTTCGTTTTGAGACGGGGCTCATTAAGTTGCCAGGCAGCCTTCTGCCTCGGCTTCCCAAGTATCTGGAATTATAGGCATGTACCACCATTCCTGGCTTATTATAATTATTTTTCCATTTTGCATTGCATTTTTCAGAAAAGGTCTTGCTATATAGCCTTAGCTGGTAATCTTCCTGTCTTAACCTCAGAACTATTTGAAATACAAGTATGTACTACCGTGCCCGGCTTCCTTTTCTTAAAAAAGAAAAAAAAAGATGTAACACACTCTGCACAGCTAGCAGCTTGTCTCTTTTATTTAATAATGTATCTTTGCAACATGATCTTTAAGAGTGAAAGGATTTACTTTCATGCCACTGTCTTTGATGTAAAAATAGCTACTTTTCAGAAAAGCAAGTGACTTTTAGGAAAATTCCACTTGAAATAATCTTCGAAAAATGTCAATGTTAACTTTACTTCATAAGAGGACAGAGCCGTTTTGAAGGAGAATAAAGATGGAGGTTACATGTCCTTTTATGAGAAAAAGGCATTCTGGTTATGTATGAATGAGGGCATTAGGAGGGACAGACCTTCTCTTCCCCTCTATTCCCCTAGACCCAATCCCCCAGTCTCCTCCCTAGCACAGCAACAGAACACCAGCTGCAGCCTTCCTTCCCCTTGCCCGCATCTCCTGTGGGTCCCACAGACCATCCTTTCCTAACCTCCCACCCGGCCTCATCACTGTTTCTCGGCCTCTGTACCCAGCAGGCACCCCCTGATAAACCACAGGCCATCCGTGCCAGAAAACCAGGAAGGCTGATAAACCACAGATCTTCTCCTCTCTCTGTTCTTACAGACCCAATCTCCCCAGTCCCTAGCACTGAAACAACACCAGCTGTAGCCCTCTCTCACCCCTGCCCACATCTCCTGTGGATCCCACAAACCACCCCCTCTAACCACCCTTGTGGCTTTGTCCCAGATCCCAACACCAATAGGTAACCCCTGCTAACCCCAGTCTCATCCCCAGGTCCTCTGGAAGAGCAGTCAGCCCTTTAAACTGCTGAGCCAGTCCAAGAATCAATTTTTAAAAAAGGGAATAAAAGAGTGGTAAGTTCATCTGCTGGGCAGTGCTTCCATGGTAACCTTACATTAAGCACCCCATCTTGGTGGTAGAGGGGTCAAGCAATCTGGGTTGAAGTCCTGGCTCTCCCATGTGCTAGGTATATGACCTCAGGAAAGACGTGCTCCATCATCCTCAAAGTGAGGGGATTAGGTTGCAAGTTATATTCTTGCATTTTCCAATTTGGGAACAGATACCAATATGACAGGCTGAAGACTAGTGTTTGTTTTTTTGGTTTTGGTTTTATTTTTTGTAGGTGGACCTTTTCTGTGTCACCAGCCAGTTCCCAAATCCCAACTCAAAGACTTATTATTAGCTATAAAAGTGTGATTGATAGTTTAGGCTTGTTTTTAACTAGCTCTTTTTTTTTTTTTTTGATTTTTCCAGACAGGGTTTCTCCGTAGCTTTTGGTTCCTGTCCTGGAACTAGCTCTTGTAGACCAGGCTGGCCTCAAACTCACAGAGATCCGCCTGCCTCTGCCTCCTGAGTGCTGGGATTAAAGGCGTGCGCCACCACCGCCCGGCCTTTAACTAGTTCTTATAACTTAAATTAACCCATTTCCGTTAATCTACGTATTGCCACGTGGCTCATAGTTTTACCTGTCCTCCAGCATATCTTACTCTATGTCTCCTGGTGACCCCACCGTCCTTTTTCCCAGCATCCTCTGTGTCTGGCTGTCCTGCCTATATCTTCTGCCTAGCTAATGGCCACTTAACTTTTTAAAAGTTAAGTTAAACCAATAAGAAAGCACCTTGGAAAAGACACATTGACATATCTTCACAGTATACGAAAAATTATTCCACAACAATTTTTAGACAAGGTTTTACTATGTTGCCCAAGCTGGCCTGACACTCATTGTGTAACTCAGGTTGGCTTTTAACTCAAGGCAATCCTTCTGCCTCAGTCTCTTGACTACTGGGATTTCAAGAGTGAGACACCAAATTTTCCTTTTTTTTTTTTTTAAAGTTTTTGAGGCAAGGCCTTGCTTTGTAGCTCAGGCTGGACTTGATTTCCAGGCTTTCTTGTCTCAACTTCCTAAGGGCTGACATTACAGGTTTTTTGAAACACACACAGATCCCAGATTTGAATTCCAAACCTTTCATTAACTTGAGTCATGGCCTTGGGCAAGGCAACCAGCTCCCGTGGCTTCAGTTGTCCTGATCATTGTTGTTTTGAGAAAGGTTCTCATGTAGCCAAGGCTGGTCTGGAACTGTATAGGGAAGGGTTGCCTTGCATTTCTGATCCTCCTGTCTCCACATCCCGAGTGCTGAGATTACAGGCTTGTACTACCACAAGTAGTCATGCAGTGCTAGGTATTGAACCCAGGGCTTTGTGCTTCTTGGCAAAGCATGCCACCCACTGAGCCTCGTCCCCAGCCCTGAGCCTCTGGTTATATATTTGTAAACTGAGAAAGCCTCGTGAGTGCTCAAAATCACTCACATTCTAGTACAGCGAGTCGCTGGCTTGATCTCAGACAAGCTCCTTTTAAAATGCAGGCTCTGAAACAGGTTCCCAGAGCGGAACCTGAGATTCTTATTTGTGGCTGGGTTCCAGGTTAGGTTTGATAGTGTTCTAGAATAAAATGGCGTTTCAAGCTTTCAGGTATCAGGAAACTGTTTTTTTTTTGTTTGTTTGTTTGTTTTGGTGGCTTTTTTGTTTGTTTGTTTGTTTGTTTTTTTCAGTCTTGGGAATGGATAAAAGGTCCTGGTGTGTCCCTGGGTGGCACACAGAATGTAAAGTTTTATTCTGCAGGAGTGTGCACACTTGCTGGCCTCCCTATGGACTCCACTCATCTATGTAAGAAAGCTGAGATGGAGACTACGCAGTGATGGGATGGATTGTTTATGGAGGTACAGTGGACGTCAGCCCTGAAGGAAGAGATGGCTCTCAGACATTGTTTTTGAGTCTACTGGACATCAATCATTTTTCGATATCAAATCTCAGTATTCTGGATTTCTCAATGTGTTCTTAGAATTCTCCCTTAAAAAGACAGAATTTCATCATTGCTCCTTTGAAATTCCTTAATTATAGACAGGCCAGAAGTGCTTGCTGCACGTGCTTAGGGTGATGGGGCACATTAAACTCCTAAGCAAAGTGTTCGTTTAGGCAGCTTATTTTCCTGTCTGCCAGTACACTTCACTCCTACTCTCCTCTGGGCTAGGCAATTCTCCTCCTGGACTTACATCATCTGATATGATGGATGGAAGAGCTTCAACCATCACCAGGCCCACAATGGATCAAAAAGTCGGACAGACCAGCTCAGTTGGCAGCTTCTGTGGCGCCAAGATTCCAACCCTGACCGTGAACCACTCCAGATCTCTTTTTACCACCTGACGCCTTTAACCTTTAGTATCTCCCCCGTTTCTGTTACAATTGTAATAACCCGACTATCAGATAAGAAGAACTTGTTCAATTCAGGAAAGCCTGCACAGTGGGCGAGCCCGGGGCGGGGCGGGGCGGGCCAGGGGGCGGGGCCAGGGCGGGCCCAGTCTGGGGGAGAAGTCAGCGCCTCCGTTCAGACATCACGCCCTTCCTCCCTGGCTCCGCCTCTCCTGTCTGTGTCCGCGGACTCCGCTTCTGATAAAGTTGTTGTTCTGCCAACATGGCGGCGCCCATAGTGACTCGCGGGGCTTCGTTCGTGTAATGCTTTGGGGAGTGAGGCAGAAGGGAGCTGCAGGCCAGAGCCTGTGAGCAGGTAACCCCCAGCCGGAGGACGAGAGGCAGGCCCTGCTTAGCCCCAGTCGCTAGGAGCAGGAGGTGAAGGTGCGGACTGGCCCCGGCAGTCCCTGAACCTTGCAGTTTTCCAAACCCGGAAAAGCTTCGAAATTCTAGTATTCAGGTTCTTTCATCCTTGGACCCTGTTGACAGCTCCGGACTCCTGCTCGGAGAAACGCACATCTTCACACGACTTTATATTAGAATTTTCCTGTACTTCTCGCCTAACCCGGGTCCCTAGATCTTCGCTCCGGAGTTGAGGATTTGAAGCCAGTCAAAAGATCATGCAGTAGTATAGTACATTTGGGGGCATCCACAGTATATTAGAACCTGCAGGTCCTCAGAAGTCATCTGAATCTACCACATGGCTCACAGCTTTAGAGAACGCAGAGTGACAGATCGGAAATAACTTGCCTGAGGTCCTGCAGGAAATTAGAATTAGCATCTGCTTTTTAACATTGTGTTTTGCAAGACATGTTTGTTGGGGTGAGGTGTATGTTTACTTATTTATTTTGTTTCTTTGATTCCAGGTCTTGCTGTGTATTCCAAGTTGTCCTAAGCTTGATAGGTAGCCCAGGGTGGTCTTGGACTTAGAATCAGTCCTCCTGCTCAGCCTTCTGAGTGTTGGGATCGTGGGCATGCACCCACCTTCCTGACCTGACTTGATTTCCTCCCGTTTTTGGAAACTGTTTTATGAAGCTGGCCTCGAACCCTGTAATCCTCCTGCCTCTGCCTCTAATTAGGTTTCTTGCATATTCTTTTGGGAGCACATGGGTGTTCTATGTGCTTCTCCTTTGTCTTCTAGTTCTTCACCTGTTTCCTACTATTGCTTTACGTTTCCCTATTTATGATCATTTTGGGCCCATTTCTCAGGTCCCTCATATTCTCAGTTACTTTAACCTTAAGCTCCACTTAAAACGAGATCAGGTCAGGGCTGAATTGAAAGAGGAGTCCTGGGGGAGGGGGGCAATGCTTTGGAAAGACAGAAGAGATAACATTTCAGCAAGTAAATAAATATGATGAGCCAGCTCTAAGGAAGAAAGGGTCCAAGCTGTAAGTGTGAGATGGGAGTCACACTTTTTCCATTCACTGTATCCACAGCCACCCTCTGCTAAAACGGCTGCTCTTGATGGCAGGAAAAGGCAATGCCTATTAGGACTTAAATAGAGAGGAGCTTGAAGTGACCCAGAATTATGCACAGGCAGTAAGAGAAGAGAATAGGGTTGAAACTTAGAAGTCTCATAGGCACAAGTACAGACATTTGTTTCTAGGATGCTCTAATGGATAAGAATCTGAGGGTGATCTCGGGTAAGAGTGCTAGTTTGCACAGCTGGAGACAGAACCAGTGGCCTCAAATGTTCCAGAGAATTACCACTCACTACGCTGTATCCCCGCATTTACCGTATTTATTTGTTTTATTTTGTTTTTGGTGTTGGGGATTGAACCCAAGGATATGCTGAACATCTGTTTTATATGTCTAACCCTTGGATTTTCTTAACAAATTTGTTTTGCTTAAGGTTTATTTTTAATTATGTGTCTGTGCGTGTATATATGTGCACATGAGTGTGGGTTCTTATGGAGGCCAGAGGCTTCAGATCTCACTGAAGCTGGAGTCTAGGCAGTTATGATCCACCCACTGTGGGTGATGGAACCAAACTAGGATCCTAGCAAGAGCAGTACGTTCTCTTACCTTCTGGGCAATCTATCCTGCCCCTTGTTTGTTTAGAGGCAGGGTCTCAGCACACAACCCAAGCTAGGAGTTCAAGGTCATCCTTGTCTTCCATGCTAGTTCAAGATCAGCCTGGGCAACACAAAACCCTGTCTCAAATTCCCACTTCCCCCAAGACACTGGGATTTATGCCAGTTTATGGTTTGAGGTGGAGCTCTAATTTAAATTTTTCTCAAATACATTGAATAATCAGTCATTTTCAGAGTCAGCTGTGGTGGCACACGTAATCCCAGCACTGAGGAGGCTGAGGCAGAAGAATAGAGAATTGGGGGACAGGCTGGGCTATAGCGTGAGATCCTGTTATTTTTAATTTTTTGGATGTACATATGTACATACACACGTGCACACATAGAGTCCAGAGGTCAATTTTAGGGTTTTTAAATTTTAATTTGATTAATCTTATATGTATTATTTTATTAATGTGTATATGTGTGTGCATGAGTTTATATATCTTTGTGATATGTGTGCAGGAACCCTTGGAAGTTAGAAGAGAAATTGGATCCCTTGAACTGGAGTTGTAGATGGTTGTGAGCTGCCTGTCAGTGCTCTGTAGGATCTGTAGGCGTTCCTATACAACAAGCCATCTCTCCAGCCTCCTGTGTTAGGCATCTTTTATCTCTCTCTCTCTCTATGTTAGTGTTTCGATAGGGTCTCTGACTCAAGCTGGAGCTCAGTGATCGACTAACCTGGCTGATCATCAGGCTCTGGAGGTCCCCCCATTTCCATAGTCCCCCCCCCCAGTGCTGGGATACAAACATATGTGCTGTCATACCTGTAGGAATTTTTACATGGGTGCTGGGTTTCTGAATTTAGGTCCTCATGGTGATGCAGCAAGCACTGTACCCACCGAGCCACCCACGCCGCAGGACAGTTCCCTGTTACTTCCTAATCTGCATGCAATGTTTTCTTTATGAACTTTAATTGCATTTATTTGTTTGTGGGCACATGTGCCATGGATTTTCTTCTCCACCATGTGAGTCCCAGGGATCAGATTTGGTGGCAGGAGCCTTTACTGGCTAAGCCATTTTACCAGCCCTCGTTATGAGCTTTAAATTCTTGTATATACTTGGATCTGGTTTAATGTTTTCTAGTTCACTGCTTTAAGCAGAGAAGTTATTAGAGAGCCCGATGTGGTGCAAAGCTTACTATTCAGCCAGCAAAGTGTCACTGCGCCTTCCTATTGCTCTTGTGAATACTCTTTGGCGTTTTATCCACATGATGGGTAATCATCAAATCCCAAACTGCAGCAAACCGGTTCAGATCAATTTTTATTTTATTATCCTGTTCCTGTTTATGAAAGAGAATAGTCCAAATATTCCCCTTATATGCCATCTAGGAAAGAAATGTTAGATGTCTGTTTAGGTGCCTTTGGCTTATAGTGGGTTCAGAATAGTGAGAAAACCATAAAATAGGGCTGGAGAGATGGCCCAGCTGTAAAACGCTAGACTCATAACCAAATATAGAAGAAAACCATAGACTCTCTGATTCACACACATAGTTCTAATAATATAGAAGTCTAAGTCGTAAAAGGAATTGTAAGTGCCCTCCCTATATAAAGTTGGCCATACAGAATTGCTAATAGTTAGGCAGCTTTATGTAGTTCACTCTAGTTCCTCAATAGTCATAGTTACCTATTTTAAAATACTCAAACCCCACTGATAGGGGAATCTTCCCTGCTCCAGTCTGTCACGCTTTTAGGGGTTAAAAATAGTAGGAATTGGTGTGTCAAGAACTTGGGCAAACAATACCAGTGCTCCAGTGCCATGTCGTGTTGAGCGTGAATTCCCTTTTTAAAGCCTGTAGTAACCCTCCTGGCAACGTTTGATCCAGTGCCTTCATGTAACAGGCTAAACCCTAGCAGATATGGGAAGGATTTTGAGAGAACCAGGTGATTAACACCAGTTTAGGATGCCAGCTTTCCTTATGTCTCTCTTGTTTTCGAAAGGTCGTTTTACCTCCCTGTTGCTATTATGCAAGATGGCAGAAAGTTTTAGATGTTTAGTACTACATCCTAAATATTTGGTGAACTCTCACCTCAGCCCCTTAGAAGTTCATTATTAAGGCCATTTCTGCCATTCACCTGAGGAGGAAACCAACAAAATATCAGAATTAAAATTTGAACCCCAGGTGGTTATACTGCTGGACGGTGTTTTAGTCCAAAGAGTTCTATGACAATGCTACTGCGTGTTAGGTCACGTGTTTATCTGTGTTTTACCTGCTTTTCCTCTGTATGGTTAGTTGTTATGATGTCACGTGTTTATCTGTGTCTTTCGTGCTTCTTCTCTGTATAGTTGTTATGTCACATGTTCATCTGTGTCCTACCTGCTTCTCCTCTGTGTAGTTAGTTGCTGTGAAAGAAGGCACTTTGTTTTATGATTTTACTTGCTAGGGATGGATCCCAGGGCTTCAAACATGCTAAGCATGTACTCTGTCTTTTCAGCCTGGGACTCCTTGTTGCTATATCTGTAGTGCTTAGAACAGTGTGTGGACCTAATATAATGAAAAAATGTTAACTTAGTTCAGAATTTTTGAGAGACCTGTGTTCAGATCTCTTCTCTTATTTGAGCTCAAGGCTAAGACAAGGTGTTCTTAGAGTTCTTGGGTTCAGACAACAGCAGTTGATAGACTCTGGCGGGAGGAGCTCCCTCTCCTCCCATGCTGACAGCAAGTTCTGTAGCAACTTGTTTTTATGATGGACTTCCTCTGTTTCTGTGAGTGTTTTGTATCTTTGGCATTTGGAGCATGGATTGCCTTTATGTTTTCCAATAAGAAGTTTGTGTCTAATTCAAGAGAACTTCTAAAATTTTCTGCTAGGACGTTGTATACGGAGAGACCTGAAATAATCACACAGAAACTTTATTAATTAAAGTGTTGCTTGTCCTATTAGCTCAGGCTTCTTATTAACTAACTCTTACATCTTTAACCCATTACTATTATTTTGTATTTTACCACGAAGCCATGGTTTACCAGTAACGTTCCAGGGCGTCTGTCTCCTTCTACAACTACATGACTACATGGGCATCTCTCTGACTCTGCCTTCTTTTCTCTGCCCTCTTTTCTAGGGTCTTCCTTCCTGAAGAATGGCATCAGCTTGTCAGAGGCTGAGTTTTTACGCCTCTCTTCTGAAAAGGCAGCTCATTTGTGGGCCACCTGTCATCCTGTGGGAAAGAAGAATAACTCCAGGGTGTGCCAGAAGTATTTACAGTGCCACAGGGAAGTGGACAAAGGAATACACCCTGCAGACAAGGAAAGATGTTGAGAAGTGGTGGCATCAACAGATAAAGGAGCAGGCATCCAGGATCTCAGAAGAAGACGTGAGTGTGCCGGGAGGGCAGATACACAGCTGCTTCCCTTGTTGGTATTGCCAGTTGAGGGAGGAAGAGTTTGTTGTGGTTTACAGTTTGAGGGAGTAAAGTCCATCATGGCATGGCAGGGTAGGCAGGGCAGTCTGGCAAGAATGTGAGGTGGCTGGTCACATTGCATCCATGTGTTAGGAAGCAGAGAATAGCTCGGAAGGGGGACTGGGCTATAGAACCTCGAGGCTCATCTCTACTGACCCACTTCCTCCAGAAAGGCTCTTCCTCCTAACGCTTCCACAACTTTCCAAAATGGCACCACCAGCCGAGGGACAAGTGTGCAGAGCATGGTCCTGCGGAGGACATTGCACATTTAAGCCATATCAGTAGAGGAACTAAGGACTTGGCTCTGGGCTCACACTATTTGGTTTAGGATAAGTTACTAAGGGCGTGACGTTAAACCACATTATTGAGTCTTTCTGTGCTTTCATTTTCTTATCTGAAGTGGAGGGTGATAATAGCACCCCCCCCCCGCCGGCTCCCAGGAGGATTGTTGAGAGGAGCGAAGGAGGAGATCAAGGTTAAGGCACACAATCCTTTCCAGTGTGGTGGTTGTGTCCATGTTAGTATTGTACATGGTTGTGTGACAGGCAACCCCATAGTAGATATTCTGGGATGCTTTGATTGGGGGAAACTGAACAAAACAGAAGTATTAGCAGGTGCTGGGTCCTTTTTGGTTTTGTGTTAGGATGGCACCTGTGGATCTAACAGGTCATGTGTGAAATTACAGGAGAGGCCTGTGACTGTCAGGAGGTTACATGAGGTGAGAAGTATCAGCTCATTTCTGCTCCAGACTTGGCCTACAGCGTTCTCTGTCACTTGAGTGTCATGGCTATGGGAGGGAGGCCAGCATGCTCTTTGATGTGATCTGAAGTTGGGTCCAGCCCTGCCGCATCTCAGGGGATTCATGGACCTTGGCTTCTGATCCCAGTTCTCTGCCCAATTCAGTTGTATCATGCATTTAGCTGTCATTAATGTCTCTGGGATGTCATATGTCTCCTGTTGTAGTTAGACCAGAGAAAATACTAGAAGACTGTTTTATTGATGTCCTATGTCTCCTGTTGTAGTTAGACCAGAGAAAATACTAGAAGACCGTTTTATTGATGTCCTATGTCTCCTGTTGTAGTTAGACCACAGAAAATACTAGAAGACTGTTTTATTGATATCTTGACTATCCCTTTGTAATAGTAGCAACCTAACAGTAGAGATGTTCGTGGAATTATTTAGGTAGGCCAGGGACAAAAAGCTGGGTTGTCCTTGCAGCTGACACTGTTTGGGGCTTGTCTTTTCTGTCTTGTGACTCTCTCTGGAGTCACACTCATTCCTTCTGTGAGGGTGGGAGCTGTTCATATCCAACTGGAGAATGGTTTTGATATTGCTTAGACAGATCTGGAGTTAAGAGAGATATAATATATAACAATAACATGAACACTAGAAAGGAAAATTGAGTAATTTACAGTGAAAACTTGGCCCCACGATTCTTGGCTCCTCGCGTTGTTAATCTTACAAGTTTGTTTTGAAAATCAAATGAGAAAATGTGGCTGGACGTTTCCTAAACTGAAGACTTCTAAACTGAAGTATTCTATAAATAAATAAATAACATAGCAGAGAAAATCGTGTGCTATTTTACCAGCGACTGAGAAGCTGACTGAACACTGCTGTATATGAAGCTTTAGCGTTCACCTCACATTGGTATTATGTACATTTGAGATCCACACAAGTGAGCGTTTAGAAGCCAGATGTCTTGCCATCATCATCAAACCACCATTAAAAAGCAAAACAAAGCCAGGTGTTGGTGGTACATGCCTTTAATCCTAGCATTTGGGAGGCAGAGGCCTGCGGATCTCTGAGTTCAAGGCCAGCCCCATCTACAGAGCAAGTGACAGGACTGACTCCAAATCTACACAGAGAAAAACCCTGAAAAACAAAAACAAAAACAAAAAAACCCAAAAACACCAACTTCCATTTAGTGAGCATTTTACCATGTACCACTTCCATTGGTTGAGTTTCTTAATATCAGAACAGCCTTGAGAGTGGGCATTGTTCTTACGTGTGGGGTTTAAACACTGAAGCCTAGGTAATGTGCCAAGGTGGGATCCGCTCAACCCCCTGAGAGCCTTGCTGTCCGGAAACTCTGAATCAGTCATCAGTGGAGAGTAGACTGAGCCCAGGAAGGCCTGGGGATTTTGTCTGAGGCCTCACATCTCATGGCAAAGTGAGGGTGGGAACTGGAGGCCTTGCATGCCAGTGGGGGCTCTGTTACAGCTTTAGAGTACTGGCCCCAGAGAGGCAGAAGTCGTGTTCTAATCGCAGTATGATGGAAATATGGGACCAGTTTTTAGAAGCCATCCTCTTCCCACTGCCGGCATTCATACTTTCTCTTAAAGGCTTGAATTCCTGCACTTTTATGTAATTATGAAAATTTCCCTTTCAGTCAGATTCCTACTCAATTATAACACAAATTCCTGTCATTTCGCTTCTCTTTTCCACCTCCAGATGATAGAACTCATTTCATTGTCACAGAGGAAAATGACTTAATTCACAGAGAAAAGCACAAGGCAGGGACAGGCAGTAGGCTGAATATATTTTCTGCAAAAACAAAAATGTTCACGAGGATCAAGGCTTGGTAGCATTGCTTTTCTGCTTATCTCTTAAGAACTCAAGTTTGGAGTTCATCTTAGCTAGTCTATGATGAAGTATTTGATGTCATTAATTTAATCTTCATTAAACAAGCATACGATAAAGGAGAGGCTAGTGAAGAATCTGTATGTAGAAAATGTTTGAGCAAGGTTGATAATTAATATGATGTAATAAATAGTATAAGAAGATATGGTGATTATAACAAAATAAAATTGCTTTACATAATAACTTGAAAGTCAGAAACTAGAAATAGGCCAGGTGTGGCACGGGCCTGTAGTCCTAGCACAAGAAGCCTGAGGCTAGCCTGGGCTACAAAACAAGACCCTGTCCCAGAAAGCAAAAAACCCTACAAATAATTTATGTCAAAGATTTAGCTACTTTTCTAACTCCTATGGAGCGTGATTACCATCTTTTCCTATAGTACTCAAGATTCCAAAGAAAAGCCATGGGGGTCTAACCCATTGCTGGTAGGAGAAAGGGTTCAGTAAAGGAAACAGTTTTATTTTTGCACTTAGTAGAAATTGGGGTGTTTCACCTTTCATAAGAACTTGTTCACAAGGGGAAAGGATTTTCTCTTGCTCACCTTTTCTTCTCCCCAGTGCCAAGGGTGAAGCCATTACCTTGTGCAGGCTGGACAAGCACTGTATCAAGGAACTAAACCACTGGGCTGACCTAGTCTAGGCAAGCACTGTAT
>JABTXL010005854.1:716039-745196 GCA_025134845.1 Neodon shergylaensis | reverse complement strand
TGACGTTATGCTGGGGTGAACACTGGGTAAACTGGGAGCAGGTGGGCTTTATGCTGGGGTGAACACTGGGTAGGCTTGGGGGAGGCTAGAATAGGTGTGGGTCGCTCCCCTATTTTAGTCACTGTACAGGGCGGTGAAGCCAGCTGTATAGAGATGGTAAGTGCTGCCTTCTGGTCAACTTTGAACCTCTATAGCAAATACCTGAGATGGTTATCAAGAGAAAAAGGAGGTTTATTATGGCTCCTAGTCTTACAGATACAGTGCATGATTAGAGGGACCAGTGCATTGAGGCCTCTGCTGAGGGTAATGCGTAGCCACGGTGAGGGGCTCATCAGAGCACAGCTGCTAACTGTGGAAGCAGTAGAGAAGGGTTGGGCTTCCAGGATTTTCTTCAGGGGCATAATCCCCAGTGATCCAAAGACCTCGCATTAGATCCTGCCTCTTTTGGTGAGTGCTACAGGGAACAAACCCAGAGCTTCACACACACCAGGCAAATGTCCTACCACTGAGCCATATCCTCAACTCCTTGTCCTAATTTTATTTTCAGACAGAGTTTGACTAAGTTGTTCAGCCTGACCTTGAACTTAGGATCCTTCTGCCTCAGCTTCTGAAGTAGCTGGGAGGCTTGTGCCACCAGGCCCAGCTAGTCCCTACCTCTTGAAGATCCCACCATTGTTCAGTAGCACCAGCCTGAGGACAAGGCCTTTAACACATTGGCCTTGGGTAAAACTGTGTGGTGATAAACCTTTGTCATCCCTGCACTTGGAAGGTTGAGGAGTTCAAGACCAACCTTGGCTACATTGTGGTTTTGGACATCACAAGAATTTTTGTTTGTTTGTTTGTCTGTTAGTTTTTCTTCCCTTGTTATTGGATGTTTTCTATATTCTCTGATGAAACATTTATTTTATAGTGGGAAAAATAAAATTTTATAAGAAAAAAGTACACGGGGAACAATAACTATGGGGAGTGGTGAAGAAGAGTCCCTAAACATCTTATTTTATTACATTTATGTATTGGTAGGGGGCACATGCCTGCCCCAGTCCATTTTCTTCCACTATGTGGGAACTGGGGATCAAGTTCAGAGTTGGTGGCAAGAGTCTTTATTTTGCTGAGCCAAGTCATTGGCCCAAAGAGGAACCACCTGATAATGGTCTTGAAAGATAAATGGAACTTAAAAGAAAAAAGAGGATATGCCTTTTCCTTGGCTGATGTTGGTCAGTTCCAGTGTAGTTAGTTTTTCTTCTTCTATTTAAAGATGTATTTTTTTTTTTAAATTGTGTGTAGGGCTGGTGAGATGGCTCAGCGGTTAAGAGCATTGCCTGCTCTTCCAAAGGTCCTGAGTTCAATTCCCAGCAACCACATGGTGGCTCACAACCATCTGTAATGAGGTCTGGTGCCCTCTTCTGGCCTGCAGGCATACATGCAGACAGAATATTGTATACATAATAAGTAAATAAATAAATATTTGTTAAAAAAAAAAGAAAAGAAATATTGAAATTATGTGTATGTTGGTGTATGCATGTGAGTGTTGACAGAGGTTTCTTTCCCACCCGGTCCTGCAGTCGTTCAGTCCCAAAGAATCACACAGAGGTCTATATTAATTATAAACTGGCTGGCCTATAGCTCAGGCTTCTTATTAACTCTTATAACTTATATTAGCCCATAATTCTTGTCTGTGTTAGCAGTGTGGCTTGGTACCTTTTATCAGCATGGCATTCTCATCTTGCTTCCTCTGCCTGTGAATGAAGCCTGCAGACTCAACCTTTCCTCTTCCCAGAATTCTCTTGTTCTCTTCGCCCACCTCTACTTCCTACACAGAGGCTTACATTAATTATACAGTGGTTGGCCTATTAGCTCAGGCTTCTAATTAACTAATTCTTACATCTTAAATTAGCCCATTATTCTTGTCTGTGTACCTTTTATCAGCGAGGCATTCTCATCTTGCTTCTTCTGCATCTGGGTTACGCCTGCAGACTCAGCCTTTTCTCTTCCCAGAATTCTCCTGTTCTCTTCACCCGCCTCTACATCCTGCCTGATCACCCTGCCTCTACTTCCTGCATGGCTACTGGCCAATCAGCATTTTTTTAAAACAATACAAGACCGTTGTCTTGCAGCATATGAGTATAGGTGATTAAAGCAGATCTCCAGGATCTGGAGTTATAGATGTGGATGCTGAGAACTGAACTCAGACCCTCTGCAAGACTAGCAAGTGCTCTCAATTACTAACTGCTGGTGATTAGCTTTAGTTAACTTGACACAATCTAGAATCACTGGGAAGGGAATCTCAACGAGTGATTGACTAGATCAGGTTGGCCTATGGACGTGTCTGTGGAGGACTGTCTTAGTTGTATGAATTGAGGTGCCCACTGCTTTTGGCAGGGGATCCTGGACTGTATAAGAGTAGGAAAAGAGAGATGAGCACAAAATATGTTTTGATACGGGGTCTCACATAACACAGTTGACTTTGTACTTGCTAGGTAATCAAGGATGGTCTTGACTTCCTGATCTTCTGTCTCTACTTCCTGAGTCCTAGGGTCACAGGGATGTACTGCTGTTCCTGGCACTAAACTGGGACTTTTCTGCGTGAGAACCAGTTGTTACATTTACTGGTACACCACTGGCCATTGCTTTTATTAACCTATCCGGCCCTATGCAGGTGGCATCTTGCACTTTCTAGGCCTTGAGGATGCTTAAGTATATCTCTTGAGACAATTGGTTGGGAATTTTTTGTTGACAGAAGTTCATAAAAATGAGGTCATGTTTTTGTGTGTCGTCACTTGAGAATTAATAGGTTTATATTGCTGAACTCAGGTTCCATTGAAATTCAAAGTTACCACAATATTTGTCATCCTGTGTAGCACGAATTCTAATTGGTCTTAATAATAAAAACCTGGATATCGGAGTAAATGCTGAAAGATCAGAGCAGAGCAGCCAACCACTAGTTCTTACCTCTACTGAATCCTCAGACTGAAAGGGTGATCCTATCTCCAGGAATCCTCAGACTGAATGCTCCCAGCTTCTGTCTCCTCCCGCCTTATATTCCTCTCTCTGTCCAGCCATATCACTCCTGTCTCCACCCTCTTAGTGCTGGAATAAATGCGTGTTATCAAAAGTGTGAGCTCTGCTTCTCTTTTAGACTGAATCTTGTGAAGCCCAGCGTGGCCTTGAACTGTCAGAGGTCATCTGCCTCTGTCTCTGCAGTACTGGGATTAAAGGTGTGTGCCACCACTGTCTCAATGACTGACTAGTGTGGCTAGCTCCATAAATAAAACAAGCTTTATTTGATACAGCACAAATAAATATCACCACAGTCCTGGTTTAGGGAAGATATCTTTCTTAGACATTGTTTTACAGTATTTCTTAAAAAGAGGCAGGACAGAGGTTAGAAAGGCGGTCAGTACTTCAGAGCACTGACTGTTTTTGCCGAGGATCTGAGTTCAGTTCTCAGAACTCTTGCCACTCACTGTAGCTCCAGTTCTAGGATATCTGATACTTCTGGCCTCCGCTGGTTCCTGCACCAGATGGTATACATATATATTCACACATACACATACATATAAATAAAAATAAAATTTTGAATCTTAAAAAAAGAAAAAAGCCAATAGAATTAATTGGTTCTTTGCCTAAAGTACAGTGTTTTTTTTAATCCCCGTTTCATCCCTAATGATAGAACCCAGAACCTTGCACATGCTTGGAATGCATGCTATCACTGTGCTGTAGCTCTGGACTCCCTTAAAGTGTAATTCCATAACTAACTTTGACTACGTTTGTCATTTTAAAAATTAATCCAGTGCATACAGGCTGCAGGCACGTTCCTAAGCTGGAACATTTAAGCAAAAGCATATTATTGGTGACAGAATGTCGAGAAGCCTGCCAGCAGATGGGTAAGTGAGGGATGTATGAAGCCAGTTGTCTTGGTAGGATGTGACATTAACAAAGATGCACATGAGGAATGAGGAATCAGGACCCTTTAGGCAGAGAGACACTGAGACTGACTGATTTCTCCTCCGGTTTCTATGAGGTCAGGTTAGGTGGTGCAGTATGCCACTTGTCTGGTGCACAATACATCCCTTAAGAAGTGATAGCTGTAATTATGATTTATACTGATTGATTTGCTCTGAGCTGCTCAGAAAAGTGATTCAGCTCCATTTAATCAAGGAGTCCCTACAGTCTTCTGCCAGGAGCAGGCTGCAGGAGCTGCTCCAGTGAAGCTGCTGTTGCCAGTGATTCCTTCTGTTTGCCCACTGCTGAGTCTGGGCCTTGGGTTTGAAATTGTTACTTGTTATTACAGTAAATGTCAGTGTATTAGTCAGGGTTCTTCAGAAGAACAGCACAGAACTGATTGAATAAATTTATGTGTGTGTATATCTGTACTCATACACACACACTCATTGCACCGTGAGCTGGTCACCTTCCCCATGCCTGGGTGGAAGGCACTGCGATGTGGCTCAGGGTTGTTACAGCCCAGGGTGTGAGGACTCAGGTGCATCATCCTTAGAAAACCGTGATTCCCTTGATTGGAAAGCTATTACTTAGGCCCAGATTTCAAGTCTTGACATTTTTCCTGTACCAGATAGCAGGACAGTCTTCTTGTATCTATACCAGTGATCAGCTAGCCTGTATGACTCTCTGATTGTAAACCTAATCCGGGACTCTTAAACTGTAACCTGCATACTACCTATAAATAAGTTTACGTTGAAAGTTATTCTGCTTTTCAGTTTTGTTTTTATAATAATTTAAACATGTTTTCCTTTGTTTTATTTTATACGTATGGGTATTTTGCCTGCGTGTATGTCTGTGCACCAAGTGTTTGCCTGGTGCCCAGGGATGCCAGAAGAGGGTGACAGATCCTCTAGGACTAGATTTATGGATGGTTATTTGCCCCCATGTGGGTGCTAATAGCCAAACCTAGGTTCTCTGGAAGAGTGGCTGTGCACTTAACCACTGAGTCATCTTTCCAGCCCCTTTATAATGATATTCTTTTCTGACCTGCTAGCCTAAGCCTCCTGCATCCACAGTCCTTAATGATGTACATAGTTTTTGTTTGTTTTTTTTTTATAGTGAATATCTTTGTTCTCATCTTTGTATTTTTCACCCAGGTGTCTCCTTAGAGTACTTCTCATCCTCCCCTGTTTTAAGTCCTTATTCTTCAAGGTCCACTTCATTTCCCTTGCACTATAGACTGTCCTTCAATTCTGTAGCTCACGTTTAGCATCACTTACAGGTAGAACCATAGACCACCCTGACTAAGCTCACACTTTCTTTGTGTGGCTGTCATCTGCCCAATACTATTTTACCTTCTTGGGGACAAAGAGGGACCCCATAACTCCCTTTGTTAGTAGCATTTCAACTGCAGGACTCAGGCATGCATGCTCTGTAAACTCTTTTTAATGGCAGTCTTCTCTTGAGTTTGCTAGGGGTGGAGGTAGGACTGGGAGTGTCAACATTTCGAGAAAGCAGTCTAGACATCTGGACCAAGTTTCGCTCATGATGGATGGTGGCATCTCTGCTAGCCAAACGGATATGGCTGTCTAGGTGTGAGACCACGTGACACTGACGTGAGAAGAGGACTTGAACAGCCGACCTTTGCCACAGACGTGTGTAGACTGAATGAGTGCTGTGCCAGCGAGTGAGCACTAGGTGGTGTAGGGGAGGGAAATCAGAGCAGTGATGAGCAAGAAAACTCTTCACACTACATGTAGTGCAGCAGTGTGTGCTGCACACTCCAGAAATTCCAGAACTTAGAGGGGGAGGCAGGAGGGTCAGGAAAGCAAAGCCAGCCCGGATTGTGTGAGGCTGTCTCAGAAGACCAACAAACAAAAAAGTGTAATGCAATTTTGAGTGTAACCCAATTTTAGTGGCCACAATAAAGCATTCCCAAGACTTGCATGTTTACTCAAGGGCCATTTAAAGCCAGAATTAAATTCTTCTTTTTCTGCAGCCAGAAAAGACTGTGCCGCCAGTTGGTTGGTTGCTCCTTAAAGTCCAAGTTTGCCTGACGACAATCTTAACGCCTAGCTCCATATGGTGCTTTTGTTGTGTTTTCATATACTATATGCACAGATGGTTGGAAAATAAATTTTCTGCCTCCCACCTCAGCTGGTGTCCCCAGCACCTTCTGGTCCAGGAGCAGGGTGATGGAAGCATCAGAGTGCTCATTCCCTTTACCGCGCTAGGCAGAAGTGTAGGAAGAAGGTGGGGCTCAGTGTCTAACAGCTGTGTAATTGCTGTGCACTCACCCACAAAGGCCAGGTGCCAGGGTCGTTATCAGCAAGCAAGTGGTTGTGGATATTTCTTCAGTTTTCAGGCAGTTGATGAATGTCTGTGATGTGGCCAGAGTGCATGGTGTGGCGTTTAGTTCCAGACTTTCAAATCTCTGTGGCATCAGGAGGTAGGCAGTGGATTTCCAGACTTACGCTCTCAGTTGTGGTTTGAAGAAGAGAAGGCATGTGGGCCTAGCACCTTGATTGGAAAGTGCCCGACTTGCCTGCCAGTCAGGTTCTTCTGCGTTCCCACAAGAGGCATCCCCTTTGGGTATAGATGCTACCAGTGTTTTTCTTATTCTGAAGTAGTCACTTGAATTTTAAATCCAATCTGTAATAACGGTTGCTTATTACACTGGCTAAATGAAATTAAACACTGCATTTTTCATTTCTTGGAAATAGACTCCTGACTCCACTCCAGAGAAACCAAGACACTGAAAATAACATTTCTTTGTGAAGCAGTAACCATGGTGCCTGCATCCAAAGCTGAATTGGTTTCAAATATAAAGCCTTGTTTTATGAGGGAGGGAGAGAAACTGGCCATTGCTACCGACTGGCTGGCCCTGTTCTGGAGGCATGCTCCTGTCTCTGGTAGAGAGGCAGGGGACCAGATGCCTCAGTCTCTTCCTACCCACCTCCAACCTCCTCTTTGCTCAGCTCACTCTTGATTCCTGCGTGAGAAGGACAAATGACCTCTTATTCCCCATCCTCTTAAAACATTTTAAAATTGTACATAAAATTCCACTTTGCCTCTTTTGTAAAATAAATACAACAATAGGTAAGGCTGTAGCCTTGATCCCTCAGCCTCATGTCCCTTTTGCTGAGTCAGCTTGCCTCCAGCGCACCTGCCAACCCTGCAGCATCCAGGTTCTCAGATCTGGAGGACTGTACACGAGATGCCAGCCCAGACCCAGCTCCTAGTCCTCACTCTTTCCAGCTCTGGTCTGACTTGCAGAGCTCTGACATGCATACAACTGTATCCTGGGTGGGCAATTTCTGGTCTGCCATGATGGTAGCCAGCCTGACTCCTTCTCGGGACCTCACACGGAGTTCTGACCCTCCTTTGAGAACTCACATGGGGGTGGCCCATCTTCCATGGTAGTAGCTAGCTTTGACTCCTCTTTGAGACTTCCAGAGATGTGTTCCTACACAGTTCCATCCCTGCTTGATTGTATAAGGATGTGTTTATCAAGCTGTGGGATCACCTACTTGACTGGTCTTTTGTTGTGATTTTTTTAGCTTTGTGATCCAGTGATTTTAATTAGGGTTACTTACCAGTAGCTATTACCACTGAAGAAGACCAGTATCTATCTCTGTCTCTGCCATCCACCTCTAGCAAACACTGACTGCTGTAGGGAGGGAGGGGGCATTATGAGTCTCCCTTCTTACTGTGACTGTATTTGAGGCATAGGACTTCGAGGTGGAGAAAGC
Organism: Neodon shergylaensis; assembly: GCA_025134845.1. NCBI lineage: Eukaryota > Metazoa > Chordata > Mammalia > Rodentia > Cricetidae > Neodon > Neodon shergylaensis. The sequence goes on along the minus strand of JABTXL010005854.1, from coordinate 737,502 downwards.
AGGAAATCTCCTCCCTGGCTCTTGCCTCCGTCACTGCCCATCCTACTCTCACATCAGCCTTAGGCCCTCCCACTGCTACCTCTGTCTCAGGGTTTAGGTGGCCATGGTGTTTCTGTCAGGTCTGAGCTAGTGATACTGTCCTGCCTTTTTGAATTTTGGGGTGGCCTCACTGTCTTTGTGGCTTCTTATCCAACTTACATACTGAGAGTATTTGTTTTAAGAACTAGATAATGGGGCTGGAGAGATGGCTCAGAGGTTAAGAGCTATTGCCTGCTCTTCCAAAGGTCCTCAGTTCAATTCCCAGCAACCACATAGTGGCTCACAACCATCTATAATGAGGTCTGGTGCCCTCTTCTGGCCTGCAGGCATACACACAGAGTATTGTATACATAAATAAATATAAAAAAATTGTATATAAAAAAAGAACTAGATAATGTAGTTTTTCAAATTTTAAAATGTACTGAATTCTTCTTCTCCTCCTCTTCCTCCCAACTCCTTTCTTCTTTCCTCTTCTTCTTTTTTTCCTTCCAAGACAGGGTTTCTCTGTGTAGCCCTTGCTGTCCTGGAACTCACTCTGTTGACTATTGGGTGGCCTCAAACTCAGAGATCCGCCTGCCTCTGCCTCCTGAGTGCTGGGATTAAAGGCGTGCGCCACCACCGCCTGACTCAAGTGTACTGATTTCTAATTTAAGTAACTGGGACTTCTTGATTCAGCCTCCGAATATTTTTACATTCATTATCTTAAAATTACCACTTTTATCTTCTGCCACCTTCCTTGATGTCACATTCCCACTGTCTTGAAATTGACATGATGGATATTTAAAAGTATATCTTAAGTAGGTTTAATAAAAATAGATAAAATATCTGGAAAAATGAATCTATAGGAAGCATTCACACCTAAGAAGAGGTTACTTAGGAAATCAAGAATGTTCACGGTCTGCCAGAGATTGCTTTGTTTCAAGAAGAGACCTTATTATGTTGCCCACGTTGTCCTCAAGCTCTCAGTACTTCCTTAGCTTTCCGAGTAGCTGGGGTTATAGCTGTGAACCACCATGCCTAGCTAGCCTTGCATTCATGATCCTCCTGCCTGAGCTTCCTGAATGCTGGAATACAAGTGCATGCCATCTACTAGGACACAGGCCGCTGCCAGAGGGACAGACACTCGGGTGTGTTGTAATGAGTGAGACATCCTACAGCAAGGGGGTGGGCTTTGCGTGTGACCCCCAGACCTTAGGAACAGGGAACCTTCCTGCTTTAAAGAATTCAGCTTGCAGGGACCTTTAGTCCCGTGATCTGGTGGATGGTAGGAGAAGTGCTCCTAACCCTGAGTTATGGGGAAGACTTCCCAGAGTGGATTAGACATTTGAGTTTGTTAATTTTTGTGAAGAATTTGAAATATTAAGGAAGTTTAAGATTTTCTAACTTTATATTCATAGACAGCTTGGATAACATGTGATCTAAGAATATCTTCTCATGTTAATTCTATCTGAAAATGAAAATAGAAAGGGATAAGTTTGTTATATAAATGTAGGGTCTATATGTGTCATGTGTGAGAGAGATGTGTGACAGTCTCTTTCTGTATTGACTTTATCTAAAAGTCCAGATAGCACCTAACAGAACGTTAATGGGCAGAAACATTGGACCAGTGCCACTGGTGGTTCTGACAAAGACTCCAAGTGATGATTAAGTTCCCTTTTCTGCAGAACAGTTACACAACAGCTACCTTGTTCTCCCCAGGAAGCAAGCTAGGAGAATTCAGCGCAGCACAAACAGAACTCAAGCGCAGGCCTGGAAGTATGGAAGAACTCCTGAATAACCCAGAACCAGGTTTTTAGTTCCCGAAAAAGAAAAGAAAAGAAAAGAAAAGAAAAGAAAAGAAAAGAAAAGAAAAGAAAAGGGGGGGCCGAGCAAACACAGGAAGACCGTCTTCTGTGGATAAAGCAGTATTCCTGAGCAACCTGTGTGTCAAGGATGCTTGTTTAATGGGGCTTCCTGGCTCCTGGTGACTGAAACCTGACTTAGACCAACTTCAGCAAAAAGGGAGGCTTTGTTTTAACGTTTCCTGGAAATCTTGCAGGAGCCTAGGCACTCTGGGTCCTGGACCTGCTTCAGCTCTCATTCTGGTTTCTCAGATGTCACCCTGAAGTTGTTCCACCACTGGGACTCCTTGTGAGAAGAATCCCTACCTCTAGTTTCAGAAAAACTCAGGGAAGGGTTTTCCAAATCCATGTGTTCTTCTCTTAGAGAAGGGTTTTGAAATTGGCCCTCCACACCAGGACTGTGTGAACCTTAAGAAGAAGCAATTTCTGAGATGGAACATCCCATATTTCATGGAAGGAAATAGACTTCATGTCCCAACTGGGTTGGGATATGTCTAGTGGGTTCCCAAAGCTGAACAAAATAGATTTACTCAGCAAGTGTTAGGATTTTGTTTTGAGAGATTTGTACACTTCAGGGCAGGAGTTAGCTCATAGTAGGCACTAAGGGAAAAGGGCCCATGGTGAAAACTATTTATCTCCCATATATACTACTGTGGGAGTGGGTATTAAGGCAAAAATGGAATATAAGGTTAAAAAAATGAAGCCAGGAGCAAAGATACTTGCATCTGGATATGCGATATCCAAGTGGACCGTAGAAGTAACAAATAGGCTCCGAGAAACAAGGCCAGTGATAACAGGTTAACTGGGTAGCTTCCAAAAGACCTTTCACCTCTGGGAGATACACGCTAGGTACAGTTGCTTATTACATATTCTTGCTTTTAATGCAGCTAATTAGAATAGTCTGAGATGTAGTAAGGACAGCTTATAACATGCCAGCCCAATTTCAGGAAGGAGATCCCACACTGTTGTAGACAAGGCAATATAAGAACACTGCAGCTGCTTCTTGGTGGCTGTGAGAGTGAAGAGTGTTCATGTGATTAACAGCACTTGGGACACCAGAGATAGCAGCCACAGCAGTGACTAACTAATGGCCAGTAGATAATCAAGATGAAAACCAACAAAGCCAGGGCACTCAGTTAACAGTTAGCATGACACCTGCAAATGGGAAGGAAGTGGCCCTAGCCAAATAACAGACAGCTTGTATATCGTCATGACTATGGTGGTATATTATTTATGTTTTAATAAATAAAACTTGCCTGAAGGTCAGTGCAAAGCAGCCACAGGGCAGGCAGTGTTGCACACACCTCTAATCCCAGCAGCCACACTAGTTAGCCATAGAGGCTGGGCAGTGGTGGCGCATGCCTTTAATCCCAGGCGGATCTCTGTGCATTTGAGGCCAGCCTGGTCTACAAGAGCTAATTCCAGGACAGGCTCCAAAGCTACAGAGAAACCCTGTCTTGAAAAACAAAAAAAAAAACAAAATGAACAAAACCCAAAACTTGGACAAAGGAATTGGTTCTCCTGTCTTGGAAACTCCATCCTCTTTTAAGAGTTTCTTCTCACTTTTTTCTTAAGTTCTTCACTTTTCTATGATAATTCTTTTTTTTTTTGGTTTTTTTTTTTTGGTTTTTTTTCGAGACAGGGTTTCTCTGTGGCTTTGGAGCCTGTCCTGGAACTAGCTCTGTAGACCAGGCTGGTCTCAAACTCACAGAGATCCGCCTGCCTCTGCCTCCCGAGTGTTGGGATTAAAGGCATGTGCCACCATCGCCCGGCCTGATAATTCTTAATAGAGTCTGCTTCCATCTTGTACACTCCCATGAAAATCTGTGTCATTGATCTTCACTGGTATGAGACAACAAACTCAGCGTCACCGTCCCAGGTTGACTTTCTTTTAAACTTGAATCATCCAGCATCTAAAAACAGGTTACACTTTAATGATTGATTGCCTTGAGTCTCGGAGGAGACTTTGAACTTTTTTCTGTTCTTTTTTTTTTAGTGGGTTTTTTTTTTTTTTGAGTGATACATTTTCCCCACTCCCCTTCCTTCCTCCCCTCTCCCCTTCTACCCACTCCCTCCCCCCCCCCACATTCACAATTTACTCAGGAGACCTTGAGATTGTGTCCTTCTCTTCTTCCTAAGTGGATCCATGTGTGTCTCTCTTAGGGTCCTCTTTGCTGTCTAGGTTCTCTGGGGTTGTGAACTGTAGGCTTGTTATCCTTTGCCTTATGTCTAATATCCATTTATTAGTGAGTACATTCTATATTTGTCTTTCTGTGACTGGGTTACCTCACTCAGTATGTTTTTTTCTAGTTCCATCCATTTGCCTGCAAATATCAAGATGTCGTTATTTTTTTACCTCTGAGTAGTATTCTATTGTGTAAATGTACCACATTTTCCTTATCTGTTCTTCAGTTGAGGGGCATCTAGGTTGTTTCTAGGTTCTGGCTATTATGGATAATGCTGCTTGAACATAGTCGAGCACATGTCTTTGTGATATGATTGAGCATCCTTTGGGTATATGCCCAAAAGTGGTATTGCTGGGTCTTAAGGGAGATTGATTCCTAATTTTCTGAGAAACTGCCATACTAATTTCCAAAGTGGCTGTACAAGTTTGCACTCCCACTAGCAATGGAGAAGTGTTCCCCTTACTCCATATCCTTGCCTGCTGTCATCAGTGTTTTTGATCGTGGCCATTCTAACGTGTGGGATGGTATCTCTAACATCTTAAGTCCTAGGCTGTGAGTTTCCCATCACACTCAGAAACGCTGCATCAGCACTTTTGAATTTTGTACAGATGCCTGTGATATATTGTTAAATGAAAAGGTCAGGTCATGAGATATTATCGATAACAGGTTCTCTTCCCATAGAAACTACGTGTTCCTTTATGTGTTTGGATGAGTATTTTGCCTGTGTGTGTGTCTTTGTACCATGTGCACGCAGTACCCACAGAGGCCAGAAGAGGGCATCGGATGCCCTGGTGTTGTAGCTGTTGTGAACTGCTTTCTTTATAGATGTTGGGAATCAAATCTGGGTCCTTTGGAAGAGCAGTGCTGTTAACCACTGAACCATCATTCCAGCTCCAACTGTATTATGTTTTTAATTTGAAAAACATCAGTGAAGAAACAAAAAGAATCTGTTTCCAGTTGACTCCAGAAGAGCTATGGATATGGAACTGTGTGCACAAGGGTAGACAAATAGGCACTGGAGAAGCCAGGAAAGTTAAAGTAACAGGCATCCTTCCAAGGAAGGAGATCCTTTGCCAGCCTCTGCCCAGAGTTTATGCTCTACTCATCCCAGACCCTTTACCTAAATCTTGCTTCTAGGCCATGAAACCCATCCTTATGAGAGATGTCGCTTCTGCTTTACAACAGCCTGAGTGACTTCTATGTTATCTTAGAGTCAGGCTGATCCTGACCCCCACAGGTATTACCTCGGTCATTCTCCTTAGATCCTAAATCTTGGATTCTATGTCTGAGTCAACAGTACCTATCTCCTTTGTGAAAGAAGCTTAAACATGTTCTAATCTCTGTTATATTCAGGGGACTGAGTTAATTGTTATCAAAATTTTTTTTCTTCAACATTGAGCTGTGCTTAAATATGGCTAAATAAACAACTGACGTCATACTCTCAAGGTTTAGCCGAGCACCATTACCTGGATTATTTCTCTGCTGGCTGCAAAGCCTGCAGGGACCCTGTTGTGGAATATTTGTTTAACCAGGCAAAGATGTGTTGTGCTGCTCCATTTCATGTTCGTGTGTTACATTTGTTCATTACATTTTTTAACTATGTAAAGACGTGTTGCATTTGAGTTAATTAAATAAAATTAACGTGGGTTCAGAGAGGCGGGGTCGGCAACTGGTTGACAGGAAGTAACAGGGAGGAGCTTAGCATGGGTTTTTTAGTTGGGGCGGCAGGGAAGGGAGTGCCTTCTGGGATACCAGTAAAGAAAGTTAGCCAGTTGTTACTGTAACTTTCTTATGCCCCCAGGTTTTCACCCTAGCCTTTGAATCTCAAGTTTTATTAAAACTATGGAGATTTAGTTAGAACTACTTTTAGCGGCAGCAACAAAGCCATTGTCTAGGGGAACAGAATTCTCCAAGGCTAAAGCACAGCCACTGTAAAGAAGGTAAAACAATAGGATCCCCCCTTCTGAAGAAATGGCCTAATACCCAGTTCCTTCTTAGTCTTAATTAAACTTAAATGTGACCGATGGCTGCCACATTGGAGATCACGGTTCCATAACTGGAAATTATGCTGTGAGATGGACACTTTGAAAGCCTACACGTTTTATTTTTCCAAATCGAGGTCTCTCTGGATTTTGGTGGTATTGTTAGATGTGGTCTCATCATGTAGATCAGGCTGATCTGTAACTCATGGAGATCTGCCTGCCTCTGCTTCCAGAGGGTTAAAGGTGTGTAAGCAACAAGGCAGGGCCTAGGTTTCTAGCCAGCTTGTTCCTAGGGCTGCCACCTTCAGAAGCTGCAGTTAGAGGTGGGACGCTGTGTCCTCTGGTGTTTATGTGGACTCTGGGGATCCAAACTCCCCTTCCCTTGCTTCTGTGGCAAGCTCTGTAATCACTGTGCCATCTCATCCCCCAGCCCTATTGTGGTTTGTAATGAGCCATCATTCACTCTGGAGTACCTCTTCCTGATCCAGTGTAGGCAGTGTTCTAGCTTCCTCTAGGCCAAGTTTTCTTCATATGGGAATTGTGTAAGCCTTTATATGAAGCTTTCTGGATATCACTCTTAACCCTTTACTGCCACCTCACTGTCCAGTTATGAAGACAGTCTCGGGTATTATGGGATGATTGGTAGAGGTTCTACACCTGTACTTGGAACATATTGTTTATTCTTCAACAGACATGTTCTTTGAAGAGACTAGCTTTATCATTTCTGAAAGGTTCTGAATCCCTGTTAACAGGGCTCTGTTAAAATGAAAAACAGTGGTAGGCGAAGGAAGGCGGGATCATGACAAATGTCCCTCCTGAAACTCAGATACCATGTGAAGTCAGGCGGACAAGAGGAAGGTGGCAGAGGAGAAGCTGTTCCTCCCTGGTGAGGCATGACTCCTTCTTATAAACCTGTTTTCATGTTTTCTCGTCATTTTCTCTTTGTTCTGCTATACCAGGTTATCAACCCCATAGGGTGGGATGCATTTGGATTGCCTGCCGAAAATGCTGCCATCGAGAGGAATTTGCACCCAGAAAGCTGGACTCAGAGGTAAAGGTTTAAGGCATGCTCAAATACTTGTATATAGAAACCTTTTAAAACATTATTTTAAGCCTATGCCTAAAAGAGACCAGAAGAACAAACACAAAAGCCACCATAACATTGGCAAATCGCCAAGAGATACGTAAATAGGATGGTGCGCATTGGTGTTTGTCTAGTTAGTTAGTTAGTTAGTTAGTTGTTAGTTATGGGGGAGGTGCATGTATCACAGCACACATATGGAGCTCATGGGACAATCCACGAAGTAAGTTCTCTTCTGTCGCATGGGTGTGGGGATCAACCTCAGGCTGTTAGGTTTGGAGCCAAACATTGTGCAGCTCCTGATATTTGCCTTTTAATGCTCTGCATTCCTAAGAAATACCAAAGAAGGTTGGTGTTTGCTTATTCAGAGGTTGTTTGGATGCTTGTTATTTACAAAACTATTCTTTCTTGGAGCTTTTACCTTTATAAAGAAACCGAAGTGGAGAGAGTTGCATTTGTTCACTTTCAACAGGTTTCCTGTCTTCCAGACCCGAGTTTGAACTATATCCAAACACTACTTTCCAATTTTCTCTGAAAATTTAGTTATTGTTTTCATAATTTATGAGCCAGGAACAACTTAGTGTAGCTACCCGAGGCTGAGTGTGACTTTCTCTTCTGCCCCATGGCTTAGGCTTTCCAGCCTCTCCCTGCTGGTGAAGCACTGAACACCTTACAGCAGAATCTCCCCCTTCACATGCAGAGGGGCAGTTCCAGGGCCTGTCTTTGGAACCTCTGCTGCCTCTTCTCCTTTTTCCTCCCCTCCCCTCCCCTCCTCACCCCCACTCCCCTCTTTGTGTAAGATGAATACAAGTGAATGTCTAGGTAGGGGACCCCATACATGTGCCCAGCAGGACATATCCATCGGGAATCCAGAGCAGGACGTCAAGTGTCTTCTGCATCACTTTACTGTCCTGAAACAGGGTCTCTCAGTGAGCAGGAAGCTTATTGTTTTCCTAGTCTGGCTTGTCAGTAAGCTCTAAGATTTGCTTGGCTGTATCTGCCCCAGTGCAAGGGGTTCAGCATGTAAGCCATGCTTGGCTTTTTACGTGGATTGTGAGGATTTGAATTCAAGTCCTTGTGCTTATGAACCCAGCACTTTTACCACCCCTCAACAACTCCGTCCCCCCAACACATAACACACTCTATCCCTGCCCCCCAAACACACACACGCACTATCCCTGCCCCCCAACACACACGCACACGTGCACACACACACACGCACACACACACTATCCCTGCTCCCAACACGCACACACACATACACACCCACACACACGCATGCCCCTTCATTGTGCTCTCTGTTCATCATACAGTTAATTCTAGATGAGTGGAAGTGATAACAAAGGGGAAAATGACAGCTCTAATAAAGCTGATCAAACGCGGCATAAGTTAATTCCCAGCAACAAGAACTAAATTGATTAGTGCACTTTTCTGCTACCCAATTTTGGGGCAGTTTTAGGTTCTGATTGACAAAAGACTGTCTTTTCTTTTGAATTTTCCCAATTTGTCTGTTAAGAAGTGTGTGTGTGTGTGTGTGTGTGTGTGTGAGTGTGTGCGCGTGTGTGAGTGTGTGTGTGTGTGTGTGTGTTTCTGCCAGGGCAAAGCAACAGTTGAGGCTTCCTTGACTGAACTAGACTTTTTAAATTTCCCAGAACACCCTTGAAATGTAATCCGTCTGTGTCCCTGACCACTCTCAGAGTAAACCTGCTTCCCTTTGTTCCACAGCAATATTAAATACATGAAGAAACAGCTTGACCGCCTCGGCCTGTGCTTCAGCTGGGACAGGGTGAGTCTGTGTTTCTTCCTGGGGGCTCTGCCCAGGGGAAGACCTGCTTGCATGGGACTCCACCTCCTGTTTGTGCTGGGAGGAGGGAGCCGACAGGTCACAGGAGAGACGGCTTAGCACTCCACAAATGCAGCAGAACCCAAGAGGGTGTTTTGTCTGTGAAAAAGTAATTTTCTGTGGGATTAAGCTAAGAGAGTTAACTTATTTGACTTCATAATGGGCTGTGCTGCGTGTGTGTGGCAAAGGCTTTGCACAAGGATTTCTGGCTCCTAGAAACAGTTTAAAAGGATTATTGAATCCACATTAAAGTGATTAAATATTAACCTGCAGGTCCTTTGAGTGATTAACTGACCATTTATTTATATTTCATTCTGTATTTAGAATCGGTTCACACACAGCCCACAGTGATTCTGCCACATACAGTCTCTGGTCTGTATCCCTGTCAAACAGTTACACACCAAAGCCAGGGGGAAACCCCAGAGTCATCCTCAGTTCACAGAGGACTACCTGGGGGTCACCTTTAGAGGCCCAGGCACTGGAGGGTAAGCTGCTGTTTGTCCTTCAGTGAAAGGCCCCATCCTCGCCATGATCCCTCTTAGCACCTCACTCCTCACAGACTGAATGGGGTTTATCGAAGCCTCGGGGCTAAATGCAAATTCAAGTCCTTCCCTCCCTAGCCACCTCTTGAGTGACTGAGATGAAATGATACAGCAGGGGAGACAGAGGCCTCCACTTGTTTTGGTTTTGGTTTTCCTTTCCTGCTCCTGATTATGTTGCCTTGAGCACCAAGTGGGGATTTGTTGGTAGAAAGTGAAATGTTGGCCATCACAGAGAGCCTCGCAGGGGTGACATTTAGTGTTTCACTGAAGGCAAAGATGGGCTGTTGGCCTTTGTCATGGTAATAACACCCACCACAAATGGCTAGAAGGGTGTAGGGTTGCTGGGTATGGTGACAAACTTGTAGTTCCAGAGAAGCAAAAGGTTGTTAGTATTGATTTTCATAACTTATTCTCTCTCACTCTCATTACCTCCCTCTCCCCCTCCTCCTTCCTCTTGGGGTGTGTGTGTGTGTGTGTGTGTGCGTGTGCATGTGCGTGCGTGTGGGGCGGGTATGTGTGTGTGTGTGTGTATATGTATGTGTGTGTATGTGTACCCCAGGACTTTGTAATGCTAGGCAAGCATTCCACCACTGAGCTGAACTGCTCGTACTTATTTTCTAATTAGAATTAAAAGAAGAATGAGCATGGGTGTTTAGCTTGTATATACGTCTGTGCGCCATGCACTTGCCTGTTGACTGTGGGGTCGGAAGAGCGTGTCAGGTCCCATGAAACGGGAGTTACAAATGGTTGTGAGCTGCTGTGTGGCTGCAGAAAATCAAACACAGGTCTTCTGGAATAGCAGAAAACACTCTTGACTGCTAATGACACCCATTTTACATTCCATTCAAAGTTCTCCTCCCCATCCCTCCTCCTGCTCTCCCCCGCCCCATCTTCCCCTCGACTCTCTCCTTCTCCACTCCTTCTAACTGGTAAGGGCTCCCTTGAGAAGTCATCAAGGTCTGGCACATTAAGTTGGGGCAGGACCAAGCCCCTCCTACCTGCATTAAGGCTGAGCATGGCATCCCCACCATAGGGAATGGGCTCCAGTAAGCCAGCTCATGCACCAGGGGTAGATCCTGGTCCTACTGCCAGGGGCCTCACAGATAGATCAAGCTTCACCACTGTCTCCCACGTCCCATGGAGGCTCCACAGCTGTAGGTCTAGAGTTCCTGGGTTTCCACACGTTTGGTTCAGCTGTCTCTGTAGATTTCTCCATCATAATCTTGACCTCCCTTGCTCATATATTCCCCTTCCCTCTTTTTGATTGGGTTCCCAGAGTTCAGCCTGGTGCTTGGCTGTGGATCTCTGCATCTCTTCCATCAGTTACTGGATGAAGGCTCTATGATGACAGCTAGGGTATTTAGCAATCTGAATACAGGAGAAGGCCAGGTCAGGCTCCCTCTCCACTATTGCTAGGAGTCTTAGCTGGGGTCATCCTTGTAGATTCCTGGGAGTTTCCCTAGCACCAGGTTTCTCTCTCAAGATCTCTCTTTCATTGCTCTCCCACTCTGTCCCTCTTCCCCCATGTTCTCCTCTCCTATCCCCTTCCCTTTACTGCCTCCCCTTCCCCCAGTTTACCCAGGAGATCTCATCTATTTATCCTTCCCTGGGCAATTCTCTTAGGGTCTTCCTTGTTTCCTAGCTTCTCTGGAGCTGTGGATTGCAGCCTGGTTATCTTTTGCTTTACGTCTAATATCCATTTATGAGTGAGTACATACCATGTTTGACTTCCTGAGTCTGGGTTACCTCACTCAGGATGTTTTTTTCTAGTTCCATGCATTTGTCTGCAAATTTCATGATGTCATTGTTTTTAACATTCTGAGTAATGGTACATTTACACAAATTCAACTTTTTAAAACAGCTGTGGGAGGCTATTACAAAGGATCAGGGTGTGGTTCCAAGCATCCACATGGCCCCTCACAACCAGGGGATCTGATTCTCTCTGAGGGCCTTCCACTTCTGTGGTGTGCTTACATACATGCATAATAGAAGGTCACAGGCAGGAAGCTGACGCCCGTGTGACTGTGACGCTGTTAGCTGGAGCTCGGCTCTTGCTCAGATCCCCTTCCACACCTGCAGTGTTGTACGGATTTGTGTAACCTCCGGCTGCCCCATCGTGTTTGATGGGAAAGTCCATGGCCAACCAGACCATCTCTGCATCTCCACACAGGTGCCCTTTAGATGTCCATTTGGGTGCTTACTGGACTTGTAGGGGTGGCGGTGGTGAGGTATTGTGGCTCTGTTTCAGAAGTTTCAGTTTGGTAGGAGGTAGAACCTCATGCTCAAGCAGAGATGTTCCCTCGTGGTCTCTTTCTCTGCCCTGGCGACTAAACACTATCATCAGCATCTACTCCAGCATGGATCCTTTGATTTTAGTTTTGCCTGCTGTTTAGAGTGTGAGTGCTCTTGCTCTGTGGGGCTTTCCCTGTGGCCCTTGCCCAGGGTCTTTCTCAAAAGTGCCAACTTTCTATAAGCTCAGTGCCCATCCAGTCCTGACCTGCCTTGGTCACTGTTCTTTCGATCTTGTTTTTCTCTACTTTCTGGAAAAACTTGCCATCTTTATGTAGAACTAATGTTGTTTTTAGTATTAGTACTAGTTTTGTTTTTGTATTTTTAGATTTATTATTTTTTCTTACCTCATCCAGCCCCATTTTTATTCTCAAGAACAGAAATGCCTTTTAGCTAGGTGCCTTTTCTTTTCATTATTTTGCTGTTAAGTTCATCATAGACCCATGTATGTTCAGAAGGTTTTTTGGAATGCAAGCAGATATTGAATGAAGATTTATTTTTGCTTCCTACAATGTCTTTCACAGTTTAGAATGTTACATTCTCCTTGATTATTTCAGAGTCTCTCCTGGACTGATTTTCCGTTCCTTTCTTCCTTTTTGACTGAATGACTGGAGAGACCCATCAGCCTGAGAGGAGGAGAAGGGACAAAATGGGGAGGCAGAGGGCCAGTTTATTTAATTGACGAAATAAAGCTGTGCCTTTCACAAGCCATAGTCCCAAAGTCTCATAAAAACCAGCAGATGGCTAAGTGACAAGTAGCCAGATATTTGAAAAATAAGATGGCTCAGCAGTGCTAGCTCGTGCCCCGACAGAAGAGACAGAGCCCTGTAGCTGGGCCATAGGCTCGTTCTTCCTGACCCTCCCTGGGCGAGAGCTCTTGAGCTGTGTTCTCACTGTTCTTCCGGGAAAAGATGAATTCCCTGGACTTCATGCCTTCCTAGAATTAGTGCATTTCTGGTGAGCCGGGATCGCCGTGAAGTGTTGTCTCAGGACAGCCCTTCCTGTTGGGAAGAAACTGAAAGCTGAATACAACCAGCTCAGCGTCTACTAACAGAAGAAGAAAGAGAAGCGAGGGAGGAAGAGGAGAGAAAGGACGGGGAAGAGGCTTTTATTTGTGGAGCACTTGCTTTCTGGAACAATTGGTTGCTCCCTAAAAGGTGTAGACTGTTAATCTGCTTCCCATTACTGCAGCAAATATCTGAGGTAATCGACCCACAATGAGAAAAAAATCGTCCTGGCTCACAGCCTGGGACGATCCGTGATTGACTGAGTCCCCAGAGGGGAATTAACACATCATGGCAAGGAGCATGCCAGAGAGCAGACAGGGCTGTTCACTTCATAGGCAGGAGTGGGAGGGAGGTAACCCAGAACCAGAAAGACAAGCATGGTATGTACTCACTCAAAAGTGGATATTAGATGTGAAGCAAAGGACAACCAGGCTACAATCCACAGCCTCAGACAAGCTAGGTAACTAGGAGGATCCGAAGAGGGACACATGGATTTCCCTGGGAAGGGGAAATAGATGAGATCTCCTGCATAAGCTGAGGGCAGGGGTGGGTGGGTGAGAGGTAGGGAGCTGGAGTGGAGGAGGAGATGGGAATACGAGAGATTGTGGTTGTCAAGTTGCGGCAGGATAGAGGGGGAGAGTAATGAAAGAGATAACTTATTAGAGGGAGCCATTTTGGGGTTAGGGAGAAGCCTGGTACCAGGGAAACTCCCAGGAATCCACAAGGATGACCCCAGCTAAGACTCCTAGCAATAGTGGAGAGGGTGCCTGAACTGGCCTTCTCCTGTTATCAGATAGGTGACTACCCTAAATTGTCATTAGAGCCTTTGTCCAGTAACTGATGGAAGCAGATGCAGAGATCCACAGCCAAGCCTGGGCCTGCTTCAGGAGTCCAGATATGACTGCCCCTAGATATGGTGGGGGAGAAAGTTTATTGTACTTTATTGTAGAGCCAGAGGCAGAGACATCTGGGAGAGTCCAGAGTGAACATGGCTATACTCAGCTGGGTCATGTGAGGAGAAGAGGGAAAGGAGAGGAGTGAGAAGTAGCTGACCAAGAGAGGTGGCCAGGGCCAGGACACTGGGAAAGAGAGCGAAGGGTTGACCAAAAGAGGAAAGGGGGCAGGAGGAGCAAAATGGCTGGATTACAGGGAAGGGCAGCCCAGCCCCTGGGCTGGAGGAGTCTTGGGTAGGGGGCGGTTGTGCCGTCTAGGAGGGCCCTGTAGCAGGTAGAGACAGAGACACTTGAGAAGGAACTGGTGGCCAGGTCCACTTTGATACGTTAAATAGGCCCCTCAGCCGATGTTCAGGAGAAATATACATCTGCAGAGTTTGGATGAGGACAAGGTGTTGCTTTTTCTGCCTCTCAAGCCCAGAAGGATGAATTAATCCTTGAAGGAAATGATACTGAGCTTGTTTCCAGTTCAGTGGCCTGATTTAGCAGGTCACAACAGTTGAAACCAACAATATCAGAAAGTTTTAGGATGGTTTCTTTGTGTCTGAAAACCAACAGTGCAGCAGACTGATGAATAAGACCTAAGTTACCCAGCTCGAGGAACAGGATCCTGAATTATAAGTGCAATTTAGGGTGTCTTTGGGGGCAGTGAAAGACTCGGGTGGCCTGTGGCTAAGAGATACTCAGTGCAGCTGACTGCGGGGCTTTGGAGAGGCTGCATGAGCAGGAGCCAGGGTGGCGGAGCTGCTGTACCGCACTTACTCGGTGTTTGTACTAGGTTAGCCCTTTCGCTGGCTGTGAGTTTTCCAGACCAGATTTTCTCACCAATGCCTTACAGTCTGGCTAAGGCTGGGTGTCTACTGAGACAACACTGATATTCTACATCTTCCATAAGGGTAAGCAGCTATTAACAGTGCCATCTATACCTTACGGTCTCAGTAAGACCCAGTTGGTATTGAGGGCTGTGTGACATCCCCGTCTCAACACAAGTCTCTGTTTCTGTTTCTCTTGCTTTCTCATCATGTTGTAATTTCATCTGAAAAATTCAGGGGCTGAAGAGATGACTCAGCGGGTAAAAGTGCTTGCTGCTTAATCATGAGTTCAGATCCCAGCACTCAGATAAAACGCCATGTGTCCAACACACACCTATAACCCCAGCTTGGAGTGGGGTAGAGACAGCAGGACCATTTTTGCTTGCTGGATTCCAGCCTAGCTTATAAGACGAGTTCCAGATTCAAGGAGAGACCTTGCCTCAAAGGAATAGGGAGGAAGTTATAGAGGATGGTAGTGTTTTCTTCTGGCTTCATATGAATGTACAGGTTGTGTACCTGCACACACACACACACTCACACACACACACTGACAGAAGGAGGAGGGAGGGAGACAGGGAGAGGGAGGAAGCTTGCGAGCAGCCATCATGCTTTAGCTTCAAGGAATAGCAGCTCACGTATTTCACATTTCCAGGGCTATGTTGGGTTTCTTCATTCCTTGGCCTCACCTGTTTTGGCCTTTCCTTCCCCACCCTGGATGGGGATTACAATTTAGGAATAGTGTCCTCTTCATCCCTAACACACGGGCCCTGCATCCTTCCAGCCTGAGTTCACTCAGATGCCATGGTTACGATTACAGAATGAAAAGTCATCATTGCACCAAGTTCCTGGCACTTTATTTACACACGTGACTAAACACCAGATACTAGAAATAGCAAGTCCTACAGAGTGGCAGATATATTTTTAAATGAAATTTTTAATTTTAAAGGAATCAAAAACATCTTAAAATAAAAAGTACCTTGAGGCAGGCGAGTGCCTGACAGCCAGGCTGGGGAGAAGCTTCCACTGGGAGAGCTCAGAGCCAGTTGCCTTGACAACATGTGGCAGGCACTCCAAGTATTTGACAAGACAGTCTCCTTTTAGGTCCTGACAAGTGAAGGCCATTCGTCTGACCAGTCTCTGGCCCTGGGTTTCTGGTGCTCCATCAGAAAAATGAGTGTTTCCTTTGGGTGTTCCCTGTGGTTGGAACTCACCTTTGGGAGGGGGGCCAAGGTGGTGCTTTTGTCTTTACTGAAGTGATTTTGCTGTGTATCTTTTGGGGCTGACATGTTTTGGTTGTCATGAAGTCTTGACCATGTCTTGGCACCTCTGCATGTTCAACTGGGCCATGCTTACGAGCCTTTTATCTTCCTCTACTTGAACCCTAGCCTAAAATAAATAAGTTAATTAATTAAAATTAAGATAAAAAATTCACTGGTTTGGGAGCTGGGAAATATTTCAGTCACTAAAGTGACTGCTGTACACGTACAAAGCACCTGTGTTTGGATTCCCAGCGCCTACATAAAAGCTGATCGAGCCATGCTAGAGTAAACTGGCTCCTAACCATTGCCCAGCCTCTGTGCCTGTAGGCTGTTGGCACTGAATTGGGTCGTACAGTGGGAAAAAAAAAAAGCTGATCGAGGACGGGGAGTATGAGGCAGGAGGATCCTGGAGCTCGCTGTCCAGCCAGCCTAGCCACACTGATGCGCTCCAGGTTAGTGAGAGACCTTGTCCCAAAAAGTAAAATGGAGAGCGACAGAAGATGCCCATTGTTTACATGTGAGCACACACGTGAACATGTGCACCTACCCCCCATACATGTGACCACACACGTGAACGTGTGCACTTACCCCCCATACATGTGACCACACACGTGAATGTGTGCACTTACCCCCCATACATGTGACCACACATGTGAATGTGTGCACTTACCCCCCATACATGTGACCACACACGTGAACGTGTGCACTTACCCCCCCACACACACATAGTTTCTGTTCTATCAAGGCAATTTTCTGTGACTTTTTATAAGTTTATGGTTTCATTTCTTGGTCTTTGTCTCAGGTGAAATTGCTCACGCTGTGGCACGTTTCTCCAACTCATTGCTTAGTGGAGCTGCAGATAGCTCTGTGGCCACCACTGTCTGAATTGTGTATTATAAAAGTGGTGTTTTCTTTCATCTCCTGGCCCTCATGCACGTCTAAGAAATTTCTTCATTCTCTCAGGAAACCTAGAGACTAGCCTCATGAAAGTATCCGTCGACAGATTCTGCCCTGTTGAACTCACTGTTTGAGGATGTTTCAAAGTACATCAGTGTTCCCTTTAGAAAGATGGAGTACTGGTCTCTGCTCACCTATACTGACAACAGATTGCAGCTCAAACTAATTAATCTTCTCTGTAGCTCTATGGAGAGTGTTCTGTCCCTAAATGTCGAGTTAGCAACACTGTCCATTTGTTAGATTGCCACGATGAAGTCAGTTGGCAAAGAATAATTACCAAGAAATTTAGCAAATTGTTACTTTTTGTCTGCATATAAGTAGCTCCTATGATCTTGAGTACAATGGGTGGAGGAAATTGTCAAGTTACCAGGTAAATGGTAAAACTCAAATACACATGCGCTCACACTTCTGAAGAAAATGAACTGTTTTCAGTAAGAAAGACTGTGTCTTCAAAGCTGCAGGCCTTGATCTCCCTGCTGTTAATATTCTAAATTTTCTTTAAGAAATGTAGACTTCAAATCTTTCACATCACTTAAGAACTTGGCTTGTGGCCCTGGACTTGGAAAGCAAGGCCTTTAGGAAGAAGACACACACTGTGTAAACGTGCAGTGTCTAGCATTCACAAGTTTTGGTTTTCTTTAAATGTTCATTTTCAATCTAAAGGTAGTTCTGCATGGAGAAACATAATTGCATAAAAATGAGTGCTCATACCGATGTAGGCTCAAGATTAATTACCCTGATATTAACAGCTTTTCCTTCAGTTCTGCAAAGAGGGAATTGGGGGTCTGATGCAGGACGGTGGCGAATGGGAACTGGCAGGTGGGAAGAAGGGGAGCAAAGGAAAGAGACCAGGAGAAAGCGCAGTGGGATCTCAGTAAGAGGGAGGCATGGGACGATGGTCCAGAAAGGAGAAGGGAGGAGGGGTCCAAGGAGTCACTGGGAAAGATGTAGTTTAGAGGAAGTGCAGCAGGACCTTGAGAGGAGGAGAGGCAGCCCTGGCCTGAAGCAGGTGAAGGCCAACAGCCTTGTTTCTCTTCTCCCACGGGGACAGACATGGAAGGGGATGCCGAGGGACTTTGCTGAGGAACAGTGAGACTGTAAAGCTTCTCAGAGGTAGAAGAAAGGCCATCGTCCTGTCATTCTCTGCCCTGGACAGTACTCTGTGAGTCTGTAGAGTCGAGTCATGAGTGAATGCATGTGCAGATCCATTTCCCTTTCTTCCCTAACCCCCACTGCCCACTGGTGCATCTTAGGAAAAAGACCCAGCAATTGACCCTGTGTCAGTTCTTCTCATTGGTGAGTTAAAAGAGAGCAGGAGTGTGATGCTGAGCTGGCCTGACCCTAGGCCACTGAGCAGGGGACCTCACCGTGAATCCTGAAAGGCTGCTGCTCTATTTCAGGTCTGGAAACTGCTCATGACACACACAGTTCTCCATTTGTCTTTGGAGTTTTGGAGACTCTGCACACAGGTTTCTTAAATCACTGTGTGGTGTGTTGGGGAGGCGTTCCTCAGATGAGGTGCTGTGATTCCAGAACAATGGTCCACTCATTTCTTTAAAAGCCTGTTGTATTTATGAAATTGTCTAGAACTCTGCCTCAGGCCAGAATTGCTTTGCTTTGCTTTTGCCCAGGCTAGACTGAAACTCACTGTGTAGCTCAGGCTGGCCTCAAGTTCATGGGGGTTCTCCTGCCTCGGCCTCCTGAGTATGAGATTATCGGTGTTTATTACCACATTTGGCTTTGGCCTTGTCTGTTTTGTAAATATGATGACCCTTAACTCCTGGAACAAGGTTTTTTTTGTTTAATGAAGGTTCATGAACCTTCTGCACAGCTCTGAGGGGTTGACAGTGTCGGAAGGGCAGGCTGGTTCTCTTCAGATCCCTTCATCCGCACAGTGCTGGCAGCATCTGTGTCAGAGGACGCAGTAAGGTCAGAGGAGCTCTCTGGCCTGCGGTGGCCCAGACCATCCAGGCCCCCGGGCTCCACTTCTGCCTCCCGTCCTGTGCTCCTCCTCTCATCCTCATAATCTGGCAGCCTGCTTGAGAGGCTGGCCGCAAGCTTTCAATCCTCCTGCCTCAGCCTCCTGCTGCTAGCTTTCTATAGAGGAGAAGAAAAAGCCCTAGACAAAAACAACAGGAAGAGCTGATTCAGACCCAAACCAGGACTGTGCCAAGCTATCAGTCATGCTCTATTCCCTCTTCTGCCTAGAGATTGCTGAGGGGCCTCTGAGTGCCCTTCCTGACATCACACTTGAGTGGAGCACTAGGTGGATCCTGAATGCCGTGATTCCAGCACACAGGGCATTGTCCTTCTGTATCACAGACATAACCAAACCTTGGTGCCTCTACCTCCTGGACATCATCAATGCCAGATCCCTGGGCCAGAAGTCACTGTCACACTGGCTTAATTGTTAGGTTAAATTATTCGAGGTCATCGGGTGGAAATGGCTGGTTTCCGAGAGGTTGCCTTGAGCCTCTTTGTGTTTCTGAGAGAGCATATCTTCTGCCTTGGGTTCTGTGTTTACCTATAAGTCTGTGAAATATTTTTTTACTCTGACCCCAGGCAGAGTAAAGTGTAAGATTACAATGTGGAGGAGTGACTTTCCTGAGATCTCAGATAGACAGCTAGATGGTGCTCTCTGGAGCTCACAGGTGTAAAAGCTGATAGAGATCTGTGTGGAGTAAAGCCAAATTGCAGCTGTTTTCAGAGCTGTGCATTTAAATATTTGTGCTGAAACCAGTGGAACTTTAATGCGGCATGGCTTGTTTGTGTATGAGTGATTCCTGCATGTTTGTATGTGCGCAGTGTGCTTGCCTGAAGAGGTGTCAGATCTCTTGGAAGTGGACTTACAGACAGCTGTGGCCTACCAAAATGTATGCTGGGACCAGTCCTTCGCAAGCAAGCGCAGCAAGTGCTCTTAACTGCTGAGCCATCACTCCAGCTGTGTGAACTTATTTGAAAGCAGGGGAAATAAGGTACAGATGCTGCTCATTCATTCCCGGCTATCCAGACCCCAGATAATCTGATCACACAGAAACTGTATTATTTGCAATACTGTTGGCCAATAGCTTAAGCGTATTTCTAGCTAGCTCTTGCATCTTAAATTAACCCATTTCTATTATTTTATATTTTACCACAAGGCCCTGGTTTACCAGCAAGGTTCCCTTGAGTCTGTTTCCTGCAGCAGCTACATGGCTTCTTTCCAGCGCTGCCTAATCTTTCTGTATATCTCTGTTTGGATTTTCTGCTTGGCTTTACTCAGTTAAGCCATTGGCCTAAAGCAACTTTTATATTAACCAATGGCGATAAAACATAATAACAGCATATAGAGGAGAATCCACTTAGGGATATTTTAAATTGTTTAAAATCTAGATGCTAAAATAAATCACTTGTCCCTAGCAAACCCCTGTCTCTGTAGTGCCAGGTTCCTGGTGCTTTACCAGCTGTGTTCAGCAGAGTGACCACATCTGGTTTAGGAGAGAAGCTGAGTAAATGCACTACTAAATGATATTTAATCTCCTTTGTTCCTTTTTATGGACTGTCCACTAGAGAATGGCCTGGTTAATGGTCCCTTGATCTGCCTGTGGCTTCAGACTTAGAATGAAATAATATAAACCCTTAGATAAAGATTGCACCATTAGCATTTAAAGCTAAAAAGAGTGTATGGTGCCTCACCCTGTAATCTAACACATGGGAGGGTGAGACAGGAAGAGCACCCTGAGTGTAAGGCCAGCCTGGGTTCCATACACGATTCCATCTCAGAACACAGAAAAGGAGGGCTGGGCGGGGGTGGCGCATGCCTTTAATCTCAGCACTCGTGATGCAGAGGCAGGAGGATCTCTGTGAGTTTGAGGCCAGCCTGGTCTACAGAGTGAGTTCCAGGACAGGCAGGGCTACACAGAGAAACCCTGTTGAAGGCGTAAGTCATAAACAATGCCACACCAGTTTGGAATTATGATTAATAGGGTGGTATTTATTTAAAGGGGAAAAAACTTACAGATAACCGTCCCAGACAACAGCCCTCTGCGCAATCAGGAAGAAGTCTAGTCGCCGGAACTGGAGCAGGAAGCAAAAAGAGCAAGAAGGGAAGTAGCCGCATTTTTTAAAGGGAGAGAGACCACGCCTCAATGGGCTGGTATCTCAGCGGCTATTGGCTGGAGGAGCGGAAGGACCTCCCGCAACATCCTGTCTCAAAAAACCAAACTAGAGATAAATAAATAAATAAATAAATAAATAAATAATAAAAATGAAATCCATGTGTAGCTGAATAATTTGGGGTGACTATCTTCCTTGTTAACTCTGTAGTGTTAACACATATGGAAGGCACTTAAGTGTACTTTTGTCAACGTGTTCCCACACATGTGAGCACACTTGTGCACAGACTGGTGACAAAGCATTCTTTCTAGCCATTGTCAGGTAATTCTCAGGGAGCAGAGTCTTTGTCTTATTTGAGAAGGAAGACCGTTAATATTTTCTGCTCTCTTAACTGTAGAACTGTGTTTTGAGTAAGTAGTTCATGGTGAGCATGTGAAATCCTGTGTTCTCTAACTGTAGAACTGTGTGCAGTGAGCTCGTGAAATCCTGTGTTCTCTAACTGTAGAACTGTGTACAGTGAGCACGTGAAGTCCTGTGTTCTCTAACTGTAGAACCGTGAACAGTGAGCACGTGAAAT